>CM051262.1:64537714-64897142 GCA_027921565.1 Artemia sinica
CACTCCTTACTCCCACGAAGTATACATGGCCTCTTCCCACTCCCTACTCCTCAGAAGTATGGTACTTCTAATTTGATTTCTTTTAATCCGTCTCTATGACTTCTTCACACTCCCTACTGCCACGAAGTATGTACTTTTAAGTTCTTTTAAATGCTTTTTTTATGACTTCTTCCCACTCCCATGAAGTAATGTACTTCGATTTTTTTTTAATACTTCTTTATGACCTCTTCACACTCCTTACTTGCATGAAGTATCTACTTCTAATTTCTTTTAATCCTTCTTTATGACCTCTTCCCACTCCCTACTCCCACGAAGTATGTACTTCTAATTTCTTTTATATTAGACCTCTTTCCATTCCCTACTCCCCGAAGTATGTACTTCTAATTTCTTTTAAATCCTTCTTTATGACCTCTTCCCACTCCCTACTCCCACGAAGTATGTGCTTTTAATTTCTTTTAATTTCTTCT
This sequence comes from Artemia sinica, assembly GCA_027921565.1. Classification (NCBI taxonomy): domain Eukaryota; kingdom Metazoa; phylum Arthropoda; class Branchiopoda; order Anostraca; family Artemiidae; genus Artemia; species Artemia sinica. Next base: position 64,538,182 of record CM051262.1, read on the forward strand.
TTATGACCTCTTTCCACTCCCTACTTCCACGAAGTATGTGCTTCTAATTTCTTTTAAATCCTTCTTAATGACCTCTTCCCACTCCCTACTCCCACGAAGTATGTACTTCTAATTTCTTTTAATTCCTTCTTTATGACCTCTTTCCACTCCCTATTTCCACGAAGTATATGCTTCTAATTTCTTTTTAAATCCTTCTTAATGACCTCTTCCCACTCCCTACTCCCACGAAGCATGTACTTCTAATTTCTTTTAAATCCTTCTTTATGACCTCTTCCCACTCCCTGCTTCCACGAAATATGTACTTTTAATTTCTTCTAAATCCTTCTTTATGACCTCTTCCACTCCTTACTCCCACGAAGTATGCATGGCCTCTTCCCACTCCCTCCTCCTCCGAAGTATGTACTTCTAATTTCTTTTAAATCCTTCTCTATGACTTCTTCCCACTCCCTACTGCCACGAAGCATGTACTTTTTAAGTTCTTTTTAAATGCTTTTTTATGACTTCTTCCCACTCCCATGAAGTATGTACTTCGAATTTTTTTTTTAATCCTTCTTTATGACCTCTTTCACATTCCTTACTTGCATGAAGTATGTACTTCTAATTTCTTTTAAATCCTTCTTTATGACCTCTTCCCACTCCCTACTCCCACGAAGTATGTACTTCTAATTTCTTTTACATTAAACCTCTTTCCAATCCCTACTCCCACGAAGTATGTACTTCTAATTTCTTTTAAATCCTTCTTTATGACCTCTTCCCACTCCCTACTCCCACGAAGTATGTGCTTTTAATTTCTTTTAATTCCTTCTTTATGACCTCCTTCCACTCCCTACTTCCACGAAGTATGTGCTTCTAATTTCTTTTAAATCCTTCTTAATGACCTCTTCCCACTCCCTACTCCCACGAAGTATGTACTTCTAATTTCTTTTAATTCCTTCTTTATGACCTCTTTCCACTCCCTATTTCCACGAAGAATATGCTTCTAATTTCTTTTAAATCCTTCTTAATGACCTCTTCCCACTCCCTACTCCCACGAAGTATGTACTCTAATTTCTTTTCAATCCTTCTTTATGACCTCTTCTCACTCCCTACTTCCACGAAATATGTACTTTTAATTTCTTCTAAATCCTTCTTTATGACATCTTCCACTCCTTACTCCCACGAAAAATACATGGCCTCTTCCCACTCCCTACTCCCCCGACGTATGTGCTTCTAATTTCTTTAAATCCTTCTTTTATTACCTCTTCCCGCTCCTTACTCCCACGAAGTATACATGGCCTCTTCCCAATCCCTACTCCCACGAAGTATGTACTTCTAATTTTCTTTTAAATCCTTCTTTATGACCTCTTCCCACTCCTACTCTTACGAAATATGTACTTCTAATTTATTTTAAATCCTTCTTAATGACCTCCTCCCACTCCCTATTCCCAGAAAGTATGTACTTCTAATTTCTTTTAAATCCTTCTTTATGACCTCTTCCCACTCCCTACTTCCACGAAGTATGTGCTTTTAATTTCTTTTCAATACTTCTTTGTGACCTCTTCCCACTCTTTACTCCCACAAAGTATACTTTTAATTTCTTTTATATCCTTCTTAATTATCTCTTCACACTCCCTACTCCCACGAAGTATGTACTTTTAATTTCTTTTAAATCCTTCTTTATGACCTCTTCCCACTCCTCACTCCCACGAAGTATACTTCTAATTTATTTTATATCCTGCTTTATGACCTCTTCCCACTCCTTACTCCCACGAAGTATACATAGCCTCTTCCCACTCCCTACTCCCACGAAGTATACATCTAATTTTCTTTTAATTTTCTTTTAAACATGTCCCCTTTTTAATTGTAATTGTATCATTTTCATGGTTATTGGTTACCCAAATAAAACCTTCCCCTTTGTCATAAGATATAATCTGTTCCTCGCATAACAGATTTTCGGGTATTTCAAACGGTGTCGCAAACCATATTTCTGATTTGCTAATCACTGGTTCGATCATCTCTGATATTTAAATTTTTTGCATCGTTTTTGGGAGGGACTTTTGTTTTCCTTATCGCGAATCCGTAATATTTCTCTTTATTTTCGTTATTTATTAGATTCATACAGGCGCTATGCTGCGCCATTGCGGCATCTTGTGGCGTCACGTTGGGTTTTTATTATGTTCTTCCATAATTCCGCTATTTTCTTAATTTCATTTGATCTGTACTGTCGCATATCTCCTATTTTTATTTTCGCAGATTTCATACTTGTATTATTTAAATATACTTCATTTCTGCAATATCTCTTAGGGTAATTGAACAAATTTCCAATTATGCCATGTCTTTGCGAGACATGAGGTTCATAATACTTCAACATTATACCACTAGAAATTTTGTTTACTGTTATGTTGTCTTTGTAACCTCTGTTACGATTTCTTAAGGTAGAAATTTCATCCCCTACCTTAGCTGGGTAGACAAGCCTCTCCTTAGCCACATCTAATAGTATTTTGTTAGACCTTAGAAAATTTGTGCCTATTATAGCCTCATATGGGAAATTATCACATATAATAAAATTTGTCATGAACGTTCTATTGTCTCTTTTTAAGTTTAGGCAAATTGACCCTTTTGCATTTAATTTATGACCTGTCACGCTTGTTAAATTGGATTATTAGGGTTCCTCTGTCGTTTAATGTGCGGAGGCAAGATATTAAATACGCCTGAGTTTTATTATATTTACAGTAGCTCCGCTGTCCACTAAGGCCGTAAAGTAAACGTTTTTCTACACAAAAATCATTAAATATAGGTAACTTGTGAATAATATCACTACAAGAAGGCACTAATATTGTCTTGGACCTGTTAAATATTTCTGGCTCCCTCTGGGTCCAATTTATATTTTCTGAGGGGCCTGAAGCGTTTCCCTGAGAATTTATTTCATGTGTCGGTGCCTGTAGTAGATATTCGGACGCCATTTAGGTTTCCGTTGGCATATTTAAATGAATTAGGTCTGTCTGTCTTCTCCATGTATTATTATGGTAACGTGGATGTCTCATGTCAGTGCCGTTTGCTGGCATTGACTGCCAATGCCGTTGGCTTGCAAAAATTTTCATTTCCCATTGGCAAATTTTCGTGATTTCTATATGGCATTCTTGCATTATATTGGCTTTGGCGGGTATTTGGGTTTTCAAATTGGTAATTAATTTGTCTGTTGGGGGAGGGTTATACAAATTTGGTTGGTACGCATTATAAGGTACTGATTGGCGCAATCCCCCTTGGCTATAGCCTATTGCACGGCCGGTTCTAAAATTTGTTCTTCCGAACAAATGGTTGCCGTAATTTTGCCTGTTATCGACAGCAATTCTTGGTATGCGATTGGTGATATAATGGCACTCTCTGGCGATATGGCCAACACGATTACAATTATAGCACCTTATTATTGTAGGGTTATTTCCATAATTAGATTGTTTAATAAGCTGAAAGCGTACTGTTTTCTGCCTAGCGGGTTCTGGTGTTTTGTTTCTTTTTGGCACTGGGGAGTTATCCCTTGAAAAGAAACTGGGGGATGCCTGATCGCCCTTGAAAATTAGGTTCGCGTTTGAATCGCCTAGGCTATTTATTTTTGCTTTTACTATGATTAGCAACCATTGTATCAACTTCGATTAATCGCTCTACTCCCTGAACTGCAAGATCCAACGTCTGAAATATTTTTGGATATTACTACTCTATATAGTTTTGGGGGTAGCCCTTGCAAAAAAGGTATTTAGTATGACTTTTTCATACAGTTGCCCAGAACCACTTCCGTATTTTGCTTTTACGGAAATGCGTATGTTATCAAGATATTCTCTTATATTCTGTGAAAAATCAAAGCTTACTACTCCGTGTTTTAATTTATTTTATGGAACTGGTGTCTATGAACCTATCTTTGAATGCTTTTAACAAGTTATCAACTGTATTTATTGGCAAGTTGGCGTTGTTGCCTATGGTCTGTTCGATCTGTTTTTGAAATGTTAAGGCCTGGCCTCTTAATCGTAGTAGTAGCATGTCTTTTAACGCTCCAACGTCTGATTTTGTTAGTTGTACAAACTGGGTCAATTGGATATTAAATTCGTCAATATCTGATTGACCATTGTACTCTGGTATAGATTTTGCTATCTCTATACTTTTCGCGACTAACTTTTGCACTATTAATATATCACTGAGTTCTTCCATTTTTTTTTTTTTGAATTAATTGAAAATAAATTTATTTTACTTAATCTATTTTGGGGAATGCTATTATCTCCTATGAGATATAAGGGTTTTCCTATCGTAGCTTAGCGGCAATAGGCCTAATCACTTTTCTTATATGTCTGTATCGTTCCCGATAATTAAATTCAAATTACAAAGTTTCATAGCCTAATTAGTTCGCAGTTTTTCTCCAATTTCCGACTCGCGCCATTTGTTATGTAATGTGTTAAGAGGAATTAAGATTTATCGAACTCGGAATTCTGTCTGAGCTTTGTTTCCACAGCACGATCAGATCTGATTTAAGAGATACGAATTCTTATAGGCTAACAGGGGTTAGAAACATTTTTCTAAGCTGTGGCGATAACGACTTTTGGTGTTTGTAGGGATGAAAAAATGTGGCCTCTTCTTTCTTGAGCTATCTGAGATCAGATTCCTTTGGGAGCATTTACCTTGGAGACTTACGAACTAATTATCTATTATTAGGCTAGGTGCAGACATATAAGATGAAATAAACATAGATAAAAAATACAATAGATTTATTGAACTTACATGCTTAGTTGCACAGCAACGGGTCACTTCAATGACAATAACGGTGACAAGAATATAAGAATTTCGTCTGAATCTCTCTAGGTCTGATTTACTAATCGTTTCAAATCTGACTTACGATTAAAATTAAAAAGCGCATCTACCCCACTACCAAAACATAGGTTTTCAGTCCTGCCCCATGAGGACTGCTCGCCATTGGCCAAAGAGGACCAAGGATGTAAATCTTTCGTCCAATGAATTCTTTTAAATGTTTTTGATGATTCAAGCATTCACACGGTTTTTTGCCATTTAAACTTCCTTAGAAATATTGTGCATAGCATTTTTTTTTTTCTGCTACTAATTATCTTAGCGAAATTCGAACGACTAGCGTCGTTGTTTGACTGAAGCTAGAATGCAATTTCTCTTTTGGCTAATTAAGAATTTAGACTCTTGGAAGCGGTATTTGAACTCAATTAGGGGACGTTGAATTTCTGCCCGAATCATCTTTAGAAGGAAAGAATCCTGTATTTTAAATATATCGCATTTAACTCATGGTACACACACCCAACTTCCACGAATATATACTTCTAATTTCTTTTAAATCCTTCTTTATGACCTTTTTCCACTCCCTACTCCCACGAAGTATGTAATTCTAATTTCTTTTAAATTCTTCTTTATGACCTCTTCCCACTCCCTACTCCCAATAAGTATGTACTTCTAATTTCATTTAAATCCTTCTTTATGACCTCTTACCACTCCCTACTTTGACGAAGTATGTACTTTTAATTTCTTTTAAATCCTTCTTTATGACCTCTTCCCACTCCTTACTCCCACGAAGTATGTACTTCTAAATTTTTGTTTTAAATTCTGCTTTATGACCTCTTCCCACTCCCTACTCCCACGAAGTATGTACTTCTAATTTATTTAAATCCTTCTTTATGACCTCTTCCTACTCCCTACTTTCACGAAGTATGTACTTTTAACTTCTTTTAAATCCTTCTTTTATGACCTCTTCCCACTCCTTACTCCAACGAAGTATACTTCTAATTTCTTTTAAATCCTTCTCTATGACTTCTTCCCACTCCCTACTGCCACGAAGTATGTACTTTTAAGTTCTTTTATATGCTTTTTTATGACTTCTTCCCACTCCCATGAAGTAGGTACTTCTAATTTTTTTTAATCCTTCTTTATGACCTCTTCACACTACTTACTTGCATGAAGTATGTACTTCTAATTTCTTTTAAATCCTTCTTTATGACCTCTTCCCACTCCCTACTCCTACGAAGTATGTACTTCTAATTTCTTTTATATTAGACCTCTTTCCATTCCCCCACTCCCACGAAGTATGTACTTCTAATTTCTTTTAAATCCTTCTTTATGACCTCTTCCCACTCCCTACTCCCACGAAGTATGTGCTTTTAATTTCTTTTAATTCTTTCTTTAGGACCTCTTTCCACTCCCTACTCCACGAATTATGTACTTCTAATTTCTTTTAAATCCTTCTTTATGACCTCCTCCCACTCCCTACTCCCACGAAGTATGTACTTCTAATTTCTTTTATATTAGACCTCTTTCAATCCCCTACTCCCACGAAGTATGTACTTCTAATTTCTTTTAAATCCTTCTTTATGACCTCTTCCCACTCCCTACTTCCACGAAATATGTACTTTTAATTTCTTCTAAATCTATCCTTCTTTATGACCTCTTCCACTCCTTACTCCCACGAAGTATACATGGGCCTCTTCCCACTCCCTACTCCCCCGAAGTATGTACTTCTAATTTCTTTTAAATCCTTCTTTATTAACCTCTTCCCACTCCTTACTCCCACGAAGTATACATGGCCTCTTCCCACTCCCTACTCCCACGAAGTATGTACTTCTAATTTCTTTTAAATCCTTCTATATGACCTCTTCCCACTCCCTACTCTAACGAAATATGTACTTCTAATTTCTTTTAAATCCTTCTTAATGACCTCCTCCCACTCTCTATTCCCAGGAAGTATGTACTTCTAATTTCTTTTAAATCCTTCTTTATGACCTCTTCCCACACCCTACTTCCACGAAGAATGTGCTTTAATTTCTTTTCAATACTTCTTTGTGACCTCTTCCCACTCTTTACTCCCACCAAGTATACTTTTAATTTCTTTTTATATCCTTCTTAATGATCTCCTCCCACTCCTCACTCCCACGAAGTATACTTCTAATTTCTTTTTATATCCTGCTTTATGACCTCTTCCCACTCCTTACTCCCACGAAGTATACATAGCCTCTTCCCACTCCCTACTCCCACGAAGTATACATCTAATTTCTTTTAAATCCTTCTTTATGACCTCTTCCCTCTCCTTACTCCCACGAAGTATACATGGCCTCTTCCCACTCCCTACTTCCACGAAGTATGTACTTCTAATTTCTTTTAAATCCTTCTTTTATGGCCGCTTCCCATTCCCTACTCCCACGAAGTTTGTACTTCTAATTTCTTTTAAATCCTTCTATATGACCTCTTTCCACTCCCAGCTCCCACGAAGTATGTGCTTTTAATTTCTTTTAATCCTTCTTTATGACCTCTTTCCCACTCCCTACTTTCACATAGTATGTACTTCTAATTTCTTTTAAATCCTTCTTATGACCTCTTCCCACTCCCTACTGCCACGAAGTATGTACTTTTAAGTTTCTTTTAAATGCTGTTTTATGACTTTTTTTCCCACTCCCATGAAGTATGTGCTTCTAATTTTTTTTTTAATCCTTCTTTATGACCTCTTCACACTCCTTACTTGCATGAAGTATGTACTTCTAATTTCTTTTAAATCCTTCTTTATGACCTCTTCCCACTCCCTTCTCCCACGAAGTATGTACTTCTAATTTCTTTTATATTAGACCTCTTCCACTCCCTACTCCCACGAAGTATGTACTTCTAATTTCATTTAAATCCTTCTTTATGACCTCTTCCCACTCCCTACTTTCACGAAGTATGTACTTTTAATTTCTTTTAAATCCTTCTTTATGACCTCTTCCCACTCCTTACTCCCACAAAGTATTTACTTCTAATTTTTGTTTTAAATTCTTCTTTATGACCTCTTACCACTCCCTACTCCCACGAAGTATGTACTTCTAATTTCATTTAAATCCCTTCTTTATGACCTCTTCCTACTCCCTACTTTCACGAAGTATGTACTTTTAACTTCTTTTAAATCCTTCTTTATGACCTCTTCCCACTCCTTACTCCCACGAAGTATACTTCTATTTCTTTTAAATCCTTCTCTATGACTTCTTCCCACTCCCTACTGCCACGAAGTATGTACTTTTAGGTTATTTTTAATAACTTTTTTATGACTTCTTCCCACTCCCATGAAGTATGTACTTCAAATTTTTTTTTTAATCCTTCTTTATGACCTCTTCACACTCCTTACTTGCATGAAGTATGTACTTCTAATTTCTTTTAAATCCTTCTTTATGACCTCTTCCCACTCCTACTCCCACGAAGTATGTACTTCTAATTTCTTTTATATTAAACCTCTTTCCATTCCCTACTCCCACGAAGTATGTACTTCTAATTTCTTTTAAATCCTTCTTTATGACCTCTTCCCACTCCCTACTCCCACGAAGTATGTGCTTTTAATTTCTTTTTAATTCCTTCTTTATGACCTCCTTCCACTCCCTACTTCCACGAAGTATGTGCTTCTAATTTCTTTTAAATCCTTCTTAATGACCTCTTCCCACTTCCCTACTCCCACGAAGTATGTACTTCTAATTTCTTTTAATTCCTTCTTTATGACCTCTTTCCACTCCCTATTTCCACGAAGAATATGCTTTTAATTTCTTTTAAATCCTTCTTAATGACCTCTTCCCTCCTTACTCCCACGAAGTATGTACTTTAATTTCTTTTCAATCTTTCTTTATGACCTCTTCCCACTCCCTACTTCCACGAAATATGTACTTTTAATTTCTTCTAAATCCTTCTTTATGACCTCTTCCACTCCTTACTCCCACGAAGTATACATGGCCTCTTCCCACTCCCTACTCCCCCGAAGTATGTGCTTCTAATTTCTTTTAAATCCTTCTTTATTACCTCTTCCCGATCCTTACTCTCACGAAGTTTACATGACCTCTTCCCACTCCCTATTCCCAGGAAGTATGTACTTCTAATTTCTTTTAAATCCTTCTTTATGACCTCTTCCCACTCCCTACTTCCACGAAGTATGTGCTTTTAATTTCTTTTCAATACTTCTTTGTGACCTCTTCCCACTCTTTACTCCCACAAAGTATACTTTTAATTTCTTTTATATCCTTCTTAATTATCTCTTCACACTCCCTACTCCCACGAAGTATGTACTTTTAATTTCTTTTAAATCCTTCTTTATGACCTCTTCCCACTCCTCACTCCCACGAAGTATACTTCTAATTTCTTTTATATCCTGCTTTATGACCTCTTCCCACTCCTTACTCCCACGAAGTATACATAGCCTCTTCCCACTCCCTACTCCCACGAAGTATACATCTAATTTCTTTTAAAATCTTCTTTATGACCTCTTCCCACTCCTTACTCCCACGAAGTATACATAGCCTCTTCCCACTCCCTACTCCCACGAAGTATAGATCTAATTTCTTTTAAATCCTTCTTTATGACCTCTTCCCACTCCTTACTCCCACGAAGTATACATGGCCTCTTCCCATTCCCTACTCCCACGAAGTATGTACTTTTAATTTCTTTTAAATCCTTCATTATGGCCGCTTCCCATTCCCTACTCCCACGAAGTGTGTACTTCTAATTTCTTTTAAATCCTTCTATATGACCTCTTCCCACTCCCATCTCCCACGAAGTATGTGCTTTTAATTTCTATTAATCCTTCTTTATGACCTCTTTCCACTCCCTACTTTCACATAGTATGTACTTCTAATTTCTTTTAAATCCTTCTTTATGACCTCTTCCCACTCCTTACTCCCACGAAGTATACTTCTAATTTCTTTTAAATCCTTCTCTATGACTTCTTCCCACTCCCTACTGCCACAAAGTATGTACTTTTAAGTTCTTTTAAATGCTTTTTTATGACTTCTTCCCACTCCCATGAAGTATGTCAATCAATCAATCATTCAATTTATTAATACTAAAAAAAAACAATACAATTACAAACTTAAAAATTTAAACACGCCCAAGAAGCTAAGCTTGTACAGGGCCAAGGATTTTTTAATCCTTCTTTATGACCTCTTCACACTCCTTACTTGCATGAATTATGTGCTTCTAATTTCTTTTAAATCCTTCTTTATGACCTCTTCCCACTCCCTACTCCCACGAAGTATGTACTTCTAATTTCTTTTATATTAGACCTCTTTCCATTCCCTACTCCCACGAAGTATGTACTTCTAATTTCTTTTAAATCCTTCTTTATGACCTCTTCCCACTCCCTACTCCCACGAAGTATGTGCTTTTAATTTCTTTTAATTCCTTCTTTATGACCTCTTTCCACTCCCTACTTCCACGAAGTATGTGCTTCTAATTTCTTTTAAATCCTTCTTAATGACCTCTTCCCACTCCCTACTCCCACAAAGTATGTACTTCTAATTTCTTTTAATTCCTTCTTTATGACCTCTTTCCACTCCCTATTTCCACGAAGTATATGCTTCTAATTTCTTTTAAATCCTTCTTAATGACCTCTTCCCACTCCCTACTCCCACGAAGCATGTACTTCTAATTTCTTTTAAATCCTTCTTTATGACCTCTTCCCACTCCCTACTTCCACGAAATATGTACTTTTAATTTCTTCTAAATCCTTCTTTATGACCTCTTCCACTCCTTACTCCCACGAAGTATACATGGCCTCTTCCCACTCCCTACTCCTCCGAAGTATGTACTTCTAATTTCTTTTAAATCCTTCTCTATGACTTCTTCCCACTCCCTACTGCCACGAAGTATGTACTTTTAAGTTCTTTTAAATGCTTTTTTATGACTTCTTCCCACTCCCATGAAGTATGTGCTTCTAATTTTTTTTTAATCCTTCTTTATGACCTCTTCACACTCCTTACTTACATGAAGTATGTGCTTCTAATTTCTTTTAAATCCTTCTTTATGACCTCTTCCCAGTCCCTACTGCCACGAAGTATGTACTTCTAATTTCTTTTATATTAGACCTCTTTCCATTCCCTACTCCCACGAAGTATGTACTTCTAATTTCTTTTAAATCCTTCTTTATGACCTCTTCCCACTCCCTACTCCCACGAAGTATGTGCTTTTAATTTCTTTTAATTCCTTCTTTATGACCTCTTTCCACTCCCTACTTCCACGAAGTATGTGCTTCTAATTTCTTTTAAATCCTTCTTAATGACCTCTTCCCACTCCCTACTCCCACAAAGTATGTACTTCTAATTTCTTTTAATTCCTTCTTTATGACCTCTTTCCACTCCCTATTTCCACGAAGTATATGCTTCTAATTTCTTTTAAATCCTTCTTAATGACCTCTTTCCACTCCCTACTTCCACGAAGCATGTACTTCTAATTTCTTTTAAATCCTTCTTTATGACCTCTTCCCACTCCCTACTTCCACGAAATATGTACTTTTAATTTCTTCTAAATCCTTCTTTATGACCTCTTCCACTCCTTACTCCCACGAAGTATACATGGCCTCTTCCCACTCCCTACTCCTCCGAAGTATGTACTTCTAATTTCTTTTAAATCCTTCTCTATGACTTCTTCCCACTCCCTACTGCCACGAAGTATGTACTTTTAAGTTCTTTTAAATGCTTTTTTATGACTTCTTCCCACTCCCATGAAGTATGTACTTTGAATTTTTTTTTAATCCTTCTTTATGACCTCTTCACACTCCTTACTTGCATGAAGTATGTACTTCTAATTTCTTTTAAATCCTTCTTTATGACCTCTTCCCACTCCCTACTCCCACGAAGTATGTACTTCTAATTTCTTTTATATTAAACCTCTTTCCATTCCCTACTCCCACGAAGTATGTACTTCTAATTTCTTTTAAATCCTTCTTTATGACCTCTTCCCACTCCCTACTCCCACGAAGTATGTGCTTTTAATTTCTTTTAATTCCTTCTTTATGACCTCCTTCCACTCCCTACTTCCACGAAGTATGTGCTTCTAATTTCTTTTAAATCCTTCTTAATGACCTCTTCCCACTCCCTACTCCCACGAAGTATGTACTTCTAATTTCTTTTAATTCCTTCTTTATGACCTCTTTCCACTCCCTATTTCCACAAAGAATATGCTTCTAATTTCTTTTAAATCCTTCTTTATGACCTCTTCCCACTCCTACTCCCACGAAGTATGTACTTCTAATTTCTTTTCAATCCTTCTTTATGACCTCTTCCCACTCCCTACTTCCACGAAATATGTACTTTTAATTTCTTCTAAATCCTTCTTTATGACCTCTTCCACTCCTTACTCCCACGAAGTATACATGGCCTCTTCCCACTCCCTACTCCCCCGACGTATGTGCTTCTAATTTCTTTTAAATCCTTCTTTATTACCTCTTCCCGCTCCTTACTCCCACGAAGTATACATGGCCTCTTCCCACTCCCTACTCCCACGAAGTATGTACTTCTAATTTCTTTTAAATCCTTCTTTATGACCTCTTCCCACTCCCTACTCTTACGAAATATGTACTTCTAATTTATTTTAAATCCTTCTTAATGACCTCCTCCCACTCCCTATTCCCAGGAAGTATGTACTTCTAATTTCTTTTAAATCCTTCTTTATGACCTCTTCCCACTCCCTACTTCCACGAAGTATGTGCTTTTAATTTCTTTTCAATACTTCTTTGTGACCTCTTCCCACTCTTTACTCCCACAAAGTATACTTTTAATTTATTTTATATCCTTCTTAATTATCTCTTCACACTCCCTACTTCAACGAGGTATGTACTTTTAATTTCTTTTAAATCCTTCTTTATGACCTCTTCCCACTCCTCACTCCCACGAAGTATACTTCTAATTTATTTTATATCCTGCTTTATGACCTCTTCCCACTCCTTACTCCCACAATGTATAGCTCTAATTTCTTTTAAAATCTTCTTTATGACCTCTTCCCACTCCTACTCCCACGAAGTATACATAGCCTCTTCCCACTCCCTACTCCCACGAAGTATACTCTAATTCTTTTAATCCTTCTTTATACCTCTTCCCACTCCTTACTCCACGAAGTATACTGGCCTTCCCACTCCTACTCCGAGTATCTCTATTTCTTTAAATCTTCTATGACCTCTTCCCACTCCTTACTCCCACGAAGTATACATAGCCTCTTCCCACTCCCTACTCCCACGAAGTATACATCTAATTTCTTTTAAATCCTTCTTTATGACCTCTTCCCACTCCTTACTCCCACGAAGTATACATGGCCTCTTCCCACTCCCTACTCCCACGAAGTATGTACTTTTAATTTCTTTTAAATCCTTCATTATGGCCGCTTCCCATTCCCTACTCCCACGAAGTGTGTACTTCTAATTTCTTTTAACCTCTTTCCACTCCCTACTTTCACATAGTATGTACTTCTAATTTCTTTTAAATCCTTCTTTATGACCTCTTCCCACTCCTTACTCCCACGAAGTATACTTCTAATTTCTTTTAAATCCTTCTCTATGACTTCTTCCCACTCCCTACTGCCACAAAGTATGTACTTTTAAGTTCTTTTAAATGCTGTTTTATGACTTCTTCCCACTCCCATGAAGTATGTGCTTCTAATTTTTTTTTAATCCTTCTTTATGACCTCTTCACACTCCTTACTTGCATGAAGTATGTGCTTCTAATTTCTTTTAAATCCTTCTTTATGACCTCTTCCCACTCCCTACTCCCACGAAGTATGTACTTCTAATTTCTTTTATATTAGACCTCTTTCCATTCCCTACTCCCACGAAGTATGTACTTCTAATTTCTTTTAATCCTTCTTTATGACCTCTTTCCACTCCCTACTTCCACGAAGTATGTGCTTCTAATTTCTTTTAAATCCTTCTTAATGACCTCTTCCCACTCCCTACTCCCACGAAGTATGTACTTCTAATTTCTTTTAATTCCTTCTTTATGACCTCTTTCCACTCCCTATTTCCACGAAGTATATGCTTCTAATTTCTTTTAAATCCTTCTTAATGACCTCTTCCCACTCCCTACTCCCACGAAGCATGTACTTCTAATTTCTTTTAAATCCTTCTTTATGACCTCTTCCCACTCCCTACTTCCACGAAATATGTACTTTTAATTTCTTCTAAATCCTTCTTTATGACCTCTTCCACTCCTTACTCCCACGAAGTATACATGGCCTCTTCCCACTCCCTACTCCTCCGAAGTATGTACTTCTAATTTCTTTTAAATCCTTCTCTATGACTTCTTCCCACTCCCTACTGCCACGAAGTATGTACTTTTAAGTTCTTTTAAATGCTTTTTTATGACTTCTTCCCACTCCCATGAAGTATGTACTTCGAATTTTTTTTTTAATCCTTCTTTATGACCTCTTCACACTCCTTACTTGCATGAAGTATGTACTTCTAATTTCTTTTAAATCCTTCTTTATGACCTCTTCCCACTCCCTACTCCCACGAAGTATGTACTTCTAATTTCTTTTATATTAAACCTCTTTCCAATCCCTACTCCCACGAAGTATGTACTTCTAATTTCTTTTAAATCCTTCTTTATGACCTCTTCCCACTCCCTACTCCCACGAAGTATGTGCTTTTAATTTCTTTTAATTCCTTCTTTATGACCTCCTTCCACTCCCTACTTCCACGAAGTATGTGCTTCTAATTTCTTTTAAATCCTTCTTAATGACCTCTTCCCACTCCCTACTCCCACGAAGTATGTACTTCTAATTTCTTTTAATTCCTTCTTTATGACCTCTTTCCACTCCCTATTTCCACGAAGAATATGCTTCTAATTTCTTTTAAATCCTTCTTAATGACCTCTTCCCACTCCCTACTCCCACGAAGTATGTACTTCTAATTTCTTTTCAATCCTTCTTTATGACCTCTTCCCACTCCCTACTTCCACGAAATATGTACTTTTAATTTCTTCTAAATCCTTCTTTATGACCTCTTCCACTCCTTACTCCCACGAAAAATACATGGCCTCTTCCCACTCCCTACTCCCCCGACGTATGTGCTTCTAATTTCTTTTAAATCCTTCTTTATTACCTCTTCCCGCTCCTTACTCCCACGAAGTATACATGGCCTCTTCCCACTCCCTACTCCCACGAAGTATGTACTTCTAATTTCTTTTAAATCCTTCTTTATGACCTCTTCCCACTCCCTACTCTTACGAAATATGTACTTCTAATTTATTTTAAATCCTTCTTAATGACCTCCTCCCACTCCCTATTCCCACGAAGTATGTACTTCTAATTTCTTTTAAATCCTTCTTTATGACCTCTTCCCACTCCCTACTTCCACGAAGTATGTGCTTTTAATTTCTTTTCAATACTTCTTTGTGACCTCTTCCCACTCTTTACTCCCACAAAGTATACTTTTAATTTCTTTTATATCCTTCTTAATTATCTCTTCACACTCCCTACTCCCACGAAGTATGTACTTTTAATTTCTTTTAAATCCTTCTTTATGACCTCTTCCCACTCCTCACTCCCACGAAGTATACTTCTAATTTATTTTATATCCTGCTTTATGACCTCTTCCCACTCCTTACTCCCACGAAGTATACATAGCCTCTTCCCACTCCCTACTCCCACGAAGTATACATCTAATTTCTTTTAAAATCTTCTTTATGACCTCTTCCCACTCCTTACTCCCACGAAGTATACATAGCCTCTTCCCACTCCCTACTCCCACGAAGTATACATCTAATTTCTTTTAAATCTTCTTTATGACCTCTTCCCACTCCTTACTCCCACGAAGTTTACATGGCCTCTTCCCACTCCCTACTCCCACGAAGTATGTAGTTTTAATTTCTTTTAAATCCTTCATTATGGCCGCTTCCCATTCCCTACTCCCACGAAGTGTGTACTTCTAATTTCTTTTAAATCCTTCTATATGTTCTCTTCCCACTCCCATCTCCCACGAAGTATGTGCTTTTAATTTCTTTTAATCCTTCTTTATGACCTCTTTCCACTCCCTACTTTCACATAGTATGTACTTCTAATTTCTTTTAAATCCTTCTTTATGACCTCTTCCCACTCCTTACTCCCACGAAGTATACTTCTAATTTCTTTTAAATCCTTCTCTATGACTTCTTCCCACTCCCTACTGCCACAAAGTATGTACTTTTAAGTTCTTTTAAATGCTTTTTTATGACTTCTTCCCACTCCCATGAAGTATGTGCTTCTAATTTTTTTTTAATCCTTCTTTTATGACCTCTTCACACTCCTTAATTGCATGAAGTATGTGCTTCTAATTTCTTTTAAATCCTTCTTTACGACCTCTTCCCACTCCCTACTCCCACGAAGTATGTACTTCTAATTTCTTTTATATTAGACCTCTTTCCATTCCCTACTCCCACGAAGTATGTACTTCTAATTTCTTTTAAATCCTTCTTTATAACCTCTTCCCACTCCCTACTCCCACGAAGTATGTGCTTTTAATTTCTTTTATTCCTTCTTTATGACCTCTTTCCACTCCCTACTTCCACGAAGTATGTGCTTCTAATTTCTTTTAAATCCTTCTTAATGACCTCTTCCCACTCCCTACTCCCACGAAGTATGTACTTCTAATTTCTTTTAATTCCTTCTTTATGACCTCTTTCCACTCCCTATTTCCACGAAGTATATGCTTCTAATTTCTTTTAAATCCTTCTTAATGACCTCTTCCCACTCCCTACTCCCACGAAGCATGTACTTCTAATTTCTTTTAAATCCTTCTTTATGACCTCTTCCCACTCCCTACTTCCACGAAATATGTACTTTTAATTTCTTCTAAATCCTTCTTTATGACCTCTTCCACTCCTTACTCCCACGAAGTATACATGGCCTCTTCCCACTCCCTACTCCTCCGAAGTATGTACTTCTAATTTCTTTTAAATCCTTCTCTATGACTTCTTCCCACTCCCTACTGCCACGAAGTATGTACTTTTAAGTTCTTTTAAATGCTTTTTTATGACTTCTTCCCACTCCCATGAAGTATGTACTTCGAATTTTCTTTTTAATCCTTCTTTATGACCTCTTCACACTCCTTACTTGCATGAAGTATCTACTTCTAATTTCTTTTAATCCTTCTTTATGACCTCTTCCCACTCCCTACTCCCACGAAGTATGTACTTCTAATTTCTTTTATATTAGACCTCTTTCCATTCCCTACTCCCACGAAGTATGTACTTCTAATTTCTTTTAAATCCTTCTTTATGACCTCTTCCCACTCCCTACTCCCACGAAGTATGTGCTTTTAATTTCTTTTAATTTCTTCTTTATGACCTCTTTCCACTCCCTACTTCCACGAAGTATGTGCTTCTAATTTCTTTTAAATCCTTCTTAATGACCTCTTCCCACTCCCTACTCCCACGAAGTATGTACTTCTAATTTCTTTTAATTCCTTCTTTATGACCTCTTTCCACTCCCTATTTCCACGAAGTATATGCTTCTAATTTCTTTTAAATCCTTCTTAATGACCTCTTCCCACTCCCTACTCCCACGAAGCATGTACTTCTAATTTCTTTTAAATCCTTCTTTATGACCTCTTCCCACTCCCTACTTCCACGAAATATGTACTTTTAATTTCTTTTAAATCCTTCTTTATGACCTCTTCCACTCCTTATCCCACGAAGTATACATGGCCTCTTCCCACTCCCTCCTCCTCCGAAGTATGTACTTCTAATTTCTTTTAAATCCTTCTCTATGACTTCTTCCCACTCCCTACTGCCACGAAGCATGTACTTTTAAGTTCTTTTAAATGCTTTTTTATGACTTCTTCCCACTCCCATGAAGTATGTACTTCGAATTTTTTTTTAATCCTTCTTTATGACCTCTTCACATCCTTACTTGCATGAATTATGTACTTCTAATTTCTTTTAAATCCTTCTTTATGACCTCTTCCCACTCCCTACTCCCACGAAGTATGTACTTCTAATTTCTTTTATATTAGACCTCTTTCCATTCCCTACTCCCACGAAGTATGTACTTCTAATTTCTTTTAAATCCTTCTTTATGACCTCTTCCCACTCCCTACTTCCACGAAGTATGTGCTTCTAATTTCTTTTAAATCCTTCTTAATGACCCCTTCCCACTCCCTACTCCCACGAAGTATGTACTTCTAATTTCTTTTAAATCCTTCTTTATGACCTCTTCCCACTCCCTACTCTTACGAAATATGTACTTCTAATTTCTTTTAAATCCTTCTTAATAACCTCCTCCCAATCCCTATTCCAAGGAAGTATGTACATCTAATTTCTTTTAAATCCTTCTTTATGACCTCTTCCCACTCCTTACTCCCACGAAATATACTTCCAATTTCTTTATATCCTTCTTTATGACCTCTTCCCACTCCTTACTCCCACGAAGTATACATGGCCTCTTCCCACTCCCTACTCCCACGAAGTATGTACTTCTAATTTCTTTTAATCCTTCTTTATGACCTCTTCCCACTCCCTACTCCTACGAAATATGTACTTCTAATTTCTTTTAAATCCTTCTTATGACCTCCTCCCAATCCCTATTCCACGAAGTATGTACTTCTAATTTCTTTTAAATCCTTCTTTATGACCTCTTCCCACTCCTTACTCCCACGAAATATACTTCCAATTTCTTTTATATCCTGCTTTATGACCTCTTCCCACTCCTACTCCCACGAAGTATACTTCTAATTTCTTTTAAATCCTTCTTTATGACCTCTTCCCACTCCTTGCTCCACGAAGTATACTGCCTCTTCCACTCCTACTCCACGAAGTAGTACTTCTAATTTCTTTTAAATCCTTCTTTATGACCTCTTCCCACTCCCTACTCCCACGAAGTGTGTACTTCTAATTTCTTTTAATCCTTCTTTATGACCTCTTCCCACTCCCTACTCCCACGAAGTATGTACTTCTAATTTCTTTTAAATCCTTCTTTATGACCTCTTCCCACTCCCTACTTCCACGAAGTATGTACTTTTAATTTCTTTTAAATCCTTCTTTATGACCTCTTCCCACTCCTTACTCCCACGAAGTATGTACTTCTAAATTTTTGTTTTAAATTCTTCTTTATGACCTATTCCCACTCCCTACTCCCACGAAGTATGTACTTCTAAAATCATTTAAATCCTTCTTTATGACCTCTTCCTACTCCCTACTTTCACGAAGTATGTCCTTTTAACTTCTTTGAAATCCTTCTTTATGACCTCTTCACACTCCTTACTCCCACGAAGTATACTTCTAATTTCTTTTATATTAGACCTCTTTCCATTCCCTACTCCCACGAAGTATGTACTTCTAATTTCTTTTAAATCCTTCTTTATGACCTCTTCCCACTCCCTACTCCCACGAAGTATGTGCTTTTAATTTCTTTTAATTCCTTCTTTGTGACCTCTTCCCACTCCCTACTCCCACGAAGTATGTGCTTTTAATTTCTTTTAATCTTTCTTTATGACCTCTTTCCACTCCCTACTTCCACGAAGTATGTACTTCTAATTTCTTTTAAATCCTTCTTAATGACCTCTTCCCACTCCCTACTCCCACGAAGTATGTACTTCTAATTTCTTTTAAATCCTTCTTTATGACCTCTTCCCACTCCCTACTTCCACGAAGTATGTACTTTTAATTTCTTTTAAATCCTTCTTTATGACCTCTCCCCACTCCTTACTCTCACGAAGTATACTTCTAATTTCTTTTATATCCTGATTTATGACCTCTTCCCACTTCTTACTCCCACGAAGTATGTACTTCTAATTTCTTTTAAATCCTTCTTAATGACCTCTTCCCACTCCCTAATCCCACGAAGTATGTACTTCTCATTTCTTTTAAATCCTTCTTTATGACCTCTTCCCATCTCCACTTCCACGAAGTATGTATTTTTAATTTCTTTTAAATCCTTCTTTATGACCTCTTCCCGCTCCTTACTCCCACGAAGTATACTTCTAATTTCTTTTATATCCTTCTTAATGACCTCTTTCCACTCCCTACTCCCAAGAAGTATGTACTTCTAATTTATTTTTAAATCCTTCTTTATGACCTTTCTCACACCCTACTTCCACGAATATATACTTCTAATTTCTTTTAAATCCTTCTTTATGACCTCTTTCCACTCCCTACTCCCACGAAGTATGTAATTCTAATTTCTTTTAAATTCTTCTTTATGACCTCTTCCCACTCCCTACTCCCAAGAAGTATGTACTTCTAATTTCATTTAAATCCTTCTTTATGACGTCTTCCCACTCCCTACTTTATCGAAGTATGTACTTTTAATTTCTTTTAAATCCTTCTTTATGACCTCTTCCCACTCCTTACTCCCACGAAGTATGTACTTCTAATTTTTATTTTAAATTCTTCTTTATGACCTCTTCCCACTCCCTACTCCCACGAAGTATGTACTTCTAATTTCATTTAAATCCTTTATTATGACCTCTTCCTACTCCCTACTTTCACGAAGTATGTACTTTTAACTTCTTTTAAATCCTTCTTTATGACCTCTTCCCACTCCTTACTCCCACGAAGTATACTTCTAATTTCTTTTAAATCCTTCTCTATGACTTCTTCCCACTCCCTACTGCCACGAAGTATGTACTTTTAAGTTCTTTTAAATGCTTTTTTATGATTTCTTCCTACTCCCATGAAGTATGTGCTCCTAATTTTTTTTTAATACTTCTTTATGACCTCTTCACACTCCTTACTTGCATGAAGTATGTACTTCTAATTTCTTTTAAATCCTTCTTTATGACCTCTTCCCACTCCCTACTCCCACGAAGTATGTACTTCTAATTTCTTTTATATTAGACCTCTTTCCATTCCCTACTCCCACGAAGTATGTACTTCTAATTTCTTTTAAATCCTTCTTTATGACCTCTTTCCACTCTCTATTTCCACGAAGTATGTCTTTTAATTTCTTTTAAATCCTTCTTAATGACCTCTTCCCACTCCTTACTCCCACGAAGTATGTACTTCTAATTTCATTTAAATCCTTCTTTATGACCTCTTCCTACTCCCTATTTCCACGAAGTATATGCTTCTAATTTCTTTTAAATCCTTCTTAATGACCTCTTCCCACTCCCTACTCCCACGAAGAACGTACTTCTAATTTCTTTTAAATCCTTTTTATGACCTCTTCCCACTCCCTACTTCCACGAAATATGTACTTTTAATTTCTTTTAAATCCTTCTTTATGACCTCTTCCACTCCTTACTCCCACGAAGCATACATGGCCTCTTCCCACTCCCTACTCCCCCAAAGTATGTACTTCTAATTTCTTTTAAATCCTTCTTTATTACCTCTGCCCACTCCTTACTCCCACGAAGTATGTACTTCTAATTTCATTTAAATCCTTCTTTATGACCTCTTCCTACTCCCTACTTTCATGAAGTATGTCCTTTTAACTTCATTTAAATCCTTCTTTATGACCTCTTCCCACTCCTTACTCCCATGAAGTATACTTCTAATTTCTTTTAAATCCTTGTCTATGACTTCTTCCCACTCCCTACTGCCACGAAGTATGTACTGTTAAGTTCTTTTAAATGCTTTTTTATGACTTCTTCCCACTCCCATGAAGTTTGTACATCTATTTTTTTTTTTTATCCTTCTTTATGACCTCTTCACACTCCTTACTTGCATGAAGTATGTACTTCTAATTTCTTTTAAATCCTTCTTTATGACCTCCTCCCACTCCCTACTCCCACGAAGTATGTACTTCTAATTTCTTTTATATTAGACCTCTTTCCATTCCCTACTCCCACGAAGTTTATGCTTCTAATTTCTTTTAAATCCTTCTTTATGACCTCTTCCCACTCCCTACTCCCACGAAGTATGTGCTTTTAATTTCTTTTAAATCCTTCTTTATGACCTCTTCCCACTCCCTACTCCCACGAAGTATGTGCTTTTAATTTCTTTTAATCTTTCTTTATGACCTCTTTCCACTCCCTACTCCCACGAAGTATGTACTTCTAATTTCTTTTAAATCCTTCTTAATGACCTCTTCCCACTCCCTACTCCCACGAAGAATGAACTTCTAATTTCTTTTAAATCCTTCTTTAATATCTTTCCCACTCCTTGCTCCCACAAATTATACTTCTAATTTCTTTTATATCCTGCTTTATGACCTCTTCCCACTTCCTACTCCCACGAAGTATGTACTTCTAATTTCTTTTAAATCCTTCTTAATGACCTCTTCCCACTCCCTACTCCCACGAAGTATGTACTTCTCATTTCTTTTAAATCCTTCTTTATGACCTCTTCCTATCTCCACTTCCACGAAGTATGTATTTTAATTTCTTTTAAATCCTTCTTTATGACCTTTCCCACTCCTTACTCCCACGAAGTATACTTCTAATTTCTTTTATATCCTTCTTAATGACCTCTTCCCACTCCCTACTCCCACGAAGAATGAACTTCTAATTTCTTTTAAATCCTTCTTTAATATCTTTTCCCACTCCTTGCTCCCACAAAGTATACTTATAATTTCTTTTATATCCTGCTTTATGACCTCTTCCCACTTCCTACTCCCACGAAGTATGTACTTCTAATTTCTTTTAAATCCTTCTCAATGACCTCTTCCCACTCCCTACTCCCACGAAATATGTACTTCTAATTTCTTTTAAATCCTTCTTAATGACCTCCTCCCACTCCCTATTCCCAGGAAGTATGTACTTCTAATTTCTTTTAAATCCTTCTTTATGACCTCTTCCCACTCCCTACTTCCTCGAAGTATGTGCTTTTAATTTCTTTTCAATACTTCTTTGTGACCTCTTCCCACTCTACTCCCACCAAGTATACTTTTAATTTCTTTTATATCCTTCTTAATGACCTCTTCCCACTCCCTACTCCCACGAAGTATGTACTTCTAATTTCATTTAAATCCTTCTTTATGACCTCTTCCCACTCCCTACTTCCACGAAGTATGTACTTTTAATTTCTTTTAAATCCTTCTTTATGACCTCTTCCCGCTCCTTACTCCACGAAGTATACTTCTAATTTCTTTTATATCCTTCTTAATGACCTCTTCCCACTCCTTACTCCCACGAAGTATGTACTTCTAATTTTTGTTTAAATCTTCTTTATGACCTATTCCCACTCCTTACTCCCACGAAGTATGTACTTCTAATTTCATTTAAATCCTTCTTTATGACCTCTTCCTACTCCCTACTTTCACGAAGTATGTACTTTTAACTTCTTTGAAATCCTTCTTTATGACCTCTTCACACTCCTTACTCCCACGAAGTATACTTCTAATTTCTTTTATATTAGACCTCTTTCCATTCCTACTCCCACGAAGTATGTGCTTCTAATTTCTTTTAAATCCTTCTTTATGACCTCTTCCCACTCCCTACTCCCACGAAGTATGTGCTTTTAATTTCTTTTAAATCCTTCTTTATGACCTCTTCCCACTCCCTACTCCCACGAAGTATGTGCTTTTAATTTCTTTTAATCTTTCTTTATGACCTCTTTCCACTCCCTACTTCCACGAAGTATGTACTTCTAATTTCTTTTAAATCCTTCTTAATGACCTCTTCCCACTCCCTACTCCCACGAAGTTTGTACTTCTAATTTCTTTTAATCCTTCTTTATGACCTCTTCCCTCTCCCTACTTCCACGAAGTATGTAATTTTAATTTCTTTTAAATCCTTCTTTATGAGCTCTCCCCACTCCTTACTCTCACGAAGTATACTTCTAATTTCTTTTATATCCTGATTTATGACCTCTTCCCACTTCTTACTCCCACGAAGTATGTACTTCTAATTTCTTTTAAATCCTTCTTAATGACCTCTTCCCACTCCCTACTCCCACGAAGTATGTACTTCTCATTTCTTTTAAATCCTTCTTTATGACCTCTTCCCATCTCCACTTCCACGAAGTATGTATTTTTAATTTCTTTTAAATCCTTCTTTATGACCTCTTCCCGCTCCTTACTCCCACGAAGTATACTTCTAATTTCTTTTATATCCTTCTTTATGACCTCTTCCCACTTCTTACTCCCACGAAGTATGTACTTCTAATTTATTTTTAAATCCTTCTTTATGACCTTTCTCACACCCTACTTCCACGAATATATACTTCTAATTTCTTTTAAATCCTTCTTTATGACCTCTTTCCACTCCCTACTCCCACGAAGTATGTAATTCTAATTTCTTTTAAATCTTCTTTATGACCTCTTCCCACTCCCTACTCCCAAGAAGTATGTACTTCTAATTTCATTTAAATCCTTCTTTATGACGTCTTCCCACTCCCTACTTTATCGAAGTATGTACTTTTAATTTCTTTTAAATCCTTCTTTATGACCTCTTCCCACTCCCTACTCCCACGAAGTATGTACTTCTAATTTTTATTTTAAATTCTTCTTTATGACCTCTTCCCACTCCCTACTCCCACGAAGTATGTACTTCTAATTTCATTTAAATCCTTTATTATGACCTCTTCCTACTCCCTACTTTCACGAAGTATGTACTTTTAACTTCTTTTAAGTCCTTCTTTATGACCTCTTCCCACTCCTTACTCCCACGAAGTATACTTCTAATTTCTTTTAAATCCTTCTCTATGACTTCTTCCCACTCCCTACTGCCACGAAGTATGTACTTTTAAGTTCTTTTAAATGCTTTTTATGACTTCTTCCCACTCCCATGAAGTATGTGCTCCTAATTTTTTTTTAATACTTCTTTATGACCTCTTCACACTCCTTACTTGCATGAAGTATGTACTTCTAATTTCTTTTAAATCCTTCTTTATGACCTCTTCCCACTCCCTACTCCCACGAAGTATGTACTTCTAATTTCTTTTATATTAGACCTCTTTCCATTCCCTACTCCCACGAAGTATGTACTTCTAATTTCTTTTAAATCCTTCTTTATGACCTCTTTCCACTCTCTATTTCCACGAAGT
Source organism: Artemia sinica (assembly GCA_027921565.1). Taxonomy (NCBI): domain Eukaryota; kingdom Metazoa; phylum Arthropoda; class Branchiopoda; order Anostraca; family Artemiidae; genus Artemia; species Artemia sinica. The sequence goes on from CM051262.1 coordinate 64,562,826, forward strand.
ATGGTCTTTTAATTTCTTTTAAATCCTTCTTAATGACCTCTTCTCACTCCCTACTCCCACGAAGTATGTACTTCTAATTTCTTTTAATTCCTTCTTTGTGACCTCTTCCCACTCCCTATTTCCACGAAGTATATGCTTCTAATTTCTTTTAAATCCTTCTTAATGACCTCTTCCCACTCCCTACTCCCACGAAGAACGTACTTCTAATTTCTTTTAAATCCTTTTTTATGACTTCTTCCCACTCCCTACTTCCACGAAATATGTACTTTTAATTTCTTTTAAATCCTTCTTTATGACCACTTCCACTCCTTACTCCCACGAAGCATACATGGCCTCTTCCCACTCCCTACTCCCCAAAGTATGTACTTATAATTTCTTTTAAATCCTTCTTTATTACCTCTGCCCACTCCTTACTCCCACGAAGTATGTACTTCTAATTTCATTTAAATCCTTCTTTATGACCTCTTCCTACTCCCTACTTTCATGAAGTATGTCCTTTTAACTTCATTTAAATCCTTCTTTATGACCTCTTCCCACTCCTTACTCCCATGAAGTATACTTCTAATTTCTTTTAAATCCTTGTCTATGACTTCTTCCCACTCCCTACTGCCACGAAGTATGTACTGTTAAGTTCTTTTAAATGCTTTTTTATGACTTCTTCCCACTCCCATGAAGTTTGTACATCTATTTTTTTTATCCTTCTTTATGACCTCTTCACACTCCTTACTTGCATGAAGTATGTACTTCTAATTTCTTTTAAATCCTTCTTTATGACCTCCTCCCACTCCCTACTCCCACGAAGTATGTACTTCTAATTTCTTTTATATTAGACCTCTTTCCATTCCCTACTCCCACGAAGTTTATGCTTCTAATTTCTTTTAAATCCTTCTTTATGACCTCTTCCCACTCCCTACTCCCACGAAGTATGTGCTTTTAATTTCTTTTAATTCCTTCTTTATGACATCTTCCCACTCCCTACTCCCACGAAGTATGTGCTTTTAATTTCTTTTAATCTTTCTTTATGACCTCTTTCCACTCCCTACTTCCACGAAGTATGTACTTCTAATTTCTTTTAAATCCTTGTTAATGACCTCTTCCCACTCCCTACTCCCACGAAGAATGAACTTCTAATTTCTTTTAAATCCTTCTTTAATATCTTTTCCCACTCCTTGCTCCCACAAATTATACTTCTAATTTCTTTTATATCCTGCTTTATGACCTCTTCCCACTTCCTACTCCCACGAAGTATGTACTTCTAATTTCTTTTAAATCCTTCTTAATGACCTCTTCCCACTCCCTACTCCCACGAAGTATGTACTTCTCATTTCTTTTAAATCCTTCTTTATGACCTCTTCCTATCTCCACTTCCACGAAGTATGTATTTTAATTTCTTTTAAATCCTTCTTTATGACCTTTCCCCACACCTCACTCCCACGAAGTATACTTCTAATTTCTTTTATATCCTTCTTAATGACCTCTTCCCACTCCCTACTCCCACGAAGAATGAACTTCTAATTTCTTTTAAATCCTTCTTTAATATCTTTTCCCACTCCTTGCTCCCACAAAGTATACTTCTAATTTCTTTTATATCCTGCTTTATGACCTCTTCCCACTTCCTACTCCCACGAAGTATGTACTTCTAATTTCTTTTAAATCCTTCTTAATGACCTCTTCCCACTCCCTACTCCCACGAAATATTTACTTCTAATTTCTTTTAAATCCTTCTTAATGACCTCCTCCCACTCCCTATTCCCAGGAAGTATGTACTTCTAATCTCTTTTAAATCCTTCTTTATGACCTCTTCCCACTCCCTACTTCCTCGAAGTATGTGCTTTTAATTTCTTTTCAATACTTCTTTGTGACCTCTTCCCACTCTACTCCCACCAAGCATACTTTTAATTTCTTTTATATCCTTCTTAATGACCTCTTCCCACTCCCTACTCCCACGAAGTATGTACTTCTAATTTCATTTAAATCCTTCTTTATGACCTCTTCCCACTCCCTACTTTCACGAAGTATGTACTTTTAATTTCTTTTAAATCCTTCTTTATGACCTCTTCCCGCTCCTTACTCCCACGAAGTATACTTCTAATTTCTTTTATATCCTTCTTAATGACCTCTTCCCACTCCTTACTCCCACGAAGTATGTACTTCTAAATTTTTGTTTAAATTCTTCTTTATGACCTATTCCCACTCCCTACTCCCACGAAGTATGTACTTCTAAAATCATTTAAATCCTTCTTTATGACCTCTTCCTACTCCCTACTTTCACGAAGTATGTCCTTTTAACTTCTTTGAAATCCTTCTTTATGACCTCTTCACACTCCTTACTCCCACGAAGTATACTTCTAATTTCTTTTATATTAGACCTCTTTCCATTCCCTACTCCCACGAAGTATGTGCTTCTAATTTCTTTTAAATCCTTCTTTATGACCTCTTCCCACTCCCTACTCCCACGAAGTATGTGCTTTTAATTTCTTTTAATTCCTTCTTTATGACCTCTTCCCACTCCCTACTCCCACGAAGTATGTGCTTTTAATTTCTTTTAATCTTTCTTTATGACCTCTTTCCACTCCCTACATCCACGAAGTATGTACTTCTAATTTCTTTTAAATCCTTCTTAATGACCTCTTCCCACTCCCTACTCCCACGAAGTATGTACTTCTAATTTCTTTTAAATCCTTCTTTACGACCTCTTCCAGCTCCCTACTTCCACGAAGTATGTAATTTTAATTTCTTTTAAATCCTTCTTTATGAGCTCTCCCCACTCCTTACTCTCACGAAGTATACTTCTAATTTCTTTTATATCCTGATTTATGACCTCTTCCCACTTCTTACTCCCACGAAGTATGTACTTCTAATTTCTTTTAAATCCTTCTTAATGACCTCTTCCCACTCCCTACTCCCACGAAGTATGTACTTCTCATTTCTTTTAAATCCTTCTTTATGACCTCTTCCCATCTCCACTTCCACGAAGTATGTATTTTTAATTTCTTTTAAATCCTTCTTTATGACCTCTTCCCGCTCCTTACTCCCACGAAGTATACTTCTAATTTCTTTTATATCCTTCTTAATGACCTCTTTCCACTCCCTACTCCCACGAAGTATGTACTTCTAATTTATTTTTAAATCCTTCTTTATGACCTTTTCTCACACCCTACTTCCACGAATATATACTTCTAATTTCTTTTAAATCCTTCTTTATGACCTCTTTCCACTCCCTACTCCCACGAAGTATGTACTTCTAATTTCTTTTAAATTCTTCTTTATGACCTCTTCCCACTCCCTACTCCCAAGAAGTATGTACTTCTAATTTCATTTAAATCCTTCTTTATGACGTCTTCCCACTCCCTACTTTATCGAAGTATGTACTTTTAATTTCTTTTAAATCCTTCTTTATGACCTCTTCCCACTCCTTACTCCCACGAAGTATGTACTTCTAAATTTTTATTTTAAATTCTTCTTCATGACCTCTTCCCACTCCCTACTCCCACGAAGTATGTACTTCTAATTTCATTTAAATCCTTTATTATGACCTCTTCCTACTCCCTACTTTCACGAAGTATGTACTTTTAACTTCTTTTAAATCCTTCTTTATGACCTCTTCCCACTCCTTACTCCCACGAAGTATACTTCTAATTTCTTTTAAATCCTTCTCTATGACTTCTTCCCACTCCCTACTGCCACGAAGTATGTACTTTTAAGTTCTTTTAAATGCTTTTTATGACTTCTTCCTACTCCCATGAAGTATGTGCTCCTAATTTTTTTTTAATCCTTCTTTATGACCTCTTCACACTCCTTACTTGCATGAAGTATGTACTTCTAATTTCTTTTAAATCCTTCTTTATGACCTCTTCCCACTCCCTACTCCCACGAAGTATGTACTTCTAATTTCTTTTATATTAGACCTCTTTCCATTCCCCACTCCCACGAAGTATGTACTTCTAATTTCTTTTAAATCCTTCTTTATGACCTCTTTCCACTCTCTATTTCCACGAAGTATGGTCTTTTAATTTCTTTTAAATCCTTCTTAATGACCTCTTCTCACTCCCTACTCCCACGAAGTATGTACTTCTAATTTCTTTTAATTCCTTCTTTGTGACCTCTTCCCACTCCCTATTTCCACGAAGTATATGCTTCTAATTTCTTTTAAATCCTTCTTAATGACCTCTTCCCACTCCCTACTCCCACGAAGAACGTACTTCTAATTTCTTTTAAATCCTTTTTTATGACCTCTTCCCACTCCCTACTTCCACGAAATATGTACTTTTAATTTCTTTTAAATCCTTCTTTATGACCACTTCCACTCCTTACTCCCACGAAGCATACATGGCCTCTTCCCACTCCCTACTCCCCAAAGTATGTACTTCTAATTTCTTTTAAATCCTTCTTTATTACCTCTGCCCACTCCTTACTCCCACGAAGTATGTACTTCTAATTTCATTTAAATCCTTCTTTATGACCTCTTCCTACTCCCTACTTTCATGAAGTATGTCCTTTTAACTTCATTTAAATCCTTCTTTATGACCTCTTCCCACTCCTTACTCCCATGAAGTATACTTCTAATTTCTTTTAAATCCTTGTCTATGACTTCTTCCCACTCCCTACTGCCACGAAGTATGTACTGTTAAGTTCTTTTAAATGCTTTTTTATGACTTCTTCCCACTCCCATGAAGTTTGTACATCTATTTTTTTTTATCCTTCTTTATGACCTCTTCACACTCCTTACTTGCATGAAGTATGTACTTCTAATTTCTTTTAAATCCTTCTTTATGACCTCCTCCCACTCCCTACTCCCACGAAGTATGTACTTCTAATTTCTTTTATATTAGACCTCTTTCCATTCCCTACTCCCACGAAGTTTATGCTTCTAATTTCTTTTAAATCCTTCTTTATGACCTCTTCCCACTCCCTACTCCCACGAAGTATGTGCTTCTAATTTCTTTTAATTCCTTCTTTATGACATCTTCCCACTCCCTACTCCCACGAAGTATGTACTTTTAATTTCTTTTAATCTTTCTTTATGACCTCTTTCCACTCCCTACTTCCACGAAGTATGTACTTCTAATTTCTTTTAAATCCTTGTTAATGACCTCTTCCCACTCCCTACTCCCACGAAGAATGAACTTCTAATTTCTTTTAAATCCTTCTTTAATATCTTTTCCCACTCCTTGCTCCCACAAATTATACTTCTAATTTCTTTTATATCCTGCTTTATGACCTCTTCCCACTTCCTACTCCCACGAAGTATGTACTTCTAATTTCTTTTAAATCCTTCTTTATGACCTCTTCCCACTCCCTACTCCCACGAAGTATGTACTTCTCATTTCTTTTAAATCCTTCTTTATGACCTCTTCCTATCTCCACTTCCACGAAGTATGTATTTTTAATTTCTTTTAAATCCTTCTTTATGACCTTTCCCGACTCCTTACTCCCACGAAGTATACTTCTAATTTCTTTTATATCCTTCTTAATGACCTCTTCCCACTCCCTACTCCCACGAAGAATGAACTTCTAATTTCTTTTAAATCCTTTTTTAATATCTTTTCCCACTCCTTGCTCCCACAAATTATACTTCTAATTTCTTTTATATCCTGCTTTATGACCTCTTCCCACTTCCTACTCCCACGAAGTATGTACTTCTAATTTCTTTTAAATCCTTCTCAATGACCTCTTCCCACTCCCTACTCCCACGAAATATTTACTTCTAATTTCTTTTAAATCCTTCTTAATGACCTCCTCCCACTCCCTATTCCCAGGAAGTATGTACTTCTAATTTCTTTTAAATCCTTCTTTATGACCTCTTCCCACTCCCTACTTCCACGAAGTATGTGCTTTTAATTTCTTTTCAATACTTCTTTGTGACCTCTTCCCACTCTACTCCCACCAAGCATACTTTTAATTTCTTTTATATCCTTCTTAATGATCTCTTCACACTCCCGACTCCCACGAACTATGTACTTTTAATTTCTTTTAAATCCTTCTTTATGACCTCTTCCCACACCTCACTCCCACGAAGTATACTTCTAATTTCTTTTATATCCTGCTTTATGACCTCTTCCCACTCCTTACTCCCACGAAGTATACGTCTACTTTCTTTTAAATCCTTCTTTATGACCTCTTCCCACTCCTTACTCCCACGAAGTATACATGGCCTCTTCCCACTCCCTACTCCCACGAAGTATGTACTTTTAATTTCTTTTAAATCCTTCATTATGGCCGCTTCCCATTCCCTACTCCCACGAAGTGTGTACTTCTAATTTTTTTTAAATCCTTCTATATGACCTCTTCCCACTCCCATCTCCCACAAAGTATGGGCTTTTAATTTCTTTTATCCTTCTTTATGACCTCTTTCCACTCCCTACTTTCACATAGTATGTACTTCTAATTCCTTTTAAATTCTTCTTAATGACCTCTTCCCACTTCCTAATCCCACAATGTATATACTTTTAATTTCTTTTAAATCCTTCTTTATGACCTTTCACCACTCCTTACTCCCACGAAGTATACTTCTAATTTCTTTTATATCCTTCTTTATGACCTCTTCCCACCCCCTACTCCCACGAAGAATGAACTTCTAATTTCTTTTAAATCCTTCTTTAATATCTTTTCCCACTCCTTGCTCCAACAAAGTATACTTCTAATTTCTTTTATATCCTGCTTTATGACCTCTTCCCACTTCCTACTCCCATGAAGTATGTACTTCTAATTTCTTTTAAGTCCTTCTTAATGACCTCTTCCCACTCCCTACTCCCACGAAATATGTACTTCTCATTTCTTTTAAATCCTTCTTTATGACCTCTTCCTATCTCCACTTCCACGAAGTATGTATTTTTAATTTCTTTTAAATCCTTCTTTATGACCTCTCCCCACTCCTTACTCCCACGAAGTATACTTCTAATTTCTTTTATATCCTTCTTAATGACCTCTTCCCACTCCCTACTCCCACGAAAAATGAACTTCTAATTTCTTTTAAATCCTTCTTTAATATCTTTTCCCACTCCTTGCTCCCACAAAGTATACTTCTAATTTCTTTTATATCCTGCTTTATGACCTCTTCCCACTTCCTACTCCCACGAAGTATGTACATCTAATTTCTTTTAAATCCTTCTTAATGACCTCTTCCCACTCCCTACTCCCACGAAATATGTACTTCTAATTTCTTTTAAATCCTTCTTAATGACCTCCTCCCACTCCCTATTCCCAGGAAGTATGTACTTCTAATTTCTTTTAAATCCTTCTTTATGACCTCTTCCCACTCCCTTCTTCCTCGAAGTATGTGCTTTTAATTTCTTTTCAATACTTCTTTGTGACCTCTTCCCACTCTACTCCCACCAAGTATACTTTTAATTTCTTTTATATCCTTCTTAATTATCTCTTCACACTCCCTACTCCCACGAAGTATGTACTTCTAATTTCTTTTAAATCCTTCTTTATGACCTCTTCCCACTCCTCACTCCCAACGAAGTATACTTCTAATTTCTTTTATATCCTGCTTTATGACCTCTTCCCACTCCTTGCTCCCACGAAGTATACATGGCCTCTTCCCACTCCCTACTCCCACGAAGTATGTACTTCTAATTTCTTTTAAATCCTTCTTTATGGCCGCTTCCCATTCCCTACTCCCACGAAGTGTGTACTTCTAATTTCTTTTAAATCCTTCTATATGACCTCTTCCCACTCCCATCTCCCACGAAGTATGTGCTTTTAATTTCTTTTAATCCTTCTTTATGACCTCTTTCCACTCCCTAATTTCACATAGTATGTACTTCTAATTTCTTTTAAATCCTTCTTTATGACCTCTTCCCACTCCTTACTCCCACGAAGTATACTTCTAATTTCTTTTAAATCCTTCTCTATGACTTCTTCCCACTCCCTACTGCCCCGAAGTATATACTTTTAAGTTCTTTTAAATGCTTTTTTATGACTTCTTCCCACTACCATGAAGTAAGTGCTTCTAATTTTTTTTAATCCTTCTTTATGACCTCTTCACACTCCCTACTCCCACGAAGTATACATAGCCTCTTCCCACTCCCTACTCCCACGAAGTATACGTCTACTTTCTTTTCAATCCTTCTTTATGAACTCTTCCCACTCCTTACTCCCACGAAGTATACATGGCCTCTTCCCACTCCCTACTCCCACGAAGTATGTACTTCTAATTTCTTTTAAATCCTTCTTTATGGCCGCTTCCCATTCCCACTCCCACGAAGTGTGTACTTCTAATTTTTTTTTAAATCCTTCTATATGACCTCTTCCCACTCCCATCTCCCACGAAGTATGTGCTTTTAATTTCTTTTAATCCTTCTTTATGACCTCTTTCCACTCCCTACTTTCACATAGTATGTACTTCTAATTTCTTTTAAATCCTTCTTAATGACCTCTTCCCACTTCTTAATCCCACAATGTATATACTTTTAATTTCTTTTAAAACCTTCTTTATGACCTTTCCCCAATCCTTACTCCCACGAAGTATACTTTTAATTTCTTTTATATCCTTCTTAATGATCTCTTCACACTCCCTACTCCCACGAAGAATGAACTTCTAATTTCTTTTAAATCCTTCTTTAATATCTTTTCCCACTCCTTGCTCCCTCAAAGTATACTTCTAATTTCTTTTATATCCTGCTTTATGACCTCTTCCCATTCCCTACTCCCACGAAGTATGTACTTCTAATTTCTTTTAAATCCTTCTTAATGACCTCTTCCCACTCCCTACTCCCACGAAATATGTACTTCTAATTTCTTTTAAATCCTTCTTAATGACCTCCACCCACTCCCTATTCCCAGGAAGTATGTACTTCTAATTTCTTTTAAATCCTTCTTTATGACCTCTTCCCACCTCCTTCTTCCTCGAAGTATGTGCTTTTAATTTCTTTTCAATACTTCTTTGTGACCTCTTCCCACTCTACTCCCACCAAGTATACTTTTAATTTCTTTTATATCCTTCTTAATGATCTCTTCACACTCCCTACTCCCACGAAGTATGTACTTCTAATTTCTTTTAAATCCTTCTTTATGACCTCTTCCCACTCCTCACTCCCACGAAGTATACTTCTAATTTCTTTTATATCCTGCTTTATGACCTCTTCCCACTCCTTACTCCCACGAAGTATACATAGCCTCTCTTTCTCTTTCTGTATATATAGCCTCTATACATAGCATCACTTTTTGTGTGTGTTTAAGTTTTTGTGTGTGTGTGTAAGTTTTTGTGTGTGTGTGTAAGTTTTTTGTGTGTGTGTAAGTTTCTGTGTGTGTATAAGCTTTTGTGTTTGTAAGTTTTTTGTGTGTGTGTAAGTTTTTGTGTGTGTGTAAGTTTTTGTGTGTGTGTAAGTTTGTGTGTGTGTGTGTAAGTTTTTGTGTGTGTGTAAGTTTTTGTGTGTGTGTAAGTTTTTGTGTGTGTGTGTAAGTTTTTGTGTGTGTGTAAATTTTTGTGTGTGTGTAAGTTTTTGTGTGTGTGTAAGTTTTTTGTGTGTGTGTGTAAGTTAAATGTGAATTTCTTATGTTTTAAGTGTGTTTCATGACATTCTAAGAGATGTGAAAAAAAGTAGACGGGTTTATGTGCGCGCACGTAACCCCATCTAAATTTTTTTTTTGAAAAATTAAGAGAATGTAACTGTGACAAGGTAAACCATGACAAGACACTACTAAAATATTCCAACTCTTGCATTTCAATGAAAGAGATCCAAAATGAACTTTGAAAAATCAAGAGAATGTATCTGTGACAAGGTAAAGTACAACAAACTACTATTGAAATATTCCAACTCTTGCACTTATATGAAAAAATTCAAAATGAACTTTGAAAAATTAAGAGAATGTAACTGTAACAAGGTAAACACGACAAGACACTACTGAAATATTCCAACTCTTGCATTTCAACGAAAGAAATCCAAAATGAACTTTGAAAAATCAAGAGAATGTAACAGTGACAAGGTAAAGCACAACAAGACACTACTGAAATATTCCAACTCTTGCATTTCAACGAAATAAATTCAAAATGAACTTTCAAAAATCTGAGAATGTAAAAATCCAAAATGAACTTTGAAAAATCAAGAGAATGTAACTGGTAAACCACGACAAAACACTACTGAAATATTCCAACTCTTGCATTTCAAGGAAAGAAATCCAAAATGAATTTTGAAAAATCAAGAGAATGTAACTGTGACAAGGTAAACCATAACAAAACACTATTGAAATATTCCAACTCTTGCATTTCAACGAAAGAAATCCAAAAATGAACTTTGACAAATCAAGAGAATGTAACTGTGACAAGGTAAACCATGACAAAACACTACTGAAATATTCCAACTCTTGCATTTCAAGGAAAGAAATCCAAAATGAACTTTGAAAAATCAAGAGAATGTAACTGTGACAAGGTAAACCACGACAAAACACTACTGAAATATTCCAACCCTTGCATTTCAAGGAAAGAAATCCAAAATGAAATTTGAAAAATCAAGAGAATGTAACTGTGACAAGGTAAACTACGATAGAACACTATTGAAATACTCCAACTCTTGCATTTCACGAAAGAAATTCAAAATGAACTTTGAAAAATCAAGAGAATGTAACTGTGACAAGGTAAACCACGACAAAACACTACTGAAATATTCCAACTCTTGCATTTCAAGGAAAGAAATCCAAAATGAACTTTGAAAAATCAAGAGAATGTAACTGTGACAAGGTAAACCATAACAAAACACTACTGAAATATTCCAACTCTTGCATTTCAACGAAAGAAATCCAAAAATGAACTTTTGAAAAATCAAGAGAATTTAACTGTGACAATGTAAACCACGACAAAACACTACTGAAATATTCCAACTCTTGCATTTCAAGGAAGGAAATCCAAAATGAACTTTGAAAAATCAAGAAAATGTAACTGTGACAAGGTAAGCCCTCCTAAAACCACCTGAATTCATTGTGGGGAGGAGCCATAAAACCCTCTCTGACCAATGAAAAATCTCTAAAATTTCTCTGGTCTTGATTTCACCTCTTAACTTAAACAACGAGGCATTCAATACTCGTTCTTTTCCATGCTATTAAAAAACTGTACCATTGTTGTGTCTCCGACCAATGAAAAATCTCAAAAATTCCTCTGGTCGAAAATAAATAAATAAAGTTGAATAATTTCGAAGTTTAAAAAAAAAATAGTTTGTTTCTATGAAAAAAAAAGTTGAATAATTTTGACGTTAAAAAAATAGTTTGTTTTTATGAAAAAAAAATTGAATTAGAACCATCAGTCCTCATTATTATGAGTATCCAAAACTGGACTTAAGTTTCATATTTTAACCAGAGAATGGATCTAATTTTCAAATTTGGACGAGAGAATTGTATTTTCCATAATTTTCTTACAGGAAACTAGAGTTTATGGTCAAAAACCCTTATTAGCTCAGATTCTACAGAAATAGTTTATTTTTCGATCCATATCTGGACTTAAGTTTCACCTATGAGCCAGCGAATTGTATTTTCCATAATTTTCTTACAAAAAACTAGAGTTTACGGTGAAAAACCCTTATTAGATTAGATTTTACGGAAATAGTTTTATTTTTCGATCCATAAATGGACTTAAGTTTCACATTTGAACCAGAGAATTGTATTTTCCATAATTTTCTTACAAAAAACTATAGTTTACGGTCAAAAACCCTAATTAACTCAGATTTTACAGAAATAGTTTTATTTTTTGATCCAAAAAGGGACTTAAGTTTCACATTTGAACCAGAGAATTGTATTTTCCTTAATTTTCTTACAAAAAACTAGAGTTTACAGTCAAAAACCTTTATTAGCTCAGATTTTAAGGAAATAATTTATTTTTTTGATCCAAAAATGGACTTAAGATTCACATTTGAGTCAGAGAATTGTATTTTTCATAATTTTCTTACAAAAAACTAGAGTTTACGGTCAAAAACCCTCATTAGTTCAGATTTTACGGAAATAGTTTTATTTTTCGATCCATAAATGGTCTTAAGTTTCACATTTGAACCAGAGAATTGTATTTCCCATAATTTTCTTACAACAAACTAGAGTTTACGGTCAAAAACCCTTATTAGCTCAGATTTTACGGAAATAGTTTTATTTTTCGATCCAAAAATGGACTTAAGTTTCACATTTGAACCAGAGAATTGTATTTTCCATAATTTTCTTACAAAAAACTAGAGTTTACGGTCCAAAACTCTTATTAACTCAGATTTTATAGAAATAGTTTATTTTTTGATCCAAAAATGGACTTAAGTTTCACATTTGAAAGCTTTGATCGTAATGAATGATACTTGTTATCAGAAAAAATTTCAATTGCCAAAAAAAATAAAAAAAAATCAAAAAAATGGGGGGGGAGAGGGGGCCCACAAAGTTGGAGGAAGGGGGCGCCCTTCGAGTTTAGGGATAGGGGACCTATGGAGGGTTGATATCTCTGTTAGTTAGGGTCATTGGTGCTTATGATCCTTGATGGTTCGGACTCACATACACCTAACTACTTGATTTGCAAGGATTTCTATGGTTTGTTCTGAATTTCTTTATTAAAATTATTTTCTCGCCATCTACATCTTTCTTAGTATCAACTTTTTAGTATACTATAATGTTGGACCAAATCTATGAAAATGGTTAATGATGATAGAATGTTATTGTGAGTTGACCTAGCTTTACTTCTTTGATGTGTTCTGTATAATACACAAGTTGTGTTTGAACAGTGTTGTCAGTTTAAAATAGGGTCCAACATTATTGTATACTAAAAAGTTGATACTAAGAAAGATGTAGATGGCAAGAAAATAATTTTAATAAAGAAATTCAGAATAAACCATAGAAATCCTTGTAAATTATATTTCTGTAGTGTTTTGTTATGGTTTACCTCGTCACAGTTACATTCTCTTGATTTTTCAAAGTTCATTTTGGATTTCTTTCCTTGAAATGCAAGAGTCGGAATATTTCAGTAGTGTTTTGTCGTGGTTTACCGTGTCACAGTTACATTCTCTTGATTTTTCAAAGTTCATAGTGGATTTATTTCATTGAAATGTGTTTTGTTGTGCTTAACCTTGTCACAGTTACATTCTCTTGATTTTTCAAAGTTTATTTTGGATTTCTTTCGTTGAAATGCAAGAGTTGGAATATTTCAGTAGTGTTTTGTTGTGCTTTACCTTGTAACAGTTACATTCTTTTGATTTTTCAAAGTTCATTTTGGACTTTCAAGAGTTGGAATATTTCAGTAGTGTTTTGTCGTGGTTTACCATGTCACAGTTACATTCTCCTGACTTTTCAAAGTTCATTTTGAATTTCTTTCCTACGTACGCATTTTTTTTTGTGTGTGTAAGTTTTTGTGTGTGTGTGTAAGTTTTTGTGTGTGTGTAAGTTTTTATGTGTGTGTAAGTGTTTGTGTGCGTGTAAATTTTTGTGTGTGTGTGTAAGTTTTTGTGTGTGTGTACGTTTTTGTGTGTGTGTAAGTTTTTGTGTGTGTGTGTGTAAGTTTTTTTTTGTGTGTGTGTAAGTTTTTTTTTTGTGTGTGTAAGTTTTTGTGTGTGTTTAAATTTTTATGTGTGTGTAAGTTTTTGTGTGCGTGTAAATTTGTGTGTGTGTGTGTAAGTTTTTGTCTGTGTGTAAGTTTTTGTGTGTGTGTAAGTTTTTGTGTGTGTGTAAGTTTTTGTGTGTGTGTAAGTTTCTGTGTGTAAGTTTTTGTGTGTGTAAGTTTTTTTTGTGTGTGTAAGTTTTTGTGTGTGTGTGTAAGTTTTTGTGTGTATGTGTAAGTTTTTGTGTGTATGTAAGTTTTTATGTGTGTGTAAGTTTTTGTGTGTGTGTAAGTTTTTTTTGTGTGTTTGTGTGTAAGTTTTTGTGTGTGTGTAAGTTTTTTGTGTGTGTGTAAATTTCTGTGTAAATTTTTGTATGTGTGTAAGTTTTTGTGTGTGTGTAAGTTTTTGTGTGTGTGTAAGTTTTTGTGTTTGTGTAAGTTTTTGTGTGTGTTTAAGTTTTTGTGTGTGTTTAAGTTTTTGTGTGTGTGTAAGTTTTTGTGTGTGTGTAAGTTTTTATGTGTGTGTAAGTTTTTGTGTGTGTTTAAGTTTTTGTGTGTGTGTGTAAGATTTTGTGTGTGTGTGTTGTGTGTGTAAGCTTTTTTTGTGTGTGTAAGTTTTTTTTGTGTGTGTAAGTTTTTTCTGTGTTTTTAAGTTTTTTTTTTGTGTGTGTGTGTGTGTGTGTGTGTGTGTGTAAGTTTTTGTGTGTGTGTAAGTTTTTGTGTGTGTGTGTAAGTTTTTTTTTTTTGTGTGTGTGTAAGTTTTTGTATGTGTGTAAGTTTTTGTGTGTGTGTAAATTTTTGTGTGTGTGTAAGTTTTTGTGTGTGTGTAAGTTTTTGTGTGTGTGTAAGTTTTTGTATGTGTGTAAGTTTTTGTGTGTGTAAGTTTGTTTGTGTGTGTGTGTGTAAGTTTTTGTGTGTGTGTGTGTGTGTGTGTAAGTTTTTGTGTATGTGTAAGTTTTTTTATGTGTATGTGTAAGTTTTTTTTTGTGTGTGTGTAAGTTTTTGTGTGTGTGTAAGTTTTTTGTGTGTGTGTCTAAATTTTTGTGTGTGTGTAAGTTTTTGTGTGTGTGTGTGTAAGTTTTTGTGTGTGTGTAAGTTTTTGTGTGTGTGTAAGTTTTTTGTATGTGTAAGTTTTTGTGTGTGTGCAAGTTTTTGTGTGTGTATGTAAGTTTTTGTGTGCTTGTATGTAAGTTTTTGTGTGTGTGTAAGTTTCTGTGTGTGTGTAAGTTTTTGTGTGTGTAAGTTTTTTTTTGTGTGTAAGTTTTTTGTGTGGGTAAGTTTTTGTGTGTGTAAGTTTTTGTGTGTGTGTGTGTGTGTGTGTGTAAGTTTGTGTGTGTGTGTGTGTGTGTGTGTAAGTGTGTGTGTGTGTGTGTGTAAGTTTTTGTGTGTGTGCGTGAATTTCTTATGTTTTAAGTGTGTTTCATGACACTCTAAGAGATGTGAAAAAAAAGTTAAAAAAAAAGATAAAAAAAAAGAAAAAAAAAAGCAATTTCTTGAATTCACCTCTTGGATACACAATACAGATATTTTATTCAGGAAATTATGAAAAAAAAAATTAGACGGGGTTACGTGCGCGCACGTAACCCCGTCTAAATTTGTTTTTTCATAATTTACTGAATTAAATTTCTATATTGTGTATCAAAGAGCTGAATTCAAGAAAGAGTTTGCTTTTTTTAAACTTTTTTTAACTTTTTTTTCAACTTTTTTTTTCACATCTCTTAGAATGTCATGAAACACACTTAAAACATAAGAAATTCACATTTAATATTTCCCAATTTCAAAATGGGCATACACAAAAACTAACACACACACACACACACAAACTTACACACACACACAAACACACAAAAACTTACACACACACACACAAACTTACACAAACACAAAAACTTACACACACACAAAAACTTACACAAACACAAAAAACTTACACACACAAAACTTATACACACACAGAAACTTACACACAAAAAAAACTTACAAACACACCCAAAAACTTACACACACACACAAAAACTTACACACACAAAAAAAATTACACACACACACACACACACAAACAAAAACTTACACACACACACACAAAAACTTACAAACACACACAAAAACTTACACACACATACAAACTTACACACATACAAAAACTTACACACACACAAAAACTTACACACGCACAAAAACTTACACACACACAAAAATTTACACACACACAAAAACTTACACACATACAAAAACTTACACACACACAAAAAAAACTTACGCAAACACACAAAAACTTACACACACACACAAAAACTTACACACACACACACAAAAAAACTTACACGCACACAAAAAACTTACACACACAAAAAAACAACTTACACACACAAAAAAAACTTACACACACACTTATACTTACACAAATACACAAACAAAATCTTACACACACACACACACAAAAACTTAAACACACACAAAAACTTACACACACATAAAAACTTACACACACACAAAAACTTACACACACACAAAAACTTACACACACACAAAAACTTACACACACACAAAAATTTACAAAAAACTTACACACACACACAAAAAACTTACACACACACAAAAACTTACACACACACAAAAAACTTACGCACACACAAAAACTTACACACTCATAAAAACTTACAAACACACAAAAATTTACACATACACACAAAAACTTACACACACACAAAAAAAAAACTTACACACACACAAAAACTTACACACAAACAAAAACTTACACACACAAAAAAAACTTACACACATAAAAACTTACACACACACACACAGAAACTTACACACACATAAAAACTTACACACACAAACAAAAACTTACAAACACACAAAAACTTACACACACACAAAAACTTACACACACACAAAAACTTACACACACACAAAAATTTACACACACACACAAAAACTTACACACACATAAAAACTTAAACACACACAAAAACTTACACACACAAAAAAACTTACACACACAAAAAAAAACTTACACACTTACACACACACACACACACAAATTTACACACACAAAAAAACTTACACACACACAAAAAGTTACACACACACAAAAACTTACACACACACACACACACACACAAATTTACACACACAAAAAAACTTACACACACACAAAAAGTTACACACACACAAAAACTTACACACACACACAAAAACTTACACACACAAAAAAAAATGCGTACGTAGGAAAGAAATTCAAAATGAACTTTGAAAAGTCAAGAGAATGTAACTTTGACATGGTAAACCACGACAAAACACTAATGAAATATTCCAACTCTTGCATTTTACGAAAGAAATCCAAAATTAACTTTGAAAAATCAAAAGAATGTAACTGTGACAAGGTAAAGCACAACAAAACACTACTGAAATATTCCAACTCTTGCATTTCAACGAAAGAAATCCAAAATGAACTTTGAAAAATCAAGAGAATGTAACTGTGACAAGTTAAAGCACAATAAAACACATTTCAATGAGAGAAATCCACAATGAACATTGAAAAATCAAGAGAATGTAACTGTGACACGGTAAACCACGACAAAACACTACTGAAATATTCCAACTCTTGCATTTTACGAAATAAATCCAAAATGAACTTTGAAAAATCAAAAGAATGTAACTGTGATAAGGTAAAGCACAACCAAAAACTACTGAAATATTCCAACTCTTGCATTTCAACGAAAGAAATCCAAAATGAACTTTGAAAAATCAAGAGAAAGTAATTGTGACAAGGTAAAGCACAACAAAACACATTTCAATAAAAGAAATCCACAATGAACTTTGAAAAATCAAGAGAATGCAACTGTGACACGGTAAACCACGACAAAAACACTACTGATATATTCCAACTCTTACATTTCAACGAAAGAAATCCAAAATGAACTTTGAAAAATCAAGAGAATGTAACTGTGACAAGGTAAACCACGACAAGACACTACTAAAATATTCCAACTCTTGCATTTCAACGAAAGAAATTCAAAATGAACTTTGAAAAATCAAGAGAATGTAACTGTGACATGGTAAACCACGACAAAAACACTACTGACATATTCCAACTCTTACATTTCAACGAAAGAAATCCAAAATGAACTTTGAAAAATCAAGAGAATGTAACTGTGACAAGGTAAACCACGACAAGACACTACTAAAATATTCCAACTCTTGCATTTCAATGAAAGAAATTCAAAATGAACTTTGAGAAATCAAGAGAATGTATCTGTGACAAGGTAAAGTACAACAAAATACTATTGAAATATTCCAACTCTTGCATTTCAATGAAAGAAATTCAAAATGAACTTTGAAAAATTAAGAGAATGTAACTGTGACAAGGTAAACCACGACAAGACACTACTGAAATATTCCAACTCTTGCATTTCAACGAAAGAAATCCAAAATGAACTTTGAAAAATCAGAGAATGTAAAAATCCAAAATGAACTTTGAAAAATCAAGAGAATGTAACTCTGACAAGGTAAACCACGACAAGACACTACTGAAATATTCCAACTCTTGCATTTCAAGGAATGATATCCAAAATGAACTTTGAAAAATCAAGAGAAAGTAACTGCGACAAGGTAAACCATAACAAAGCACTACTGAAATATTCCAACTCTTGCTTTTCAACGAAAGAAATCCAAAAATGAACTTTGACAAATCAAGAGAATGTAACTGTGACAAGGTAAAACATGACAAAACACTACTGAAATATTCCAACTCTTGCATTTCAAGGAAAGAAATCCAAAATGAGCTTTGAAAAATCAAGAGAATGTAACTGTGACAAGGTAAACCACGACAAAACACTACTGAAATATTCCAACTCTTGCATTTCAAGGAAAGAAATCCAAAATGAACCTTCAAAAATCAAGAGAATGTAACTGTGACAAGGTATACCATGATAAAACACTATTGAAATATTCCAACTCTTGCATTTCATGAAAAAAATTCAAAATGAACTTTAAAAAATCAAGAGAATGTAACTGGGACAAGGTAAACCACGACAAAACACTACTGAAACATTTCAACTCTTGCATTTCAAGGAAAGAAATCCAAAAATAACTTTGAAAAATCAAGAGAATGTAACTGTGACAAGGTAAACCATAACAAAACACTACTGAAATATTCCAACTCTTGCATTTCAACGAAAGAAATCCAAAAATGAACTTTTGAAAAATCAAGAGAATGTAACTGTGACAAGGTAAACCACGACAAAACACTACTGAAATATTTCAACTCTTGCATTTCAAGGAAAGAAATCCAAAATGAACTTTGAAAAATCAAGAAAATGTAACTGTGACAAGGTAAGCCCTCCTAAAACCATCTGAATTCATTGTGGGGAGGAGCCATAAAACCCTCTCTGACCAATGAAAAATCTCAAAAATTCCTCTGGTCTTGATTTCACCTCTTAACTTAAACAACGAGGCATTCAATACTCGTTCTTTTCCATGCTATTAAGAAAATGTACCATTGTTGTATCTCCGACCAATGAAAAATCTCAAAAATTTCTCTGGTCGAAAATAAATCAATAAAGTTGAATAATTTCGAAGTTTAAAAAAAAATAGTTTGTTTTTATGAAAAAAAAAGTTTAATAATATCGAAGTTAAAAAGATAGTTTTTTTTTATGAAAAAAACTTGAATTAGAACCATCAGTCCTCATTATTATGAGTATCCAAAACTGGACTTAAGTTTCAGATTTGAACCAGAGAATGGATCTAAGTTTCACATTTGAACGAGAGAATTGTATTTTGAATAATTTTCTTACAGGAAACTAGAGTTTATGGTCAAAAACCCTTAATAGCTCAGATTCTACAGAAATAGTTTATTTTTCGATCCATACCTGGACTTAAGTTTCAACTATGAACCAACGAATTGTATTTTCCATAATTTTCTTACAAAAAACTAGAGTTTACGGTCAAAAACCCTTATTAGCTTAGATTTTACGGAAATAGTTTTATTTTTTGATCCATAAATGGACATAAGTTTCACATTTGAACCAGAGAATTGTATTTTCCATAATTTTCTTACAAAAAACTAGAGTTTACGGTTAAAAACTCTTATTAACTCAGATTTTATAGAAATAGTTTATTTTTCGATCCAAAAATGGACTTAAGATTCACATTTGAATCAGAGAATTGTATTTTCCATAACTTTCTTACAAAAAAACTATAGTTTACGGTCAAAAACCCTAATTAGCTCAGATTTTACAGAAATAGTTTTAATTTTCGATCCATAAATGGACTTAAGTTTCAGATTTGAAGCAGAGAATTGTATTTTCCATAATTTTCTTACAAAAAACTAGAGTTTACGCTCAAAAACTCTTATTAACTCAGATTTTACAGAAATAGTTTTATATTTCGATCCAAAAAGGGACTTAAGTTTCACATTTGAACCAGAGAATTGTATTTTCCATAATTTTCTTACAAAAAAAATAGAGTTTACGGTCAAAAACCTTATTAGCTCAGATTTTAAAGAAATAATTTATTTTTTCGATCCAAAAATGGACTTAAGATTCACATTTGAATCAGAGAATTGAATTTTCGATAATTTTTTTACAAAAAAAACTAGAGTTTACGGTCAAAAACCCTCATTAGCTCAGATTTTACGGAAATAGTTTTATTTTTCGATCCATAAATGGACTTAAGTTTCACATTTGAACCAGAGAATTGTATTTTCCATAATTTTCTTACAAAAAACTAGAGTTTACGGTCAAAAAACTCTTAATAACTCAGATTTTATAGAAATAGTTTATTTTTCGATCCAAAAATGGACTTAAGTTTCACATTTGAAAGCTATGATCGTGATGAATGATACTTGTTATCAGAAAAAATGTCAATTGCCAAAAAAAAAGAAAAAAAAATGGGGGGGAGGGGCCCAAAAAGTTGGACGGAGGGGGTGCCCTTCGAGTTTAGGGATAGGGTACCTATGGAGGGTTGATGTCTCTGATGGTTAGGGTCATTGGTGCTTATGAACCTTGATGTTTCGTACTCACATACACCTTACTACTTGATTTGCAAGGATTTCTATGGTTTGTTCTGAATTTCTTTATTAAAATTATTTTCTTGCCATCTAGATCTCTCTTAGTATCAACTTTTTAGCATACTATAATGTTGGACCCTATTTTAAACTGACAACACTGTTCAAACACAACTTGTGCATTATACAGAACCCATCGAAGAAGTAAAGCTAGGTCAACTCACAATGTCATTCTATCATCATTAACCATTTCCATAGATTGATATTATTCCAAAATTATAATAAATAAGGTATGAATTAACATACTCTTCAGGGTTACCTTAACTGCTGATCACTTTAACCCTTTTTTTTCTCCATCTTCCAAGCTCTGATGTCTCTGATTGGCTCCTAAAATACGCATGTTAGCTAAAAAAAACAGTCTGTTTGAAAAACTTGGAGTTGAAACAAACTTGTGTGGGGAATCCCCGCTCATACTGTTATCTTTTTTGCAATGTTTAGGAACCGGAGGGGAATCCCCGCTCGCTTGGAAAAGTACCAATGAAAGGCAAGCAAAACTCTCTCCCATCCCTCCAAAAATATTTTATTCAGAGATTTCTTGTTAAAAAAATTATCCAATCACTAATTAGAATCAATCACACTCCTATTATTCAAACATTAATTAATATCGTTCATAGTGTCCAATTTGCGAATTCCTTATCCCTTTTTGCAAATGTCAATCAAACAATTCGATTGTAATAGCGTGTTTCATCACGTTGCTTGGAAAGGTATCCATAAGTACATGCTCTGAAAAGGTGCCAATGAACGTAATCTCCCCAAATATTATCAATAGCAATAACCAGTCTGGTAATCTGCCTTGGAAAGGTGCCAAGGAACATAAAGTAGGAGAATAGCATGGGAAGGAACATAAAGTGGTAGAAGTATAACTTAGATCTCTACTCATACTTCGTGGGAGTGTTAAGAGGTCATAAAGAAGGTTTTAAAAGAAATTAAAAGCACATACTTCGTGGGAGTTGGTAGTGGGAAGAAACTTCAATTTAAGACAAATTATAAATTTCTGTTTGTAGTTGAAATTTATGATAAGCTTCATGAATGAAAATTCTTACTAAGCATAATATCAAAATCAAGAGCTAGAGGGGATTGAATAGTTAGAAATGTTCTATTTTTGCGGTGATTGTAAATACTCAATTCTCTTAAAGATCAAAATCATGCATAATATAGTGCTTATGATAATTCCATACATAGTTGTAATTGCCATTTAGTAGTTATTATAATCAGAATATTAAAAAATCTCTTGATAATTTAGAAATTGTCTCCCTCCCCCTCTCCCCCCAAAAAATAGATTTATCTTGATATAAATTCTACCCTAAAGATCTTTACATGTTGAAATCCTAAAGTGAAGGATCTACAATCCCTTCTAATAAACAAAAAAAATTGCGGAGAACGGCCTTCACGGGTATTTGTTGTTTTCTTTTTCTTGCTAATGATGATCTAATCAAATCAATGGTCGCAGGTTATCAGAAGAGGGTTTATTAAAACATTTTTTAAAGTTCTAGAACCCATAGTCTTAGTGACACGGAGCAAATCAATACTAAAGTGTTGATTTAGGGTATTTTCTTACCGCAAAGCAACAATTTTTGGCAGAATAGTGTTAGATTACTGCAAAACATACACCGTGAGATAGCCAATGGGCTCAAAAATTTTGCATGGCCTTCTAAACTACCGATCAGTTCAAAAATATACTTTGTGCACAGACCATTTATCTAATATATTTTTTGCATAGTTGCACAAAGGGTACTAAAAAGAATGTATGCGCATCGAAAGTTGAATTCTATTATGGGAGTAAGCGAAGTAGGTAATTTGAAGTTTAAAACGAGCAAATGTATGCCCAAGTTTTCAATCATCCCTAAAAAAAATCTATGCCATAAAAAATATTTCCCTGACGAGGGATGGCGTATGGGCCATAAAACAATAGTGTTAAGTTCACAAGTTTCACCATTTTATAGGGAGTAGATTGATTATGTATTTTTATATGGGTTTTCTTCCCATACTCTTTTATTTGGCGCAAAATTAAACTTCAAAAGCAACTTTAGTGTAAAGACTGAGGATGACAACGAAAGAGCTTCAAATTTTAATACTTCTAAATTTAGCTTTCAGCGCTGTGAGTTGAGGGGGGAGTGATCCCCCTTGTATTTCCATTAGAACTAAGCATCGTAGAAAGAATTTAACTAACTAGCATGCCTATTTATTTTCATGGCTGAACGTGGTAACCCTGGCAAAAAAGTGGCATTGTAAAAATATTACAATATTGCAACGACCAAAATAAAACCCATAGAAAACCGCGATTTTTTAAGTGTGAACAGACCTAATAATGGGTCTGGGGGGCAAAATGTTTTTATTTTGATATTCCTTGCACTTAAAGTGAAGGGATTGATCAAAAGTAAAAACTATGAATTGTACTTTTTGTACTGAAAGAATTTGGCAATGTTCGCTCTTTGGCTCATACGAAAGTCGAGATAAAATCATTTTATCAAGGAGGCACACTTGTGCCTCTTTAAAGAAGCGACCCACCACAATGTTAAGCGATTTCCGGTCCTAGCGGTCGCAGAGAGACGGCGAAGATCGCATTTTGTAGCCTAAACTCAAACTAAGAAACATACAAAATTTCACCCCCCCCCCCGGACTTTATCTTCATGGGGGAAAGTGGGCCGGAAGTTTCAACCTTCCCACCACAGCCCCCCTTTAACGATGTCTGATCGGGCTGAAATTTAGAGGATAAGCTTTCCTAGGGTCTGGGAGCTTAAACCTCAAAATTTCAGCTCAATCCGATCACTCCTTCGCTGTTTTCCAAAAACCAAATATAGCCACTTAATGTTCATCAAGTTATTTTTTTTATCTGACACGCCTACGGGTCACAGTTGGCAACGGATCTAGGTGAATAAGGACTCATTCGAAGCGGAATTCCACCTGTTAGGGTTTTTTGATATTTTCAAACCTAAAAAATTATCCCCCGAATTTACATTTATGAAAAACCTCGTTTTCCTATAAGAGCCCATGTTAATTTTTGAAATTCCTAAGAGCATAGTATTTCATTATTAAATTAGACCAAAATAGTCCTCTTAACCTGAAAAGACCGACTGCAAGCTTCCAAAAATTCCAGCTCTTTCCTAGAAGTTTTTTTGTCGAAAAACGAAAATCTGACTTTGTATTTCCTTGCGTCGAAAATAGATCACAGAGACTAAAAATAATTTAACAAGAACCTCTGTAGTACAGTGGTTACTATTCCTATCTATCATTCGGAAGACCCGGGTTGGATTCCCTGTCAGAGTAAATTTTTTATATATTGAATTTAAAGTAGTATCTCTTAAATTTAAAGTTTAAAAAAGAAACTCAGTTTCTTTTTTAAATCCAATCTATTAAATCCTTCGGCTCAACAGGTGTCTTCAGAAGAATATCAGTACAGTCGGCCTTCAGCTTACAGGTAAGTCTCCACTGCTTTGATAACATTCCGTATACCCGCAGGCTATAAGAAAAGTTGAAAAAAGAAAATCTTACTATGCATTTTTTTTTTTTTTTTTTTTTTTTTTTTTTTTTTTTTTTTTTTTTTTAGTGCTTTATAATAATGTCTTATTTGTTTTGTTGGCCCTGTACAAGCTTAGCTTCTTGGGCGTGTTTAAATTTTTAAGTTTGTAGTTGTATTGTTTTTTTTTAGTATTAATAAATTGATTGATTGATTGATTGATTTGATTTGAGTATTCAAGAATTAAAAGCCTTAACACAAGAATCTTCAAAGGGGTTTTTAGGGGGCAGCAGCCCCCCAACTTTAACTCCTGATAAGATCAGCTAACAGTTAGTCAAGCAATAATAAATAATAAACTATACAAAAACGTGCTGAAATTATTTGAAAAAAACTACGTTTTCTAAAAAGTTAAAGACGCTGAGTCAAAAGTTCAAACCTTAAAACGTACAGGGATTAGGAGGTACAGTTGGGGGGCGGCCGCCCCCAAACCCCCCGCTTTTGCAGCCTCTTTTGCTAACATTTTTATTTTGGGGGTATGTCGCCCCCCTCAACCCTCGCTTTTTCCCTTGCAAAGAAAGGCTTTGCAACACGAACGAATTCTGCTAGGATTTTTTTACCATAAGAACATCCTATTGCATCTCTTTGATTAGAAACAGTACTGAGCCTGTTTGCTGGATTTTTTACGGGAGATTTTTCCCTAACCGATAACAAGCTATAATGTGATGAACTTAACAATTTTAAACAGAAAAAAACAGGGAGCAGAAGAAGGACTCAGCATAAACAAGCAGTTTAGGTAGGTTCAGATTCATCTATTTTTCCATCATACATAATCACACTGAATACATAACTATACCTGGCACAGAGACAAGTTTGTAGTTATCAAACAGTTCGTGGTAACGAACTGTAAGTAAGGAGCGACCCGGCTCAATGGTAACCGAAACTCTAAAAAACGGAATTTTGATACCAATAGATACATCCAAAGAATCAGATTTTAATTCTGATTTCAAATATATAAGTTTCATCAAGTTTAATCTTACCCATCAAAAGTTACGCGCCTGAAAAAATTTGGCTGATTTTCAAAAAAGGGGGAAAGACCCCCTAAAAGTTATAGAAACTTAATAAAAATCACATCATCATATTAAGCGTATCAGATAACCCTACTGTAGAGGTTTCAAGCTCCTATCTACAAAAATGTGGAATTTTCAATTTTTTGCCAGAAGAAAGATCAGGGATGCGTGTTTATTTGTTTTTTTTTGTTTTTTTTTCCCCAGGGGTAATCGTATCGACCCAGGGGTCATAGAATATCGTGGAAGGGCTCATTGGAACGGAAATTAAAAGTTCTAGTGCCCTTTTTAAGTGACCGAAAAAATGGAGGGCAACTAGGCCCCCTCCCACGCTCATTTTTTCCCCAAAGTCAGCCAATCAAAATTTTGAGATAGCCATTTTGTTCAGCATGGTCGAAAATATTATAACTATGTCTTTTAGGATGACTTAATCCCTCAAAGCCCCCAGGGGGAGGGCTGAAAATTATGAGCTTTACCCAATGTTAAAATATAATATTGGTTATTGGGAAGTATACAGACGTTTTCAGGGGGAATTTTTTCTTGTAGTGGGGGGTGGGGGTGGGTCAGGGATTATATGGGAGGATCTTTTCATGATGGAAGTTTTCATGGGGGAAGAGATTTTGCTATGAAGGGGGCGCCGGATTTCCCATCATTATTTAAAAAAAAATTAGAAATTAAAAATTAGTTATCAAACAGTTCGTGGTAACGACTGTAAGTGAGCGACCCGGCTCAATGGTAACCGAAACTCTAAAAAACGAAATTTGGATACCAATAGATACATCAAAAGAATCAGATTTTAATTCTGATTTCAAATATATAAGTTTCATCAAGTTTAATTGTACCTATCAAAAGTTGAGCGCCTGAGAAAATTTTGCTGATTTTCGAGACAAGGGGGAAAGACCCCTAAAAATTATTGAACCTTAATGAAAATCACACCATCATATTCAGCGTATTAGAAAACCCTACTGTAGAGGTTTCAAGCTCCTATCTACAAAAATGTGGAATTTTCAATTTTTTGCCAGAAGAAAGATCAGGGATGCGTGTTTATTTGTTTTTTTTTTTGTTTTTTTTTTCCCAGGGGTAATCGTATCGACCCAGGGGTCATAGAATATCGTGGAAGGGCTCATTGGAACGGAAATGAAAAGTTCTAGTGCCCTTTTTAAGTGACCAAAAAAATGGAGGGCAACTAGGCCCCCTCCCACGCTCATTTTTCCCCAAAGTCACCCAATCAAAATTTTGAGATAGCCATTTTGTTCAGCATGGTCGAAAATATTATAACTATGTCTTTTAGGATGACTTAATCCCTCAAAGCCCCCAGGGGGAGGGCTGAAAATTATGAGCTTTACCCAATGTTAAAATATAATATTGGTTATTGGGAAGTATACAGACGTTTTCAGGGGGAATTTTTTCTTGTAGTGGGGGGTGGGGGTGGGTCAGGGATTATATGGGAGGATCTTTTCCTGATGGAAGTTTTCATGGGGGAAGAGATTTTGCTATGAAGGGGGCGCCGGATTTCCCATCATTATTTAAAAAAAAATTAGAAATTAAATATAAAAAAACAAGCTTTTCAACTGAAAGTAAGGAGCAACATCAAAACTTAAAAAGAACAAAAAAATATTAGCTATATGATTGGGTTCACCTTCTAGTCAATGCCTCACTGTTTAAGCCAAAGATTTTTTAGTACTTTCATTAGAGCTATTTATTCTAATTAACGGCCTTTGTGATTAAGGGGTCATTTTTAAAGAATTGGAACAAAATTTGAACTTTAGCTTAAAGAGCAAGGTATTGACCAGGGGGCAAACCCTCTAATATACGTATTAAAAATATATGAATACAGAAGTTCGTTACGTAAGTTAATTCGTAAGTTACGTATATTTTTTACTAATAAAAACGTTCGTAAAAGTAGAGATGCCTCAGGAGGTCCAGGGGGGAGTCCATATATGGGCATAGAGTCCCTAGGGAGAGCACGTGGTTAATGGGGTCAATGACCTCTTTCTCCAGGTGTGTTTTTGGCACGCTCGAGGCGAATGTTATGATCCAGGAAACAGTATTTGTTGTTTTTGGCACGCTAGGGGAGAATTTTATGACCCAGGAAACAGTATTTGTTTTTTTTGGCACGCTAGGGGAGAATGTCATGATCCAGGAAAGAGTATTTGTTGTTTTTGGTCAAGTGCACGCTCTCAGCGAATGTCAAGGTCAATTTATTTGTTGTTGTTGTTGTAAGTGCACGCTCTCAGCGAATGTCAAGGTGTCCAGAAATAGGAAACAGTATTTGTTGTTGTTTTGGACATGTACATGCTCGAGGCGAATGTCAAGGTGTCCAGGAAAGAGTATTTGTTGTTTTTGGCCAAGTGCACGCTCTCAGCGAATGTCAAGGTCAATTTATTTGTTGTTGTTGTTGTAAGTGCATGCTCTCAGCGAATGTCAAGGTGTCCAGAAATAGGAAACAGTATTTGTTGTTGTTTTGGACATGTACATGCTCGAGGCGAATGTCAAGGCGTCCAGGAAACAGCATTTGTTGTTGTTGTTGTTCTGGGCACGCTCGAGGCAAATGTTATGAGTTTCCAGGAAACAGTTAGATCACGTGTTTCCTTCTCAGCCAATCAGCGAGTCGGTTACATCCCCCTTCTCAGCCAATCAGAGGGCTTGCTTACATATTAGCGGCGGAGTGAATATAAGGAAAGGATTTTTGCTATAGTTTTCATTAGTCTGTGAATAGAATTCAAAGGAGTGAGAAGAACAGTTTTGACTTTACTCATTTTGATATATATTTGTAATAATGAGTGGAATGTTTACACTATTAGAAGTTGATAGTGGAGTTGATGGTAATAATACAAGAGCACCAAACATTGCGGTGGAAATAACGAAAGGATCGCGGCTTTGTCTGGAATGGGATGCAGTATATGCAAGATATGTGATATCCTTGAGGAAATTTAAAATGGAAGATCAATTATGTTTCGCCGCAAAAGTTGATATAGCACACGTGAATAGACTTCAATGTGCTTTAAGTGCATTAGTGAAACATATCGAAGACAATAAACTCTATCGCTAATTGTACATGCATAGAATTATTTATTTTATAATTATTCAATAAAATTGTTTCGAAATCGAAAATGTTCCCTTTCTTTTCTGGTTAGGACTAACGAATCTGGGTTAGTCTAGAGTCAGCAGTCAGAGTGAAAGGACTGAAAAATGAATAAATTTGAGAAAGAGAGAATTGGATCAAATCTAGTGTTTATGGAAAAACATTTGATTTTGGATGATGATTTTCTCGAGTTATCTCTCCAACGCAGGATATTCTCTCAGAGAACACTTGACAATATAATGAAAACTGATTCTCCCCCATTGGACTATTGTATGAAACTTTTAAAATGTGATTCAAATGCTTATACTCAATTTATTGATATATTAATTGGAACAAAGCAGAATCATATTGTGGATATACTTTTGAAATCATTGCCAATGGATTCAATGTAGATGGCTCCTCCTTCGAAAGAGGTAACGTCACAGAGTTACTCCTCCCCCCTTTCCTCCACTTTGAATTTATCGACCGAGGAAGATCAGTTTCGTTTTAGCTGTGAGAGAGTTGACATCGGAAACCAAAAAATGTTCTATATATGTCCATTGTGCATGTACACTCTTGGCAGTTGGACTCAATGTGAGAATTGTACAATTATTGATGACTATAGTGAAAAGTGTAAATTATGTAATCCTTGCAAATTACATAGAGGCTATGCAGTACAAATTAAAGGATGTAATTCATGTCTTGAAGAGGTGTGTGACTCTCACCCTAGAGGGTACCTGTGTTCCAATTGTCACCATGATAAATGTGATCAGTGGGAGAATACTTACCCCGCTATGATTGGAAAGAATCCTAAACGCGATTTTAGTTTATTTCTACGAGATTGGTATCGTCGTGGATTTAAATTATTCTGGGAAGAGGAATCTGGTCTACGATTCAACTGTTGGGGTAACAATACAATCTGGTTCCTACGTCATCGCTGTGACGACACTGCCTACTATGACTATAAACCAAGTGATTTTTATTTGGCAGTTACCGAATGTGATTCACCACTTGAAAACGCTGTATGTGATATTGCTTCAAATAGACAGATTGAAACTCGTGAATTTCATAATATGAATGCAAATAGTATCATTGACTATACAAAGAGATATGACAAGAGTGAAGTTACATTGTACTGCAGAAAATGTGACCCTGATTTTGCAATCAATCAAGATCAATATACAGTGAATCCAAATGATTTACCAGCATTAGTGGTTCACGACAGTTGCCTATACACCGATGAAGAAATCTAAAAGTGAAGATTTAAAGACATTGTTGTATATATACATTTTATTAATAAACAAATTCACAAACATTTTTAAGCACTTTACTCTTAGGGCACTTAAATCAATATTAAATACGCTTGCAAGTATATTTTCCACTAGAAAGTCATTCAGACGTGGATTGTCACCATAAATGTGGAGAAACTGCTTGTAAGTATAGCCACGACATCGGAACACAAAATATAGTAGTGCAGGGAAGCCACAGCTTTTAGTCGTTAGATCCTGCACCCTCTTTCGATTTTGAATAATAGTTTTCCCACTGCTCTCAATATAGTTGCTGATGTGGGGTGTGTAGAATGTATAGGGTAGGCCAAGAGGATCAAAAAATTCAATCGTCTTCATTGTTTGAAAGATGCACAGCCAATGACCCGTCAGCACAGTCGATGGACTGCTATTAACAATAATCAAGGTATTGTTCGGACTTTAAATTTTTCCAAGATAGTCTGAGGGTAGACAATAGGATTTGTACTGGGACATGTAGGGGTCCATATTAAATTCATTGATTATTTGACTGGTTTTTATGGCGCCAAGTCTAGTAGAACACTGCCTTCGGGAGTGATTTCCCAATAGGTTTCATATTGATTTAGTGAGATTAGTGCAATACTCTCAGCCGATGGGTCGGCAAATGTACACTCTAAACGCACAGTCCCCGTACGTACTATACTCATATCCTGTGTGCCAGACAAATCCAATACAATGATACCATGTGTTTTAGCAAACATATTTTCGGTTATACCATTTTCAAATAGTTGCGAATCATGATCTAGGGTTTGCATGGTCAACTCATACAATGTTCTATAGGATTTATTAAAATATAGATTGTAGAGTGGGATGCCGTTTACTTTGCACACAAGAGATGAAAGTCCAAACATCTCGAATTTATGTGGGCATTCAGTCCATGATCCTATTGCACTAGCGCTTTTTACAAATGCCAATGCAAGTTTCGAGGGTATTTCGCCATTGATAAAGGATGAATCGGTGAAGGTGCGTGAGCCCATGGCAATATGACGTTGATTGGTGATTGTATGAGGAACAAGTAGTTTAATATTATTTCCATTGGCTCTCAGTTTTTCCACGGCCAAAGCAACAGAACTCATAACCTGTTGTTTGCGTACATGAAGTATTGCCGAGGTGAGGGAGAGACTTACATCGGGATTGGCAGCAAGTTCTTTTCTCAATATGAAATTGGATGTGCAAGCATCAATTTTATATCCACTTTAACATTGGGCGGCAGCCATTGGGGTATATTAAATATTTCATGATATATTTTTCCAACTAGATGTAATTCACTAGTTGTAGCATTTTTAAGTGCATCTGTACTATCAGTATTAGTAATATATTCATATCCATTGGAGTCGCCTCTCAATTCCTTTTATGACTTGGGTGTCATCAACATGAATTGCATATAGCTTGCATAGTTTGAGAGATTGTTGCTTGTGCTCACCAGCGTGCCATTGATGTAGACACTAATTTGACGAAATAAATTATGTAGTATACAATTTTCATAGGATATCCCATCGGCTCGAACTGGCATTGTATTATCGGATTTCCGGACTTTCATTTGTAAATCTATAAATGTTGAAGACATGTCCATAAAGTAGTCTTCATTGGAATAAAATTGAAAGTGGATATTATCGGAGAG
This sequence comes from Artemia sinica, assembly GCA_027921565.1. Classification (NCBI taxonomy): domain Eukaryota; kingdom Metazoa; phylum Arthropoda; class Branchiopoda; order Anostraca; family Artemiidae; genus Artemia; species Artemia sinica. Next base: position 64,593,903 of record CM051262.1, read on the forward strand.
GGGTTGTAGTGGATAAAATTGTTCATAGTATCCATACTTGACACTCACATCAACATTTTCAGCATTGAATAGATTCAATGAGGCGGTGATTGAAGGTTGAGAATCCTTATGCGGCAGGTAGGACATCTTAAGAGAAGAAATCAAGTTTCGATCTAACAATTTTCTTCCTGGGGCTTCTGTTTACACTACGTGTCGGCTTTTTCCTTCTTTTCTTTGACAAAAGGGATGATGTCTTTCGTTTCCGACCTGAGTAGATACTGATGAGTGATGCATTGTTTCTTGACCTTTTTAAACCTTTACCATTTTGTTTTAATTTCTCGCCAAGGGTTTGCGAGAAAACCTAAGATTTTCCGTAGCACTTTTTTTAAAATCCTTGCCAGAGCCCCAATCATATAGTGTAGAGGATGCAAAATCTGTCGCAGCCGGTACAAGATATTTTCTAGCCAGTGGTAGTGAAGAGCGAAACAGCTTAGCAAACCAGCTACCAAGACCATAGCCAGAAATTGACGAGCGACCCTTGTAATAGTCCATTCCATTGCCCTGTTGTCTTGGGCCAAGAGTATTAACATAGCAGTAAATATCAGGACAAGTGAATACCACTTTTCTATTAGACATCTTGCTGTTGAACGATGGGTCGAAAATGACATGTAATCACAGCCAAACCCTTTGAAATTGCTATGGGATCACCTAATTCAGTTCTTAGTGTTAACTGACAGAGTTCCAAATAGGAAGTGTTTACGGGAATATACTGAAGATGCTTTATATTGTAGTGGTGAATATGCTCTTGATTGGTTTTTCGTTCAAGAACTCGTAGGAGGGGGACATTTGAATTACCAACCCGAGATGTTTCCACGAATGAGGCGTAGAGAAATATACAAGTGTCTGTGGAGAAGGCAGGAGGGTAGTCAGCAAAAATGAAATTAGTGTTTCCGGCACTTTTACCATTGATTATATTGAGCTTAAGGCCAAGAACATCCTTTAGGTTATCATTGAGAATAACCTTTTCATTGGCAATAGGTGAACTAATGTAGATCTTGCCCTCCTCCTTTGAATAGTTGAAATGAAAAGCTCCTTTTTTACGAGCGGAAATTCTTTTATTAATAGAACGACATAAATCGTTCATACAGGTGAGTTCCTCGTAGGGTAATTCAATATATGGATAATCCATCCAATTGATTTTTTGAATTTGTTCTTGATCACCTGCTGGTGGCGGCCAATCATAGGGTCTAATTTTTATTTCATATTTACGATCCTTTCTCAGGATGTCATAGGTATTTTTGAGAATACAGTCGCCAAGAGCCACTTCATACTTTCTGTCGAATTTAAGGGTGGGGGAGAGTTTCGTCGAAAAATCACTTGTTTTATTCAGATCATTGTAGAGAGGATCAGAAACATTGGACATGAAAGTCACATAGAAATCATTGGGCATTAATAATATCTTCAGCACTGACCCAAGAATCAAAATCCGAGTTGTATCCTAGCCAGCGAACAAACAACTGTTTCTTGCCCCTACGAGTACGACTCTTTAATGTCTTTTCAATTTGATAAATTTCACTAGTGTTTCTAACTTTTTGCAGTTATTATTCATAAAAACTGCCGAGAATCTCATCATCTTTGGTGTCTCGTAGTCGATATGTCGTGGGTTCGGTGTCCAGGATTTTGGACACTTTAAAAAGTTCGGTGCTCCATAAATAATTCCCCTTTTCAAAAATATTGGTGGTTCTATTAATTCGAACAGTATCACCAACATTGAATTTCTTCTTCTTTTTCTTCTCATTGCCATTGGAGTATTGCTTTAGAAAAGCATCAAATGTATTTTCACTGTAATGAACATCCCGAGGGCTAGAGTTGGACAGAGATCGTTGTGGTCGATGGTTGTATATCTGCATGATTTTATCTAAATCATGAATAAAAGCCGGTGTATTTTTCAATGTACAATATCTTGAAATTAATAGACGAATCGTTCTTATTAATCGTTCAGCCAATGCAGCCTTTATCGGACTGTGACTATGATAAAGTGTTGTATTATATTTCAAAAGAACCTTTTGCACATGGGGATTAACAAATTCACTACCACGATCCGATTGAATTTTTCTATACGAATCCTGTTCAAGAATACTTTCAATGGCCCGAGCAACTTCAACACCTCTCTTTGACCGTAATGGAATGGCATAGGCATAGCGACTAAAGATACTGATTGCCACCAGAATATATTTGTAGGGTTCATTGTGACGCCGTTGAACTGCGTCTAAAGTTAAAAGATCCATTTGCATTATATGCAGAGGGAAAAAGGCTTTACTTTGTCGATATTGTTTGCTGCGAAGCCTATGATTCCGATGTAGTGTGTAACTCGGTTCATTTTCTAGATACTCTTTTGCATTTTTCAATGTGATGCCAGAGACGACTTTAGAAAGCGTTTTTGGAGAACTTAAACTTCCTGCTTCACCAATATTTTCATAGACACCTTTCAGAACTTCATCCATTTTGAACGTAAACACGTAGTGTAATGTCCACTCCCCTTTTGCACACTGGAGGGTGAATCAATTCGTCTTCGCTTTTTACTAGCAGCCATAGGTGTTGTAAAATCAGTGGTGCTAGTATTTTCAAATATTGAATCTTCTTCTTTTTTAAATGGTGTTGGTGTTGTTGGTGGACTATATTCTCTTAGTTTCTTAAGAATTTGCTTATTGCCAATAAGACTTTTGGGAAAGTTTGATACACTTAGAAAGGTGTATAGATTATCGTCAAAGGATAAGAGTCCTTTACGATTCGTCACCATATCACAAATTAAATAAACTAGATTATAACTTTTTCCCTGAATTATAATTCGTTTCCCTGTGCTGTCGACTTGAACTTGATCACCAGTTTCCAACACGAGATATGATAATACTCTTTTACTCTGTTCTCGATAGGTGAGTGGCAATAGGTTTTCAATTTTCGATACAATCGAATTCAATTCCTTCTCCTTTGATTGTGCAGAATCTTGAAGAGATGTTTCCTGTTTAGAGGGATCGGTGGCGGGTCTCTCGCGATAAGGTTTATGTTTGTCCACACGTCGCAATGCATCTTGGAGTAAAAGCAGTTTTTGTCATCGGCAATATTCTCATCATTAATGAATTTGCTTAGATTGTCTTCAAAATGTTCAACGGGCGAGAGGACAAGTTCAAATGGTGTCAATTTATAGGGTTTTGCCGTTCTCTAGAGAAAACTGTTAACAAGTCCTGCAATTATTGGCAGTAAAAGTGTGATAAAGATACCGCCTGCTTGAAGGAGCTGTTTTCTTTTAAATTTGTTTCCCTTGTTTTTACAAGCCAAGGCAGGTACAGTGGAACGATGTTGCTTTGTCTGTTGTCTAACACCTTCTGGCAGTTGAACATTGCCCTCAGTTAAATTTAAACAAAGTTCAGATATTAGATTAATGAAATCATTGCCGACACCATGTTTGAGTATGGCCTTCCTAAGCAAGGGTTTTGAAGTGCTTAAAACGGAAAATAAATGTCGTTGTTCGTGTAGTTTCTTCAGTGTCATAATGGCAACTAATAGCCTTTCTACTGTTCACCGGAAGATATACTGTAATTTCATTGTCGAAAATGTCAGTGACTACACGTAGATCCTCGGGCGTGCTCCGATTAAGATCCAGCAAAATGTAACCGTAGGGCTTGCTAGTCGCCTGAGTGTACTTTGAGAACAGAAATTTTGGGGCACCAGGGTATATCTGTTTATTGAGAGTCAAGAGTGAGCTAGAATCGCGAACGACTCGATAGATAATATAGATAGTGCAATTCAAAGCAAGGGTTCGCATACATTTGCTCTGATGAAACAGATTGTGTAGAACTAGGGTTATGGAAATGTGGTCATGATGAGATCGGACAGTGAACAGTTGTAGCATCTCCTGTGAGAACTGTTCAATGGATTCAGCCAAATCATCAATAATCAGCCACGAGTTCGGTTCAATACTATTGAAAACATCAAGTCCTCGTATGAATTGTATTGGTATGGTTGTGGCAATAGCTTTTATTTTATCATAGGACTCCTGCCAAATACTATAGCAATAGTAGATTTTTTTCGGTTTTTCCAAAAACATTTTATCGCAATTTTGAATTATTTTAACTAAAAGTGTTGTTTTCCCCGACATTGAGGGCCCACACAGAAACGATCTGAAGGGTGTTTTAAATTGATACATGATGTTGACAACAGTCGGACTACAACTAACTGTAAATCATACGTGTCCAATGAATAAGTAGTAATTTTCCCATAGATCTATCTATTCAAGAACAACAAAAACAATATTTCATGGCAGCATTTATTACGGCAATATGAAAACAAATATTTGTTCAACATGAACAATGATAACACTTGTTCAACAAGAACCTGAAAAAATTTCATGGTCAACATGAAAACTCTATTTGTTGGACATGAACAATGATAACACTTTATAAATAAACACTTTTTGTCCATCAATAACACTTTTCTGTACAACACTTTTGTCCATTAATATTGTCTTTAAACACTTTTTTGTACATCAACACTTTTCTATACAACAACAAAATACACTTGGAACATGAACTAGTACAGTTGAACATTACAGTGAATTTAAAGGTAGGGCCCCCCACCCCCCGGGAGCTGGCCGCGGGAAGGGTCCTCCAGCCCCCCGGGAGCCGCGATGGAAAAACAATAGTTGTCGTCACTGCTGCAGGTTAGTGGTTGGGTTAGTTGGGTCAGTGGTGGTGGTTAGTTGGTTAGTTAGGTTAGTTTATCCAGACCAAGTTGATTACGATAGTCTATGCATTCAACTCGGTCTGAAATACGATAGTGGCCATGAGGCAGGACACTCACACCATTCTCGAGCACATAGACTTTGTCAGATATACATGACATTACATTTTTTTCCACTCTCACAGTGTAATTTCTATACTGTAGAGAGCGAATTGCAAGCACTTGTGCTCTTGGCACTAGGCTACTTTCTACACAGTCTCTGTACACGCTCATGTTGAAATTGCTCTTTACAAAGTGTGTAGGCACCCCTTTACATGTCTTCTTTTCATCCCCACTATGTGTTTCAACGCAATAAACTTTGGGACCCGGGAACACCCCGCTGGATATCAAATCACTCCCCGTCTCTGATTTTAACATTAATAGTTGGTTGGGGGCTTGACGTTTCACCAACTCGGGGTAGAGGGATGGATTCCAGTTGGTGAAATCCATCCGCGAGCTGATGTGTTCCCCCTTTTCTAAATCACCCAATAAATCTTCAGTCCCATTTACCTTTAACAGCAGAGAATCTGTATCCCCATAGTAAACTTGAACCTCCCCCTCCCGTGGCCATTGCACCTTGCACACATTGTAAAAGAACGACAACATGAGCTTTTTTGAAATTTCTAGTACTGAACTACCGCCTGCTATATTCTTGTTCAGTACCACATTTCGCTTTTTCCTGTGTAGAAGAACCATGCCAGCCTCTATGCTCGTGAATGATGTAAAATTGGGATCGGCAATAATTCGTGCACACTCTAGAGGGTCAGTCACGACGTCGCAGCGAGATCTGTTACGTACGCTTTAACACATTTTGCCAAACGCTGAATTTAGAATGAGCTTGTACAATTCCTTCTCTACCTTGGAGTTTGCCCTAGAGCGTTTATCGACAAAAGTATCGATAAACGTTTTCAAATAAGGTTTCTGATTGAACTGCAGGACCCTATGTATTTTGGTGATCTTGAAACCATTGTTCACCATCCAGTGCAAAAGCACATGGTGAACAACGATATTCTCCTTAGGGTCCAAATCAGCAATCAGTTTTTGTTTAGAGGGGGTCCAATGCATCCCCATATCCTCAACCAATGATCGATTGTAGAGGCTCAGCGAGTCCCTGGTCACTGGTCGATTGATATAGGGAAAAACAAAATCTTTGACTGAGTCGTGAAGCGCCAGCGGAATATGACCATCAATTTCAAAGAACCATCCTTGTGGCCCGTTGTCCTCGACGGTGTTAATGTCGGGGAACTCACAAGGATTCTCAAGCCATTGATAGTTCCCACATGGCAAAGAGTAGTGGGACATTGCCGAGGGGTATAACGAGTTCATGTCCAAGAACACCGCATTTGACTTTACACCGGTGCTTTGTCCGCTCGGATCGGTTGATAAGACGCGGTCCCCGTGAAAAACATACCCTCCCCTCATTGAACGCTCTACAAAAAGGTGTTGATCTACATCTGTGATTAGGCCTATTTCCTCCCTACTAATTTTTAAAATTAAATTCATCACTAAATGGGGTGTAGAAAAATAATATCCTATATCTAACCCGAACTCTGAATAGATTTGGTCTGTATTCTTACAGACTATATCCAACAGAGTAAAAACGTCACTTGCCAAGTACAGTTTACAATAATCCCACCCATTTTTACAATTCCCCTTAGCCCACACCTTCTTGGCAAACTCATAATCCTCGGCTGTGCATTCACTATTGGTCAGTGAATTGTAAAAAGCTTCATTTGGGGGTAGTTTCACCTCGCTTAAGCGAGCGCCAGAACAGTAATAATCATATGCATATACACCTTTGCCGGTTAATAAGTCATACATTTCACTGTCTGGATAGTGCTGTTTAAGCAAGGGAAAGCTATCAAAATTGTCGCTTTTCTGCACTTGAATCAATTGACTCAATGCCTTGGGAAAAAAACTAAAAGAATCTAAAAACCTGATTTTATTCCAGCATGTATGTCCAATATCCACTACCTGCCATTTCAGTTCGAAAAGCAACAACTTCTCGGCCGATTTGGGAATAATGTTATAGGTAAATGAATTATTTACCCATGGACTGTCTACTCCCCTCCCTCCCTGTGCATACGTGCCAGTGCTGGTAAAATAAATTTTAAGTCATAATTAGAGTTGTGAATAAAAACAGGGATAAAAAACTGTTGGCTAACATTTAAATTACATGATTGATGCGCTAACCCCCTAAAATTACTACCCCCAGATGATATTTCCTGCCACAAGTGATCATGGTCTCTGACTTTCCCCTCTGCCCTCTTTTCCCTCTAGTCCCCTTATCCTCCTCTACAAACTCCCCCTTACAAACCCAACATATTTTTTGATTTTTAATCTCGAGACGATCCTCTGCAGACAGCACCATTGGATAATGCGTATTTCTCAAACGAGAAATAGCGCCATTAGCCGTGCCAATTAGTTTAGTCAGTGCCTTGACCATACACTCTTTCTCATCCAATGTCTCAACTATTTCTAACAACCGCATGGTATAAGAACTGTCTCTTTGCGCATGAGCATAGGACACTGCAATGGCCTGGTGTTCTTTGATTCGGTTTGGATATTGGGGTCATTCACCTCCACCAGCTTAGATTCACAGTCTAAAGATATTTTGTTGCATTGGAGGAGGGTGTTTTGGAAATTTTTAAAGCGTAGAATGGCCCTATCCCCTGAAACCGTTTCCACTGTCTGGTAGCCATGCCGTCTACAGTGTCTCATGTGATTTTGCAGCTTTAATTCAGTCCAAAATCTAGAGAGGCATGTTGGACAGTAGAAACGTAACCCCTTATTCTTACCCTCCCCCAGAACTCTACTAATGTCTGTAATAGGGTTAAAATGGCCAATTGCATTCGGTTCACTAGGTGGTGTATACACAACCAAACCCAGTGTTTGACCAAATCAACTGACGGGCCCCTTACGGGGAATACCACCCCCTTCTTTTTAGAACGAGCCCCATCTTCAAATTAAGTTTCATACTGAACCACAGTAACGTCGATATTTAAATGGGAATTAGCCCTTTCAAAAATATCAATAGATCGTAGCGTTACTGGGTATTTTCCTTCTAAACAAGAGAAATCTACAACTGGGAAATCGGACCCGTCCTTCCCATGTACATCCCAGTGATCTAAATTCGTTTTGGTGGCTTCATCTTTCAATGGTCGGAAAGCTGACATGAGGAAAGCATACCTGAAACATTTTTTATCTGTTTCAAAACAAATCCGCTGGACACCTTTACAACCTTCTAGATCTGGATTATATTTTAAAACTATACCCTCATCCCTATGCCCCCCTCTTAAAATAAAATCTTTCTTAAATTTACAAATATTTACACTTAAATTTTCAATAAATAAAACTACAGACCCACTCCCATTTTCGTTATAGTTCTCGAGATGCGCAATAATTTGCCCTACCCACTCGGAAAAAACTTCCTCAAAATTTTCTAAATTTGGATAAATTACGCGCATCTCGGAATGTATATAATGATAATAAACTTCACTTTTCCCCTCATTTAAATAAAAAACCTTTAAAACAATAGAAACCTTTATTGAATCCCTACCTCCCCATAACTGAATTTGGTTCTCCAGTAGTGCACGAATTTTATCTACATAGGCATGCACAATTTCTACAGGATCAAACACAAAATTTCCCCCCATAAGTGAATTAAAGGGATCCCCAAATGTCGCAGTGAAAACAACCATATTATTTAAAATTGTATTCGACAATAGAAAATCGGGAAAAGTTGTACCCCCCTCTTGTATATTAACCCCTCCCCCAAGTTGTTCAACAAGATTTGGGCTATGCTCCACTTCAGTTGTTTGAAGTGGAAGTAGGTAATCAGTGGGAGGAGGGTTCCCAGTTAATTCGTTTGTGAAATCCTCTAAAATTTGTAGGGTATTTGGACTCAAGTCCCCCTCTGAACAAGGAACACTACCTTGCTCAACTGTGCTAGGTTCTACATTGAAAAGAAAATTATTTAAAAAATCATTAAAAGGTATTTCATCAGAGTTAATGATACCATGCGATTCGTTGATAGCTGAATTGTCCTGAATGTCATTAAACTCCATTGCCCCTTTAATGAGTTCTTCCTCTCCTTCACTCGATGACGATGGTGAGTAAGGGACCAATGCTCCAACCTATAAATGAAAAATAGCTTATTTTCAAAGTGTTCAAATCACCCCTACTGTTAAAATTTGGATTATTATTGCTTAAAACACGCTTAATAGCCTTTGGTTAATTCAACTGAAAGTAGTCAACTTCCAACTTAAGATATTTACAACCTAAAACATCGCTTTACATAGAAGGCGGCAATTTGTTCAAAAAATAGTTTATTTCAAAGTGTTCAAATCAGCATTTTTTTTTTTCGTGGCGCTTTTCGGGCCCGCAGCGCATCCCGCGGCACTTCTCGGGACCACAGCGCATCCCGCGGCGCTTCTCGGGCCCGCGGCGCATCCCGTGGCGCATCCCTCCGCGCTTCCCCGTGGCGCTTTTCGGGCGCGCAGCGCATCCCAAGGCGCAACTTGGGCCCGCAGCGCTTCCCAGAGCGCTTCCCGACCGGCTCCCATAAAAACTTTACATAATGCCCGTCAAAAGTTGATATATTTTTCTCTAGTTCCACACAGATTCAGTGAGCTCATGAGCTTAATTATTGTAACCTATCGCGCGCGAGTGTTCCGATTTCCAAGATTGAACTTCAGACGAGGAAAATGCCGGGAACCGTTAGCTTGGTTTCCCCTCGCTAATATCTTGGCACGATAGAAATATTCAGTGTAAATTACGAGATCCATATGTGACAGATGGATAAAAAGGAATAATCTCTCTTAAAACTATGTGAAAAATAGCATTTACAGAGTTTCAAAGGTATCTAAAAAATATATGTGATAGTGAAGAGATAGCAACAGAGAAAATAGTAAAGGTTAGAAAAAAGAGCGGTTTCTTTGCAAAAAATTACATTTAGATATCTCTGAGGGATGGCAGAGAAAATAATGGTTGGGGGTGAGGGGTTAATATCTCAGAGATACACTTTTACACAATGTTGAAAAATAGGGAAAAGGAAAAAACATTGGAAGAAATAGATATGTATTTCTATAAGATAGGTAGGAAAAAAATGCTCACATTTGCATATCCTGGCTGCACTTGGGTGCCTGAAGGTCCAGGTAGTGCGTGTCGGAGGGTGGACGGGCCGACGTCGTTAATTTCTTGTGCAGCTGGGCCAGCAATGTCATAGGGCTGTGCAGCCGGGACAGCTTCTGAGACCCTTGAAAAAGCTTGCACAGGTGGGGCTTCGATATTGTAGCTATCCGCCCACTCTCTCTTTGGTTTTCTGAGTTGCTGCGTTGGGTCAGGCAGCGTGGAGCTGGGGGGTTTCGGCCAACTATCATATTGAACAACTGTTGCTCTTACAGGGGCTGCCTCACCCTCTCTTGCTTTCTTACTAGGAGGTGGGGCGCATTCTTCACTATTTGCGTTACCCCTAGCTCTCCTTACAGCTGGAGGGGCCGAAATACATTCTTCATAATTTGCCTTAAAAGAAGAGAAAAAATTAGTATCAAAATAATTTCCCCCTTCATTTTAAAGAAGGAGAATTAGTATCCACACTAACCAGAATTTATTGTCAGACGTAATTTGTCTAGAAAAGCATTTATCTCATTTCAGTAAAGCAAAAAGTAAAAATTTCGCGAGAAATATATTAGACTTAGAAATCAAACGTTTTTATTAGACAATCAGTAGTCTATAGCCTTAGGATAGAAATCATTGTTTCTATTTTTACCATTTAGAAAAATATTAAATGTTCCAGTCTATAGGCATTAAATTAGATAAAAGATCGTTAACCCAGCGGTCTATTGGCCTAAATTTGCAAACATAGGTTAAAATGCTATTCAATTTACACATAATATAAGCTTCATGCAACTCCTAAAGACCATTCTTTCTAGCATTGCACAGTTTGTTTTCATTTTACAATGATTGCGATAGAATTGAGGCATTGCTCCCTCCCTCCCCCTTTTACATAATTTACCTACAACGAAGCTGTTAGAAGCAAGGCATTGCCCCCTCTCCAACCCCTTTTACATAATGTCCTAAATATATTGTTAGACCTTAATTTGAAAATAATCTTTTTCACTTCTCCAAAATAATGCATCATGTCTATGCCTAATTATTGCCTCAAAGTGTTTTAATTTTAACGGAAGAACAGTTCCTTTGACTTTGGCCGCTGCGTTCGTAAACACAGAGGGAAAAGGGTGACAGCTAATTTTAACCTCACGCTGGAGCATTGTGTCAAAACAGAGCGGCATTTTCTTTAAAAATTGACAGAAGTCAGTAGACACTTTAAGTCACATTAGAGAAAGGCTAAAATTTAACGAAACGAAAATTATTTCTATTTGCGAGAATTTTGGTTGTAAAACAGTGGGGGGGGTTAGGTTTCGAGGGTAAAAAGAATATATTTTACGTTTTCCATCGAGTATAAAGATTGTATAGTGATGTTTGTATTGTATGGGGGGGGATTTACCTGAATTTACTGGAGGGTGACCAAGGAAAATAATTTTATTTGAAAATAAAAATGTACTCACATTGCAAATTGAAGTTGGTATGGCTTCTAATTCATCAAATTTATCCATTGTTGTTTGAACTATGTCAAAATACTTTCTGATAATTTAATCACATTGCATGCCCGTTATATACGAAATCTCAAGGTCGAATTGTTATGCAACAAGCCCTCTGATTGGCTGAGAAGGAAACACGTGATCTAACTGTTTCCTGGAAACTCATAACATTTGCCACGAGCGTGCCAAAAACACACATGGAGAAAGAGGTCATTGACTCCATTAACCACGTGTTCTCCCTAGGGACTCTATGCCCATATATGGACTCCCCCTGGACCTCCTGAGGCATCTCTACTCGTAAATAAAATTCAACAAGTTTCGAGAAAGCCATTTAACCAAATAAAAGTAAAATTAATATACAAATTTCGTTTTAATTATTCTTGCACGGTGAGCCAAAATCAAAACCTGCATTAATTAAAAAACGTTCACAAATGAAATAAAAAACACAAGTTTTTTTTTAACTGAAAGTAAGGAACGACGTTAAAACTTAAAATGAACAGAAATTATTCTGTATATGAAAGGGGCTGTCCCCTCCTCAACGCCCCGCTCTTTACGCTAAAGTTTGACTTTCTCAAAACTCAATTTTTTTTAAACAATAAAATTTTGTTTTAATTGCAATTTTTTTAATTAACTTTAACGAAATTCACACCATCAGATTCAGCTTATCAACAAACATTATTAAAGAAGCTTCAAACTCCTATCTGCAAAGATGTGGAATTTTGTATTTTTAATTAACTTTAACGAAAATTACACCATCACATTCAGCTTATCAGAGAACCCTATTAAAGAAGTTTCACGCTCCTACCTGCAAAAAGGTGGAAATTTGTATTTTTTGCTCGAAGAAAGATCACGATGCGTGCCCTCCAAAAAATGGAGGGCAACTAGCCCCCTCCCACGCTCATTTTTTCTCAAAGTAACCCAATTAAAATTTTGAGATTGCCATTTTGTTCAGCATAGTCGAAAATCTAATAAATATGTCTTTTAGGATGACTTAATCCCCGACAGTTCCCAGGAGAAGGGCTGCAAGAAGACATTTTCAGGAAGGTTTTTTTTCTGATGGGGGGGGTTACTCGGGAGAATCTTTCCGTGGAGGATATTTCTTTGGGGTAAGGGACATTTATGTTAAGGGTGCGCCGGATTTCTAAGCATTATTTAAAAACCGATCAAATCAAATTAAAAAAAAACAAGTTTTTTCAACTGAAAGTAAGAAGCAACATTAGAACTTAAAACAAACAGAAATTATTACGTATAAGAGGGGGTTCTCCCCCAAGTCAATACCTCGCTCTTTACGCTACAGTTTTTTTTATTGCTTTCAAAAGAGCTATCTATTCTAATTAAACGGCTTTTGTGATTCAGGGGTTTGTGAATTAAAAATTTTTAGCTTTTAACGTAAAGAGCGTGGTATTGACTAAGGGGAGAACCCCCTCATATACGTTATAACATATACGTAATAAAAAAAACAAAAAAAAACAGCGATACGGCTCAATAGTAATCAAAACTTTTAAAAACGGAATTTTGATGTCAATAAATGTATCAAAAGAATGGGCTTATAATGCTGATTCTAAATCTATAAATTTTATTAAGTTTAGTATTACTCATCAAAGGCTACGAGCCTGAGAAAATTTACCTGATTTTTTAAACAGGGGGGAAACATCGCCTACAAGTGAAAGAATTTTAATGAAAATCCTACCGTCAGATTCAGCGTATCAGAAAACCCTATTACAAAGGTTTCAAGCTCATATCTACAAAAATCTGCAACTATATCTGCAACGTATTTTTGCCAGAAGAAAAATATACGAATATAGAAGTTCGTTACGTAAGTTAATGTGTAAATTACATCAGAACCAAATTTAGAGACAGCCATTTAGCAAAAGAAGAGTAAAATTTTTATGCAAATTTTGTTTACTTATTCAATGACGGTGAGCCAAAATAAAAGCTGCATTAACTAAAAAACGATCAGAAATTAAATAAAAAAACAAGTTTTTTAAACTGAAAGTAAGGAGCGACATTAAAACTTAAAACGAACAGAAATTATTCCGTATATGAAAGGGGCTGTCCCTCCTCAACGCCTCGCTCTTTACGCTAAAGTTTGACTCTGTCTCACAACTTTATTTTTAAAACAATAAAAAACTTTAGCGTAAAGAGCGAGACGTTGAGGAGGGGACAGCCTAAAAAACTTGTTTTTTTTTATTTATCAAAACAAAAGCCAACCACCCAAGGTGATTAGGTGAATCTCTCAGTTTGAAAATTTTCACTGAGGAAAAAGGAGCCTGCTGACAGAAATTAAAAGTAAGCAGAAATGTAACATTATATATGTATATATATATATATATATATACATATATATATATATATATATATATATATATATATATATATATATATATATATATATATATATATATATATATATATATATATATATATATATATATATATATATAATATATATATTATATATATATATATATATATATATATATATATATATATATATATATATATATATTATATATATATATATATATATATATATATATATATATATATATATATATATATATATATATATAATATATATATATATATATATATATATATATATATATATATATATATGTGTGTATTTTGAACTTGTTGGTTTCCAGAATTTTCAAAACGAAAAAAAAGAGGAAAAGAGAAAAAAAAAGAAGAAAAAAGCAAAAAAGATTGTGAAAATCGTATTGATTATCATCCTATAGTAAAAATCGATGCTCGATGGTGCGCGTGCAGCGTAGCTGGGCGCGCAAAAAAAAAATTTTGAGCATTTAGTAAAAACAGATGCGATCTAGTAAATTTTTCCTCTCCGATTTAGTAAATTCTTCCAGGTTAGGGTGGCAACCCTGCCTGCCAGTCATATGTTGCGACTTACGAAAAGAGGAAGTAGCTTTCTTAGTCCTTCATTTGAATAGGAAATGAGTTGGAAAGCATATTTTGAATCTGTATTCTAACCAAATGCATAAACAAACTAGCGTCTTATTTTGTATTAACAATAGCATCAATCAATTCGTTTTCCAGTAACTATGGTGATATAAGGAGAGGTACAATAATAATGTAATTTTTGTGAAGCAACCTTATCTCTCAAGTAAGACTAAAACGGTGAAATGTTCTATTATTCATCTTAAAATCGTTAATTAAGTTGCTTCATTCTTCACTCAGCAAGAAAAGAAAAGAAAAATGTTAGTCTTCCCCTGTTCCGTAATTAACGCAATAGTGTTAACTTAGTAAAGCGTGATGTCTCTCAAATGTAATATATTCCTCCTCAGCCTGCTCATGTGGACATAATGGTTGTAAAAGCCTTAGAATTTGCTCAGAAATGGAAATTTTAGAGCCCATATTAGGACCAAACCGATCAAAGGTCAACCTGCTACCATTTCAATGCCCTCTACACTCTGTCACTTCCAAAGAAAATCAGAATAAAATTCTGAAACAGATATTTTAATACAAAGTACTTGACAAGTGAAGCCCAAAGGTCAATGGCCTTAGATGATGCAAACAGAAGGAATAAAAGCTAAGGCTTCATGAATATGTTAAAAAAAAGGTGAACATTATGAGTCATATCAAGAGTCATATAAAGATTTCTATTTTTAAGATTAAGGCAGGCTAAGTAAGGTATTTGGGTCTATTCTTGCTCAAGAATTGCATAACCCCCTGATTTTTTCTTTGTCAAAAATAGTAACTATCCTGAGTGCATGTGGGCAAAGCCATAGTTCAGTTGGTTTGGTGAGCCCCTGTCAAACAGTTTGTGGTAACGAACAGTAAGTAAGGACCGACCCGGTTCAAAAGCAACCGAAACTCTAAAAAACTGAATTTTGAAACCAATAGATACATCGAAAGAATCAGATTTTCCTGCTCATACAAACTTCATCAATTTACCTTATACCCATCAAAAGTTACGAGCCTGAGAAAATTTGCCTTATTTTTAAAAAATGGGGGAAACACCTCATAGAATCTTAATGAAAACTACACCATCAGATTCAACCTATCAGACAACCCTACTGTACAAGTTTAAAGCTCATATCTGCAAACATGTGGAATTTTATATTTTTGCCAGAAGAAAGATCACGGATGCGTGTTTATTTGTTTTTTTTCCCTGGGGTAATCGTATCAACCCTGTGGTCCTATAATATCGCGAGAGGGCTCATTCGAACGGAAATTAAAAGCTCTAGTGCTCTTTTTAAGTGACCAAAAAACTAGAGGGCAATTAGGCCCCATCTCACGCTCATTTTTTCCCAAAATCACCCAATAGAAATTTTGAGGTAACTATTTTGTTCAACATAGTCGAAAAATCTAATAACTATATGTTTGAGGATGCCTTAGTCCTCCCCCCAGTCCCCGGGGGAAGGGCTGAAAGTTGAGAGTTTTTCCCATTTTATTGTTTACATATATTATTAGTTGTTGGAAAGTGCGCGGATGTTTTCAGGGGGATTATATTCTGGTTGGAGTGGGGAGGAGTTGCATGGGAGGATCTTTCCATGGAGGCATTTTTCATAGAAGAAGGGAATTTTTCATAGAAGCATTTTTCATAGAAGAGGGCGCCGGATTTTCCATAATTATTAAAAAAAAAACGATCAGAAATCAAATTAAAAAAAAGTTTTTTTTTAAACTGAAAGTAAGGATTATCATTAAAACCAACAGAAATTATTAGGTATATGAGGGAGTTTGCCCCCTCGTCAATACCTCGTTCTTTACGGTTACGTTTTGTTAGTACTTTCAAAAGAGCTATCTATTCTAATTAAACTGCCTTTGTGATTTAGGGGTCATTCTTAAAGAATTGGAACAAAATTCGAACTTTAGCGTAAAGAGCGAGGAATTGACGAGGAGGTGAACCCCCTCATATACGTAATAATTTCTGTTCGTTTTAAGTTTTAATGTTGCTCCTTACTTTTAGTCGAAAAAACTTGTTTTTTTTTTTATTAAATCCCCACAAAGGAAGGAACAGTCTCTAGTAGAATCAGTGTTCATTAGATTTAAGTAATTGATTTCGAGAGAGAAACTGATTGGGTACTTTTTAAAGGAAAGCCTGCAGACAAAATTACCGTTTGGAGGGATAATTTTAGTTGCTGGAGGTGTTTCAGTCAGTGATTACTTGTTTAATTCCGAAGCAACTATAGTGACACACTCGATTTGTTGATAAAAAAGTCACCTCTGAAAGTATTTAAAAACTTTTCTGTAGAAATAATATTAGTTGTTGATCCGGAACAGGAGGCTTTCACAAAGTATATCCTGGAACTGAGAAACAGAAACCTTCACAAAAATGGCTCCAATTAAATCAAATCACATGAGGTTATATATTTTTAGTTGTAATTAAATTGAGGAATCAAAATTACAATGGAATGAAGTAACACGTTATTTTAGGGCGACTTAACTAAAAAATTAGTAAAATTAATACAAATCTTGTCTATTATCTTCCAGGAAGATACTAATTACAGAAAAGTGTTGTTGTATGTTAAAGATAGATCGTAAGGAGGAATCAAATTGCCGCCCCATGACTTAAAACATGGAATAATACGATAATTAGGCTTCCTGTGTTATGAATATTTCACTGAATTATGTAGTAACAAAATTTAAAATTAGGGCTCTGAACGAATCTTCAGAAACTCGTGAACTAACTAGACTGTTAGTTCAAGTCACAAAACTTCAGTGCGGCAATTCTGTCAAAAATAGGGTGCCTAAATTTTAGAAAAATATTCATGTGAGTGACGTCATATTTATGCACAAATTAAAATCATAAATTACATCATCTCCCCCCCCCCGATGTGGTTCTATCATTTTTAATATCAATATGACGCTTACGAAATAATAACAAATGACTCTGAATAGCTAAAGAAAAAGAAATAAGCAGCAATAATCCAATTTAAGTTCAAAGAAAAACAATATACAGCGAAATCTGTTTTTAGATGACAAAGCAAAATTACAATCGAATGAAGAACCATGCTGTTTTAGCGTGTGTAAGTCTGTGAAAGATAAACAGGAAAGATAAATTTTTTTTAGCATGACAAGCACAAAATTACACAAGATGACAAATGATTCGGAGCAGCTAAAGAAAAAGGCATAGAAAAAGAAACAGCAAAACTCACATTGAATTGCAAACGAAAATATGAGTCGAAACTATAGAACAACACGATAATCATGAACTACAAAAAGCCAGAATTATCGAGTGTAAAGAGCGAGGAATTTAAGTTATATGGGATAATCTTTCCATGGAGAAATTTCTCCTGAAGGAAAGGAGCTTTCCATGGAGGGGGAGCTGGATTTCCCGGCATTATTCTAAAAAAATCAGAAATTAAATAAAAAAACAAGCTTTTTCAACTGAAAGTAAGAAGCAACATTAAAACTTAAAACGATCAGAAAATATTACGTATAAGAGGGGGTTTGTCTCTCCTCAATAGCTCACTCTTACGCTAAATTTTCTTTTTAACTTTTAAAGAGGTTATTATTCTAATTAAGCAGCCTTTGTGATTCAGGAGTCATTCTTAAACAACTACAACAAAATTCAAGCTTAGGTTATTACAAGGTTATTATTAGTTTTAAAAAAAAGCAAAATTAACATCTAAATTTTATTTTGATTATTCATATACAGTGAGCGAAATTCAAAACCTGCATTAATTCAAAAACGTTCAGAAATTAAATAGAAAAAACAAGTTTTTTTAACTGAAAGTAAGGGGTGACATTAAAACTTAAAACGAACAGAAATTATTCCGTATATGAAAGGGGCTGTCCCCTTCTCAACGCCCTGCTCTTTACGCAAATGTTCTTTATTGTTTTTAAAAAGTAGAGTTGTGAGAAAGAGTCAAAATTTAGCCTAAAGTGCGGGATGTTTAGGAGGGACAGGCCCTTTCATATACGAGTAGTAAGGCCATAGAGAATATCACGTCTACAAGCCTGAAGCATGAATATATAGTGCAGTTTCACGCCTACAAGCCTGAGGTATGAATATACAGTGCAGTTTAACCGGTACATTGGTTTACCACGGTCATCCATTTATTATCAAAACCGGTATATACCTTAGCAGACAGGTTTCTGGACCAACACCCATTTTCTGGGCCAATCAGAGAGAGGTGATACAGAGGGTATTCCATATACGGTAACTTGATTAGTAATCGGATTCAAATATAAGGAGTGATTTCCATTATCGAGATTGTGTAATGCAACCAGACTGGTTTCTGAGGCTAAACTAACTAAATTTGCTTAGGAATGCATTACTGGTAATTAAAGAATGGGACGCTACACTCAGAATTGTTTTAAGTTAAAACATTCCTGTAAACTAACTGAATTTGCGAAAAAAGATATTCAATTGGCATAAATCATCGGAAATGATTAACGATGACAAGATGACATTGTGACTTGACCTAGCTTCACTTCTCGGATGTGTTCTGTATAATACACGAGTACCATTTGAACAGTGTTGTCAATATAAAATATGCTCTAACATTGTAGTATACTAAAAAGTTGATACTAATAGAGATGTAAATGCTAAGAAAGGAATTTTAATAAAGAAATTCAGAACAATCCTTAGAAATCCTTTGAAATTAAGTAGTGAGGGGATTATAGGTTTGAAGCATCATGGATCGCAATCATCAATGACCCTAACCACCAAGGACCTCAACCTCCAAGGGTCCCGTAACCCCAACCTCCAAGGGGCCCCTCCCCCCTCCAAATTTTTTGGGCCCCTTTCCCCATTTTTATACTTTTTTTTTATTTTTTTTATTTTTTTTCTTTTTTAAGCATGATATTCTTTCAACTTTTTTTACATCTCTTACAAGGAATAAAAGAATGATAAAGAAATAAGTATTAAAAGTAGGATAAAGATGAAGTTTTAAAGGGATTTGAGAAGTTTTAAAAGTAGGATAAAGATAAAGTTTAAAGAGAATTGAGCAGCCAAAGGGGAAAGGTAAGATGAGTAATAAAGGTAAAGGAAATGAAGTGAAGGGATAATGAGACATTCTACCTATTAGTTTTTTTTTGTAAAGGTAGAGTTTTTCATTTCTTTCTCTTTTTTTTATATTGTTATTTTGGGGGATGGGGGTAAAAGTAAATTATATATCGGGGGAAATAGAGGTTGTTGAAAAAGGATTTGAAAAGTGTAATTTA
This sequence comes from Artemia sinica, assembly GCA_027921565.1. Lineage (NCBI taxonomy): Eukaryota > Metazoa > Arthropoda > Branchiopoda > Anostraca > Artemiidae > Artemia > Artemia sinica. The sequence goes on from CM051262.1 coordinate 64,613,393, forward strand.
AGGTCACGATGGAAGGAGTGCCCTAAGGGGGAAGGGCAGCCTGAGATATCGGATGAACCTAAAAGGTATATGAAATTTGAAATTTAGTATACCTCTATTTTTATAACCTGATATATTTTGGAATGCTCAATTTTATATAAATTTAATATATAGATTTTTTTGAAAAAGTTTTTTTTTAAGAAAAGAGTAGGTGACATTAAATAAATTATTGAGATATTGTTGAATAAAATTTGAAAGTCACCGAGAGGAGAGGAGGTGGGAATTAAAAAAAAAAAAAAAAAAAAAAAAAAAAAAAAAAAAAAAAAAAAAAAAAAAAAAAACAATGACATTAAACATACTTAAAAAATGAAAAATTCACATTTGATATTTTTGAAACTCAAAATGAAAATGATATAGATATGTTAGTCATGACATTTACTATTAGAAAAATAATGTTTGTAGTAGCACTTTTTTTTTAATTGATTTTTTTTATTCGACCGAAATTATTCAACTTTTTTTTACGTATCTTAAAATGACATACCTTCTGGCTTGGCAGCCCCTTCGGGCTTACCTTAACTGGTAGGCAGTTTAACCCTTTTTTACCACCTTCATACAGTCCAATTCAAAATGTTATCTATCTCTGTTTCGCCCCCTGTTATTCAATCACCAATTAATATCATTCGTTTTAGAGCTATGCCAGTATAATATCTTTATCACAAATATATTTTTTACGCAAAAGGTACAATTTTAAACTTAAAGAAATTATAACTATAGCATCCCATTCCTCATTCTTTAATTACCCGTGACGCATTATTAACCAATGGATTACGTTTTTTTGCGAATTGAGTTATCTTTTACGCAAAATGATATAACTTTCAACTTGAAACAATTATGACTCTATAGCATCATTTACCGTTGTGCAATTACCCGTGAAGCATTCTTAACCAAACCCGATGAGATGCCTTTAAGCTAGCGGTTATTAGTGTTTGATAATTTTTCACTCATAAAGATGTCCGACTTGCTTGTATCTTTAGTAAAAATATTATTTATACGAAAAAACATGATTTTCTTACCCTACGACTGAAACCAGTATTTATTACTGAAAAGTGTATTAAACCTTTGAATACGTAATGTGACGAAGTTTAATTTTGGCTGTTGAACATAGAAATACTGGTTCTAAGAAAATGGGTGTTGCCTCGGAAACCCGTCTGGTAACTCATGTATCGTTCATAGTAATAGGTGATTGTCCTTGGTAAGGTGTGTAGGCGTGAAACTGCACTGTACATTCATGTCTCAGGCTTGTAGTTGTGAAATCAATAGGTGCATCACTATGCTTGCGGCTCTACCAATCGTACTCTATGCTTGCTCATAGACACGACGTGGCTTTCCTACTGGTTCTCTATGGCGGGTTATTGACACTAACAAGCTTATTGCATGTATTAAATCAGTATTTTTTACACAATGGAAGTATATATAAATATATATATATATATATATATATATATATATATATATATATATATATATAGATATATATATATATATATATATATATATATATATATATTATATATATATATATATATATATATATATATATAGTATATATATATATATATAGTATATATATATATATATATATATATATATATATATATATATATATATATATATATATATATATACATATATATATATATACATATATATACATATATATATATATATATATATATATATATATATATATATATATATATATATATATATATATATAATATATATATATATATAGTATATATATATATATTATATATATATATATATGTATATATATATATATATATATATATATATATATATATATAACTTCAATGATGTACGGTGTTTTCGATTGTGAATTCATTGGTTTAAAGAAGTCAGCTTGTGGTGTAAATCTAATGGGGGGGTTTTATGGTTGTATGAATCTAGTGGGGGGTTTTGTGTGCTTCTTTCGGGGGAATTTTATGCTTCTTTTTTAGTGAGGTTACATAAAATTTATACCATAGTTTGAATCGGAAATTCCTGTGGCGGGGGATTTAAACAGCGGGTCAATCGGGGAGCGTGTGTTAATGGCCATACTGATTCGAAATCAGATTACTAGAATTCAGTTCCCTAGAGAGCAGATGGAGACACAAGGACTAATTATCTTGAGAAATATTAACATGAAGAGATAAATTAAGAAAATAATGTATTTATTTTTACTCACATTTGCGCTACAAAATTGGATCAGGAATATCGGATAATCTGCTCTTCAAATTACTGTAATAGGCACTTGAATAAAGTTATGCACTGAGATATATATTCCAACGCGGGTTCTATTTAAAATACAAGTTCAAAGATTGGATTGAACATGGTAAAGGACTCACATACATTGTCAATAAATTGATACTGGGCTGACATTATATTCACAATAAACTTATATAAGTTTGGTCAAGAACTCTCAAAAAACTCTTCTAGACTGACTCCAAATTGCTAAGTCCTAACTAACTATACTCTCTGATTTCGTCAGCGGTTACATTCAGGCGTTGCTAAAACATATATTACGTTGGACCTATTTGTCAAATAGCATGTCCTATATTCTTATTGGACGAGGGATAAACAAATTGGCTATTTTGACTTTCACGTAATTTATTGTCCTAAGATTGACATTTCAGAATTTTTACTGTCGAAAAAAGTCTTTGTCTTACATTGTTTATATCCTATTTTGCATAATTTATAGGTATGAGATTGACATTTGTAAATTTTTCCTGTCAAACAGAAGTCTGATCTACCATTGTTCATTCTACTTTGTATCTTTTTTTATTGGTGAAAAACTGTTTTGCCATTGGCTACTATGTTTGCACCTGTGAATATTGTTCCATACTTAGAGGTATCATTCTTTTGAACCTGCGATATTGACGCCGGAAATTTTATTCAAACCAAAAATTGAAGATTAACTATAAGATATATGGCTGTAAAGCTGACATCTCAGAATTCTTTCTGTCACAAAAGTTTTGTATTAGAATTGGTCGTGTTTTATTTTACATGGCTATTGGATGCCTCTTCATTAAGCAGATTGCACCATGCAATTTCCGTGTCCTTTAACTTAGCGTTCTATTAGAAAATATTGTCTCAATTAATAACTCGACGGAGGGGTTTCTACTTCTTGGATTTTGATCCCGTTACATATCATCCTTCCCATTGTTAACGATGTCCTCATGGTTGTGTTTACTACTTCTCTTTTATTTTATTTTAATTTTGATCCCGTTACATAATTTTTTGAATGTGCGTTTTTTATTGCTGGACTATAGATCGTAGAGAAGTCTCTTGTTATCACTGGCACATCAACTACAATATGTATGCTTACAATAGAGACATGTGGCGCAATACATTATGCATTATAAACAAACTAGGTTTATATGATAGCGTGATACCCCCATTCTATGATGGAGGGAAGGATCTGTCCCTGGTACAAGACGAAGTTGGAGAAGTATGTAGTTTTTTTGGTGTGACAGCACTATACGTGAAAGGGAATGTACCCACTGATAAAGTTTTAATCGATAAATGCAAATCGGATATTCCAATATTCAACTTGGAAGATTTTAATTGTGACGTATTTCCGAATAAAATACACAACCCAGAGGACGAGGTTCAATTTTTTAGCAAATGGGTTCCGATAAATATTCCTTCTCGGAATATATGTATAAGATATCCCAGGAAGAATATAGATTCGAACATGCAAACCGACAAAGACAGACACTGGAACAACCAGGCACCCACCCAGACACACTGGCTTAGAGAGTGAGAGAGACAAAAACACATACAAATATATTGATTCAGACATACATGGTGACAAAGACAGGCAATGGGATGAGCAATCGACCAGCCAGATACACAGGCAAAGAGAGTGAGAGAGACAATAACACAAATACAAATATATAGATTCAGACATACCAACCAACAAAGATAGGCATGGGGAGAAGCAAACAGACGCCCAGACACATAAAGCAAAGAGAGTGAGAGAGACAAAAAAAACAACTCTATAGATTCAGACATGTAAACCGACAAAAACAGGCACTGAGACAAACAAACACCCACCCAGACACATAAGCAAAGAGAGTGAGAGAGACAAAAACAAATAAAACTATATAGATTCAGATACATAAATCGACAAAGACAGGCGCTGAGATAAGCAAAACCCACCTAGACACACAGCCAAAGAGAGTGAGAGAGACAAAAAACAGATACAACTATATAGATTCAATCATCGAACTCAACAAAGACAAACACGAGGACAAGCAAACACCCACCCAAACATATAGGCAAAGAGAGCGAGAGAGACGAAAACAAATACAATCATATAGATTCACATATATAAACCGACAAAGACAGGCACTGAGATAAGCAAACACCCACCCAGACACACACACACACACAAAGAGAGTGAGAGAGTAAAAAACGCATACAAATACATAGATTCAGACATACAAACCGACAAAGACAGGCACTGTGAGAAGCAAACATCCGCCCAGACGAACAGCCAAAGAGAGTGAGACAGAGATAAAAGCACATACAAATATATAGATTTTGACATACAAACCAACAAAGACAGGCATTGAGATAAGCAAACACCCACCCTTACACACAGACAAAAGCAAAGGAAGTGAGAAAGACAAAAACACATACAAATATATAGATTCAGACATACAAACCCACAAACACAGGCACTGAGAAAAGCAAACACCCACCCAGACACATAGGCAAAGAGAGTGAGAGAGACAAAAACCAATACAACTATATAGTTTTCAGAAATAAAAACCGACAAATACAGGCACTAGGAGAAGCAAACATCCGCCCAAACATATATGCAAAGAGAGTGAAAGAGACAAAAACACATACAAACACACAAAGAAAGGTACTGGGGCAAGCAAACATCCACCCACACACACACGCACGCACAGGCAAAGAGATTGAGAGTATAGATTCAGATGTAAAAACCGACAAAGACAGGCACAGGGACACGCAAACATCCACCCCACACACACACACAGGCAAAGAGAGTGAGAGTTACTACTTTTAATGTAAATACGTGTTTTTTTCAAAAAATCTTTTAATGTGCTTAAGCAATAAATATATTTAAGCTTAACCCGTCTTTATTCTTTATAATAGTTCTATTCATTCATGAAATTATGAAAAAATTGTAAGTAAGTAACAAACTCTTTTTTGAAGTCACCTCTTGCATACACGATGCAGAAATTTCATTCATGAAATTATGAAAAAATTCTAAGTAAGTAACAATCTCTTTCTTAAATTCACCTCTTGGATACAAAATACGGAAATTTCATTCAAGAAATTATGAATAAAAAAAAATTGTAAGTAAGTAACAAACTCTTTATTGATTTCACCTCTTGGATACACAATGCAGAAATTTTATTCAAGAAATTATGAAAATATTATAAGTCAGTAACAAATTTTTTCTTGAACTCGCCTTATGACAAAATTCTGAGTAAGTAGCAAACTCTTTCATGAATTCACCGTTTGGATGCACAATAAAGAAATTTAATTCAGGAATTATGAAAAAAATGTAAACAAACTCTTTCTTGAATTCGCTTCCTGGACAGACAATACAGCAATTTCTCTCAAGAAATTATGAAAAAATTGCAAGTAAGTAATTAACTCTTTCTTGAAGTCTCCTCCTGGATACACAATACAAACATTTCATTAAAAAAAAAACTACAAAAAAAATTGTAAGTAAGTAACAAACTCTTTATTGATTTCACCTCTTAGATACACAATACAGATATTTCATTCAAGAAATTATGAAAAAATCGCAAGTAAGTAACAAACTATTTATTGTTTTCACCTCTTGGATACACAATACGGAAATTTCATTAAAAAATTATGAAAAATTGTAAGTAAGTAACAAATTCTTTCTTGACGTCACCTCTTGGATACACAATGCAGAAATTTCATTCAAGAACTTATGAAAAAATTGTAAGTAAGTAACAAATTCTTTCTTGAATTCGCCTCCTGGATACACAATACAGACATTTGATTCAAGAAATTATAACAAAATTCTAAGTAAGTAACAAACTATCTTGAATTCACCGTTTGAATGCACAATACAGAAATTTAATTCAGGAAATTCTGAAAAAAAATGTAAACAAACTCTGTCTTGAATTCACTTCCTGGACAGACAATACAGCAATTTCACTCAAGAAATTATGAAAAAAATTGTAAGTTAGTAATAATCTCTTTCTTGATTTCTCCTCATGGATACACAATACAGACATTTCATTCAAGAAATTATAAAAAAAATTGTAAGTAAGTATCAAACTCTTTCTTGAATTCACCTCTTGGATACACAATACGGAAATTTCATTCAAGAAATTATGAAAATAATTGTAAGTAAGTAAGTAAAAACTCTTTCTTGAATTCGCCTCATGGATACGCAATACAGAAATTTCATTCAAGAAATTATGAGAAAATTGTATGTAAGTAAGTCTTTCCTGAATTCGCCTCTTGGATACACAATACAGAAATTATACTCAAGAAATTATGAAAACATTGTAAGTAAGTAACAAACTCCTACTTGAATTCACCTCTTGGATACACATTACAGACACATTTTTCACGAAATTATGAAAAAATTGTAAGTAGATAACAAACTCTTTCTTGAATTCACCTCTTGGATACACAATATAGGAATTTCAATCATGAAATCATGAAAAAATTGTAGGTAAGTAACAAACTCATTCTTGAATTCACCTCTTGGATACACAATACAGAAATTTCATTCATGAAATTATGAAAATAATTGTAAGTAAGTAACAAACTCTTTTTTAATTCACCTCTTGAATACACGATGCTGTAATTTCATTCAAGAAACTATGAAAAAAATTGTAAGTAAGTAAATAACAAACTCTTTCTTGAATTTGCCTCAGGGGTCTAGTAAGAGAGACATGCAAAAAGTAAGGTTCACTTAGGTTCACTTATCGTGACGCATATAGTATGATTGGTACAGCCGCAAGCATATTTCATTTTGTTATAGATGGCAGCACACCTGCTCAGACACAAGTTGCGTTGAATTTAGGTTAGACTAGTTATAAATGGCAGCACACCCGCCTAGACACACACTCATAGTGAGAGAGACATGCAAAAAACTAGGTTAATTTAGGTTCACTTAGAGTGATGCGCCACTCTAAGTGAACCTAAATTAACCTAGCTTTTTGCATGTCTCTCTCACTATGAGTGTGTTTCTGGGCAGATGTGCTGCCATCTATAACTAGTGTAACCTAAATTTAACGCAACTTGTGTCTGAGCAGGTGTACTGCCATCAATAACAAAATGAAATATTCTTGCGGCTGTACCAATCGTAATATATACGTCACGATAAGTGAACCTAAATGAACCGAACTTTTTACATGTCTCTCTCACTAGGCCCCTGAGGCAAATTCAAGAAAGAGTTTTTTACTTACTTACTTACAATTTTTTTTCATAGGTTTTTGAATGAAATTTTTGCATTGTGTATTCAAGAGGGGAATTCAAGAAGAGTTTGTTACTTAATTACAATTCTTTTCATAATTTCATGAATGAAATTTCTGTATTGTGTATCCAAGAGGTGAATTCAACAATGAGTGCTACTTACCTACAATTTTTTCATGATTTCATGATTGAAATTTTTGTATTGTGTATCCAAGAAATGAATTCAAGAAAGAGTTTGTTACCTACTTACAACTTTTTCATAGTTTATTGAATAAGATGTCTGTATTGTGTATCCAAGAGGTGAATTCAAGAAAGAATTTGTTACTTATTTACATTTTTTTCATAATTTATTGAATGATATGTCTGTAATTTGTATCCAAGAGGTGAATTCAAGAAGGAGCTTTTTACTTACTTATAATGTTTTCATAATTTCTTGAATAGAATTTCTGTATTGTGTATCCAAGAGGCGAATTCAGGAAAGACTTTGTTACTTACTTAAAATTTTTCATAATTTCTTGAATGAAACTTCTGTTTTGTGTATCGATGAGATGAATACAAGAAAGAGTTTGTTACTTACTTACTTACAGTTTTTTCATAATTTCTTGAATGAAATTTTGTGTATTGTGTATCCAAGAGGTGAATTCAAGAAAGATTTTGATACTTACTTACAATTTTTTATAATTTCTTGAATGAAATGTCTGTATTGTGAATCCATGAGGAAAAATCAAGAAAGAGTTTGTTACTTACTTACAATTTTTTCATAATTTCTTGTGTGAAATTGCTGTATTGTCTGTCCAGGAAGCGAATTCAAGAAAGAGTTTGTTTACAATTCTTTTCTTAATTTCTTGAATTAAAATTCTGTATTGTGCATTCAAACGGTGAATATAAGAAAGTGTTTGTTACTTACTTAGAATTTTGTCATAATTTCTTGAATAAAATGTCTGTATTGTTTATCCAAGAGGCGAATTAAAGAAAGAATTTTTACTTAATTACAATTTTTTCAGAATTTCTTGAATGAAATTTTGTGCATTGTGTATCCAAGAGGTGACTTCGAGAAAGAATTTGTTACTTACTTACAACTTTTCATAATTTCTTGAATGAAATTTCCGTATTGTGTATCGAAGAGGTGAAAACAATAAACAATAAAGAGTTTGTTACTTACTTGTGATTTTGTCATAATTCCTTAAATGAAATTTCTGCATTGCGTATCCAAGAGGGGACTTCAAGAAAGAGTTTGTTACTTACTTACAATTTTTTCATAATTTCATGAATGAAATTTCCGTATTGTGTATCCAAGAGGAGAAAACAATAAAGAGTTTGTTCCTTACTTGCGATTTTTTCATAATTTCTTGATTAAACTATCTGTATTGTGAATCGAAGATGTGAAATCAATAAAGAGTTTGTTACTTACTTACAATTTTCTTATAGTTTCTTGAATGAAATATCTGTATTGTGTATCCAGAAGGAGAATTCAAGAGAGTTAATTACTTACTTACAATTTTTTCATAATTTCTTGAGAGAAATTGCTGTATTGTCTGTCCAGGAAGCGAATTCAAGAAAGAGTTTGTTTACAATTTTTTTCATAATTTCCTGAATTAAATTTCTGTATTGTGCATTCAAACGGTGAATATAAGAAAGAGTTTGTTACTTACTCAGAATTTTGTCATAATTTCTTGAATAAAATGTCTGTATTGTGTATCCAGGAGGCGAGTTCAAGAAAGAATTTGTTAATTACTTACAATATTTTCATAATTTCTTGAATGAAATTTCTGCATTGTTTATCCAAGAGGTGACTTCAAGAAAGAGTTTGTTAATTACTTACAATTTTTTCATAATTTCTTGAATGAAATTTCCAGATTGTGTATCCAAGAGGTGAAATCAATAAAGAGTTTGTTATTTACTTGTGATTTTTTCATAATTTCTTGAATGAAATATCTGTATTGTGAATCGAGAGGTGAAATCAATAAAGAGTTTGTTACTTACTTATAATTCTTTTTATAGTTCCTTGAATGAAATGTCTGTATTGTGTATCCAGGAGGAGAATTCAAGAAAGAGTTAATTACTTACTTACAATTTTTTCATAATTTCTTGAGAGAAATTGCTGTATTGTCTGTCCCGGAAGCGAATTCAAGAAAAAATTTGTTTACAATTTTGTTCATAATTTCCTGAATTAAATTTCTGTATTGTGCATCCAAACGGTGAATTCATGAAAGAGTTTGTTACTTACTCAGAATTTTGTCATAATTTCTTGAATGAAATGTTTGTAATGTGTATCCAGGAGACGTGTTCAAGAAAGAATTTGTTAATTACTTACAATATTTTCATAATTTCTTGAATGAATTTCTGCAGTGTGTATCCAAGAGGGGACTTAAAGAAAGAATTTGTTACTTACTTACAATTTTTTCATAATTTCATGAATGAAATTTCTGTATTGTGTATCCAAGAGGTGAAAACAATAAAAATTTTGTTACTCACTTGCGGTTTTTTCATAATTTCTTGAATGAAATATCAGTATTGTGTATCCAAGAGGTGAAATCAATAAAAGTTTGTTACTTACTTGCAGTTTTTTTATAATTTCTTTAATGAAATTTCGGTATTGTGTATCCAAGAGATGAATTTAAGAAAGAGATTGTTACTTACTTAGAATTTTTTCATAATTTCATGAATGAAATTTCTGCATCGTGTATCCAAGAGGTGACTTCAAAAAAGAATTTGTTACCTACTTACAATTTTTTCATAATTTCTTGAATGAAATGTCTGTATTGTCAATCCATGAGGAAAAATCAAGAAAGAGTTTGTTACTTACTTACAATTTTTTCATAATTTCTTGTGTGAAATTGCTGTATTGTCTGTCCAGGAAGCGAATTCAAGAAAGAGTTTGTTTACAATTTTTTTCATAATTTCTTGAATTAAAATTCTGTATTGTGCATTCAAACGGTGAATATAAGAAAGTGTTTGTTACTTACTTAGAATTTTGTCATAATTTCTTGAATAAAATGTCTGTATTGTGTATCCAAGAGGCGAATTAAAGAAAGAATTTTTTACTTACTTACAATATTTTCATAATTTCTTGAATGAAATTTCTGCATTGTGTATCCAAGAGGTGACTTCAAGAAAGAATTTGTTACTTACTTACAACTTTTCATAATTTCTTGAATGAAATTTCCGTATTGTGTATCGAAGAGGTGAAAACAATAAACAATAAAGAGTTTGTTACTTACTTGTGATTTTGTCATAATTCCTTAAATGAAATTTTCTGCATTGCGTATCCAAGAGGTGATCTTAAGAAAGAGTTTGTTACTTACTTACAATTTTTTCATAATTTATTGAATGAATTTTCCGTATTGTGTATCCAAGAGGTGAAAACAATAAAGAGTTTGTTCCTTACTTGCGATTTTTTCATAATTTCTTGATTAAACTATCTGTATTGTGAATCGAAGATGTGAAATCAATAAATGAAATCAATGAAATATCTGTATTGTGAATCGAGAGGTGAAATCAATAAAGAGTTTGTTACTTACTTACAATTCTTTTTATAGTTCCTTGAATGAAATTTCTGTATTGTGTATCCAGGAGGAGAATTCAAGAAAGATTTAATTACTTACTTACAATTTTTTCATAATTTCTTGAGAGAAATTGCTGTATTGTCTGTCCCGGAAGCGAATTCAAGAAAAAATTTGTTTACAATTTTTTTCATAATTTCCTGAATTAAATTTATTTACTGTGCATCCAAACGGTGAATTCATGAAAGAGTTTGTTACTTACTCAGAATTTTGTCATAATTTCTTGAATGAAATGTTTGTAATGTGTATCCAGGAGACGTGTTCAAGAAAGAATTTGTTAATTACTTACAATATTTTCATAATTTGTTGAATGAATTTCTGCATTGTGTAGCCAAGAGGGGACTTCAAGAAAGAGTTTGTTACTTACTTACAATTTTTTCATAATTTCATGAATGAAATTTCTGTATTGTGTATCCGAGAGGTGAAAACAATAAAAAGTTTGTTACTCACTTGCGGTTTTTCATAATTTCTTGAATGAAATATCAGTATTGTGTATCCTAGAGGTGAAATCAATAAAAAGTTTGTTACTTACTTGCAGTTTTTTTATAATTTCTTTAATGAAATTTCGGTATTGTGTATCCAAGAGATGAATTTAAGAAAGAGATTGTTACTTACTTAGAATTTTTTCATAATTTCATGAATGAAATTTCTGCATCGTGTATCCAAGAGGTGACTTCAAAAAAGAATTTGTTACCTACTTACAATTTTTTCATAATTTCTTGAAGGAAATTTCCGTATTGTCTATCCAAGAGGTGAAATCAATAAAGAGTTTGTTACTTACTTGCGATTTTTTCATAATTTCTTGAATGAAATATTTGTATTGTGTATCCAAGAGGTGAAATCAATAAAAAGTTTGTTACTTACTTGCATTTTTTTTATAGTTCCTTGAATGAAATGTCTGTATTGTGTATCCAGGAGGAGAATTCAGAAAGAGTTAATTACTTACTTACAATTTTTTTATAATTTCTTGAGAGAAGTTGCTGTATTGTCTGTCCCGGAAGCGAATTCAAGAAAGGGTTTGTTTACAATTTTTTTCATAATTTCCTGAATTAAATTTCTGTATTGTGCATCCAAACAGTGAATTCATGAAAGAGTTTGTTACTTACTCAGAATTTTGTCATAATTTCTTGAATGAAATGTTTGTAATGTGTATCCAGGAGGCGAGTTCAAGAAAGAATTTGTTAATTACTTAGAATATTTTCATAATTTCTTGAATGAAATTTCTGCATTGTGTGTCCAAGAGGTGACTTCAAGAAAGAGTTTGTTACTTATGTACAATTTTTCAAATTTCATGAATGAAAATTTCTGTATTGTGTATCCAAGAGCTGAAAATAATAAAGTTTGTTACTTACTTGCGGTTTTTCATAATTTCTTGAATGAAACATCTGTATTGTGTATCCAAGAGGTGAAATCAATAAAAAGTTTGTTACTTACTTACAATTTTTTCATAATTTCTTGAATGAAATTTCCAGATTGTGTATCCAAGAGGTGAAATCAATAAAGAGTTTGTTATTTACTTGTGATTTTTTCATAATTTCTTGAATGAAATATCTGTATTGTGAATCGAGAGGTGAAATCAATAAAGAGTTTGTTACTTACTTATAATTCTTTTTATAGTTCCTTGAATGAAATGTCTGTATTGTGTATCCAGGAGGAGAATTCAAGAAAGAGTTAATTACTTACTTACAATTTTTTCATAATTTCTTGAGAGAAATTGCTGTATTGTCTGTCCCGGAAGCGAATTCAAGAAAAAATTTGTTTACAATTTTTTTCATAATTTCCTGAATTAAATTTCTGTATTGTGCATCCAAACGGTGAATTCATGAAAGAGTTTGTTACTTACTCAGAATTTTGTCATAATTTCTTGAATGAAATGTTTGTAATGTGTATCCAGGAGACGTGTTCAAGAAAGAATTTGTTAATTACTTACAATATTTTCATAATTTCTTGAATGAATTTCTGCATTGTGTATCCAAGAGGGGACTTAAAGAAAGAATTTGTTACTTACTTACAATTTTTTCATAATTTCATGAATGAAATTTCTGTATTGTGTATCCAAGAGGTGAAAACAATAAAAATTTTGTTACTCACTTGCGGTTTTTCATAATTTCTTGAATGAAATATCAGTATTGTGTATCCAAGAGGTGAAATCAATAAAAAGTTTGTTACTTACTTGCAGTTTTTTTTTATAATTTCTTTAATGAAATTTCGGTATTGTGTATCCAAGAGATGAATTTAAGAAAGAGATTGTTACTTACTTAGAATTTTTTCAGAATTTCTTGAATGAATTTCTGCATTGTGTATCCAAGAGGTGACTTCAAGAAAGAATTTGTTACTTACTTACAATTTTTTCATAATTTCTTGAATGAAATGTCTGTATTGTCAATCCATGAGGAAAAATCAAGAAAGAGTTTGTTACTTACTTACAATTTTTTCATAATTTCTTGTGTGAAATTGCTGTATTGTCTGTCCAGGAAGCGAATTCAAGAAAGAGTTTGTTTACAATTCTTTTCTTAATTTCTTGAATTAAAATTCTGTATTGTGCATTCAAACGGTGAATATAAGAAAGTGTTTGTTACTTACTTACAATTTTTTTATAGTTCCTTGAATGAAATGTCTGTATTGTGTATCCAGGAGGAGAATTCAAGAAAGAGTTAATTACTTACTTACAATTTTTTTATAATTTCTTGAGAGAAGTTGCTGTATTGTCTGTCCCGGAAGCGAATTCAAGAAAGGGTTTGTTTACAATTTTTTTCATAATTTCCTGAATTAAATTTCTGTATTGTGCATCCAAACAGTGAATTCATGAAAGAGTTTGTTACTTACTTAGAATTTTGTCATAATTTCTTGAATGAAATGTTTGTAATGTGTATCCAGGAGGCGAGTTCAAGAAAGAATTTGTTAATTACTTACAATATTTTCATAATTTCTTGAATGAAATTTCTGCATTGTGTGTCCAAGAGGTGACTTCAAGAAAGAGTTTGTTACTTATGTATAATTTTTTCAAAATTTCATGAATGAAATTTCTGTATTGTGTATCCAAGAGCTGAAAATAATAAAGTTTGTTACTTACTTGCGGTTTTTCATAATTTCTTGAATGAAACATCTGTATTGTGTATCCAAGAGGTGAAATCAATAAAAGTTTGTTACTTACTTGCAATTTTTTTATAATTTCTTGAATGAAATTTCCGTATTGTGTATCCAAGAGATGAATTCAAGAAAGAGATTGTTACTTACTTAGAATTTTTTCACAATTTGTTGAATGAAATTTCTGCATCGTGTATCCAAGAGATGACTTCAAGAAAGAGTTTGTTACTTACCTATAATTTTTTCATAATTTAATGAATGAATAGAACTATTTTGAAGAATAAAGACGGGTTAAGCTTAAAGATATGTATTGCTTAAACCTATGAAAAGATTTCATGAAAATAAAACACATATTTACATTAAAAAAAAGTAACTCTCACTCTCTTTGCCTGTGTGTGTATGTGTGTGTTTGGGCGGATTTTTGCGTTTCCCAGTGCCTGTCTGTGTCGGTTTGTACGTCTGAATCTATAATCTCACTCTCTTTGCCTGTGTGTGTATTTGTGTGTTTGGGCGGATGTTTGCATGTCCCAGTGCCTGTCTTTGTCGGTTTTTATGTTTTAATCTATTGTTTGTATGTGTTTTTGTCTCTTTCACTCTCTTTGCATATATGTCTGGGTGGATGTTTGCTTCTCCTAGTGCCTGTATTTGTCGGTTTGTATGTCTGAAACTATATAGTTGTATTTATTTTGTCTCTCTCACTCTCTTTGCCTATGCGTCTGGGCGGGTGTTTGCTTACCTCAGTGCCTGTCTTTGTTGGTTTGTAGGTCTGAATCTATATATTTGTACGTGTTCTTGTCTCTCTCACTTCCTTTGCTTGTGTGTTAGTGTCGGGGTGGGTGTTCGCTTATCTCAATGCCTTTCTCTGTTGGTATGTATGTCAAAATCTATAAATTTGCATGTGTTTTTTATCTCTCTCTCACTCTCTTTGGCTATGTGTCTGGGCAGATGTTTGCTTCTCCCAGTTCCTGTCTTTGTAAGTTTGTGTGTCTGAATCTATGTATTTGTATGCGTTTTTGACTCTGTCACTCTCTTTGTGTGTGTGTCTGGGTGGGTGTTTGCTTATCTCAGTGCCTGTCTTTGTCGGTTTATATATCTGAATCTATTTGATTGTATTTGTTTTTGCCTCTTTCACTCTCTTTGCCTATGTGTCTGGGTGGGTGTTTGCTTGTCCTCGTGTTTGTCTTTGTCAATTTATTATATTGAATCTACATATTTGTATTTGCTTTTTGTCTCTCTCACTCTCTTTGGCTGTGTGTCTGGGTGGGTGTTTGCTTATCTCAGTGCCTCTCTTTGTCGGTTTATATGTCTGAATCTATATAGTTGTATTTGTTTTTGTCTCTATCACTCTCTTTGCCTTATGTGTCTGGGTGTGTGTTTGCTTCTCCCCATGCCTGTCTTTGTTGGTTGGTATATCTGAATCTATATATTTCTATGTGTTTTTTTTGTCTCTCTCACTCTCTCTGCCAGTGCAACTGGCCGGTCGATTGCTCATCCCAGTGCCTGTATTTGCCGGTATGTATGTCTGAATCAATATATTTGCATGTGTTTTTGTCTCTCTCACTCTCTAAGCCTTTGTGTCTGGGTGGGTGCCTGGTTGTTCCAGTGTCTGTCTTTGTCGGTTTGCATGTTCGAATTTATATATTTGTATGTGTTTCTCACTCTCTCTTTATGTGTATCTGTTAACCTATCTCAGTTTCTAATAAAACAAAGTAAAAGATAGCATATTTCCATGGTTACGAAGTGTTTATAGATTTGATGGTCTGAAAAAGACCGTTGGATAGTCATGGGCGTGATGATTGTTATAAAAATTCATCATTGTTGATCACCCACTTGGTATAATCCCAATCTTTATCACGGATTTTGTTGTTCTTCTTCCTGGGATATCTTATGCATATATTCTGAGAAGGAATATTTATCGGAACCCATCTTCTAAAAAATCGAACTTCGTCCTCTGGATTCTGTATTTTATTCGGAAATACCTCACAATTAGAATATTCCAAGTTGAATATTGGAATATCCGATTTGCATTTATCGATTAAAAGTTTATCAGTAGAAATACAACTATATAGATTCAGACATATAAACCGACAAAGACAGGCACTGAGATAAGCAATATATAAATATACATTGCAGTTTCACGCCTACACGCCTTATCAAGGACAGTCACTTATTACTATGAACGATACATGAGTTGTCAGACGGGTTTCTGAGGCAACACCCATTTTCTTAGGACCAGTATTTTTAGGTTCAACAGCCAAAATTAAACTTCGTCATATTACGTATTCAATGGTTTAATACACTACTCAGTAAAAGATACTGGTTTTAGTCGTAGGGTAAGAAAATCATATTTTTTGGTATAGATAATGTTTTTACTAAAGATACAGGCATGTCGGACATCTTTATGAGTAAATAATTGTCAAACACTAATAACCTCTAGCTTAAAGGCATCTCATCGGGTTTGGTTAAGAATGCCTCATGGGTAATTACAGAATGACGAATGATGTGATAGAGTCATAATTGTTTCAAGTTGAAAGTTATATCATTTTGCGTAAAAGATAACTCAAATCGTAAAAAAGGTATTCCATTGGTTAAGAATGCGTCACGGGTAATTAAAGAATGAGGAATGGGATGCTATAGTTAGAATTGCTTTAAGTTGAAAATTGTAACATTTGCGTAAAAAATAACTATATTTCCGATAAAGATATTATACTGGCATAGCTCTGCAATGAAGGATCTTAATTGGTGATTGAAAAATGGGGCTGAAACAGAGGTAGATAAAATTTTGAATTGGACTGTATGAAGGTGGTACAAAAGGGTTAACATGCCTACCAGTTAAGGTAAGCCCGAAGGGGTTGCCAAGCCCGATGATATGTCATTTTAAGATACGAAAAAAAAGTTGAATAATTTCGAAGTAAAAAAAAATTCAATTCAGAATAAAAAGTGATGCTACAAACTTTATTTTCCTAATAGTAATAGTCATGACTAACATTTCTATACCATTCTCATTTTGAGTTTCAAAAACATTAAATGTGAATTTTTTATGTTTTAAGAATGTTTCTTGTCATTCTAAGAGATGTAAAAAAAAAGTTGAAAAAACATCATGTTTAAGAAAATAATAAAAAAAATAAAAAAAACATCCAAAAAAAGTATAAAAAATGGGGGGAAGGCCCAAAAACTTGGTGGGGGAGGGGCCCCTTGGAGGTTGGTGGTACTGGACCTTTTGAGGTTGAGGTCCTTGGTGGTTAGGGTCATTGGTGATGCGATCCATGATGCTTCAAACCTATAATCACCTCACTACTTGATTTCTAAGGATTTCTAAGGAATGTTCTGAATTTCTTTATTAAAATTCCTTTCTTAGCATTTACATCTCTATTAGTATCAACTTTTTAGTATACTACAATGTTAGAGCATATTTTATATTGACAACACTGTTTAAATGGTACTTGTGTATTATACAGAACACATCCGAGAAGTGAAGCTAGGTCAAGTCACAATATCATCTTGTCATCGTTAATCATTTCCATAGATTTATGCCAATTGAATACCTTTTTTCGCAAATTCAGTTAGTTTACAGGAATGTTTTAACTTAAAACAATTCTGAGTGTAGCGTCCCATTCTTTAATTACCAGTAATGCATTCCTAAGCAAATTGAGTTAGTTTACGCGAATGTTATAACTTTCAACTTAAAACAATTCTGAGTGTAGTATCCCATTCTTTAATTAGCAGAGACGTATTCCTAAGCAACCAAGTCTTGACTAAAGGCAATTATCCAGAAAATAGGTGTTGCCTCAGAAACCAGTCTGATTGCATTACGCAATCTCGTTACTGAAAATCACTCCTTATATTTGAATCCGATTACTAATCAAGTTACCGTATATGGAATATCCTCTTTATCACTTCTCTCTGATTGGCCCAGAAAATGGGTGTTGGCCCAGAAACCTGTCTGCTAAGGCATATACCGGTTTCGATAATAGATGAATGACCGTGGTAAACCAATATACCGGTTAAACTGCACTGTATATTCATACCTCAGGCTTGTAGGCGTGAAACTGCACTATATATTCATGCTTCAGGCTTGTAGACGTGATATTCTCTATGGCCTTACTGCTTATACGGAAAAATTTCTGTTCGTTTTCAGTTCTAATGTCGCTCCTTACTTTCAAATAAAAAATGTTGTTCTTTTATTTAATTCATGCTAAAAGAATGAAGGTGAAAATTTGAAAGGATATGGAGGGACAATTTGAACTAAATCAAAATACTCTCTATACATGTAGATTGTCTAAAGGGTGTATCTCAGGAACGGAATAGGGAATTAAGTTGGAACTTTCAGGGGATACTTAAAGGGGAAAGTCAATTCACCGAAAGCAGTATTTGCACGCTGCTACCAATACCTCTACCGCTGCCACTATTGCTATTACAAATACTTGAACTACTACTTCTATTACAACAACAACTAACGCCAAGAGTATTTACATGAAAATTTCAGGAAGTGTTGAGAGGGAAGTTCAACTAAATGAAAACAAACTATGAATATACACGGTTATTATGAATATACTATTTTTTTTTACAAATCACTAAAAATTAAATAATAAGTTTGCACACCAAATAATCTGTATGTAGTATTTACTAATAATTTTAGAATCATGAATTTCTTGAACTATAGTAAAGATGAAACCCCAGCTACTGGCCAAAGAGGGGCTTATCAAATATTAAATGAAAGTGGCAATTACTATATTAGTGGAACCCACCTGAATTTCAAAAAACGCCTAAACAATAAAGATGACATAATCAAATCTGTAAATTATAATAGTGCTGATATTTCTTTTGATTCTTACTGAAGCACCCATGAGTAGTAAAGCATTAATAGATATAAACCCTACAAGAATATGCTCAAAAGTGTAATAGATATGAACCCTACAAGAAAACCTACGTCTGAGGCAGTGTGGTGTGACGATTACATTGTAAAAAGTGACCAACCCTTTACCTATAAAGTGGTCAAACATGTTTTGAGAGTATAATTATTTGTTGTTTTTTTTTTAATTGAAAACTAGAGATTGTCAAATTGCGTCTTTAGGAATGATTTTGTAGGAAAAGCTGTCTATCACCCATGCGTTATCCACTGTTCCATTTCTTTGAAGTATGTGCTATCAAGACCGGTTTCTGATTTTTTTGGACAATTGCCTTTAGCCAAGAATAGTTTGATATGAATGTGTCGGTAGATAGCATTTGCGAATTGGTAGTGGGGCTGAGTTGCTAGCGAAAAGCCCGTGTGGATGACTTGAAATAAAATTTTTTAGCATGAAATTTCTGAAAATATATTTTTTGGGGGATAAGTTGATGGCGGAAGGATCTCTTAGAGTAATTATAGTGTGATAGTGGGGGGGGGCGCGAGTTGCTAGCGAAAAACCCGTGTGGATGACTTGAAATAAAAAAAAATTTAACATGAAATCTCTGAAAAAATATTTTTGGGAGGATGGGTTGATGGCAGAAGGATCTCTTAGAGTAGTTTATAGTGTGATATTGGGGGGGTGAGTTGCTAGCGAAAAACCCGTGTGGATGACTTGAAATAAAATTTTTTAACATGAAATCTCTGAAAAAAATATTTTTGGGGGGATAGGTTAATGGCGGAAGGATCTCTTAGAGTAGAGTGTGATAGTGGGGGGGGGGGAATTACTAGCCTAAAATCTGAGCTAATAAGGGTTTTTGACGGTAAACTCTAGTTTTTTGTGAGAAAATTATGGAAAATATAATTCTCTGATTCAAATGTGAAACTTAAGTATATTTCTGGGAAAAGGATACCTAGTTTAAGGTATCAGGTCAAAAATGGTAAAACTTAGTTTATTCTGGGAAAATTTTTTAACTGGAAATGTCTGAAAAGTGTTTTGTTGGGAGATGGGGCGATGGCAGCCGGCTGTCATAGAGTAGTTATAGTGTGATAGTTTGGGGGCGTATTGCTTACAAAAAACCCGAGTGGATGACTTGGAAATAAAATTTTTAACGAGAAATGTCTGAAAAGTGTTTTTTTTTGGGGGGGGGATGGGTTGATGGCAGAAGGATGTCTTAGCGTAGTTATAGTATGATAGTGGGGGGGGGGGCGAATTGCTTGTGAAAAAACCGAATGATGAGTTGAAATAAAATTTTTAACTAGAAATGGCTCAAAAGTGTTTTGGGGGGATGGGGCGAAGACAGGGGGGTGTCAGCGTAGCTATAGTGTGATAGTTGGGGGCGAGTTGTTAGCGAAAAACCCTTGTGGATGACTTGAAATAAAATTTTTGAACAAGAAATCTCTGGAAAAATATTTTTGGGGGGATGGGTTGATGGCATAAGGATCTCTTAGAGTAGTTATAGTGTGATAGTGGGGGGGTGAGTTGCTAGCAAAAAACCCGTGTGGATGACTTGAAATAAAAATTTTTAACATGAAATCTCTGAAAAAATATTTTTTGGGGGGATGGTTTGATGGTGGAAAGATCTCTTAGAGTAGTTATAGTGTGATAGTGGGGGGCGAGTTGCTAGCGAGAAACCCGTGTGGATGACTTGAAATAAAAATTTTTAAAATGAAATCTCTGAAAAAAATTTTTGGGGGGGATGGGTTGATGGCAGAAGGATCTCTTAGAGTAGTTATAGTGTGATAGTGGGGGGTGAGTTGCTAGCGAAAAACCCGTGTGGATGACTTGAAATAAAAAATTTTAACATAAAATCTCTGAAAAAATATTTTTGGGGGGATGGGTTGATGGCGGAAGGATCTCTTAGAGTAGTTATAGTGTGATAGTGGGGGGCCAATTGCTAGCCTAAAATCTGAACTAATAAGGGTTTTTGACCGTAAACTCTAGTTTTTAGTAAGAAAATTATGGAAAATACAATTCTCTGATTCAAATGGGAAACTTAAGTCTATTTCTGGGAAAAGGATACCTAGTTTAAGGTATCAGGTCGAAAATGGTAAAACTTAGTGTAGTCTGGGAAAAATTTTTGACTAGAAATGTCTGAAAAGTGTTTTGTTGGGAGACGGGCGATGGCAGCCGCTGTCATAGAGTAGTTATAGTGTGATAGTTCGGGGGCGTATTGCTTACAAAAAAACAGAGTGGATGACTTGGAAATAAAATTTTTAACGAGAAATAGCTGAAAAGTGTTTTTTTTTGGGGGGGGGGGATTGGTTGATGGCGAAAGGATGTCTTAGCGTAGTTATAGTATGATAGTGGGGGGGGCGAATTGCTTGTAAAAAAACCCGAATGAATGAGTTGAAATAAAAATTTTAACAAGAAATGGCTGAAAAGTGTTTTGGATTGGATGGGGCGATGACAGAGGGGTGTCTTAGTGTAGTTATAGTGTGATAGTGGGGGGCGAATTGCTAGCCTAAAATCTGAGCTAATAAGGGTTTTTGACCGTAAACTCTAGTTTCTTGTAAGAAAATTATGGAAAATACAATTCTCTGGTTCAAATGTGAAACTTAAGTCCAGTTATGAATCGAAAAATAAACTATTTCTATAAAATCTGAGCTAATAAGTGTTTTTGACCGTAAACTCTAGTTTTTTGTAAGAAAATTCTGGAAAATACAATTCTCTGGTTCAAATGTGAAACTTAAGTCCAGTTAATAATCGAAAAATAAACTATTTCTTTAAAATCTTAGCTAATAAGGGTTTTTGACTGTAAACTCTATTTTTTTGTAAGAAAATTATGGTAAATACAATTCTCTGGTTCAAATGTGAAACTTAAGTCTATTTTTGGATCGAAAAAATAAACTTTTTCCGTAAAATCTGAGCTAATAAGGGTTTTTGACCGTAAACTCTAGTTTTTTGTGAGACAATTATGGAAAATACAATTCTCTGGTTCAAATGTGAAACTTAAGTCCAGTTATGGATCGAAAAATAAACTATTTCTTTAAAATCTTAGCTAATAAGGGTTTTTGACCGTAAACTCTATTTTTTTGTAAGAAAATTATGGAAAATACAATTCTCTGGTTCAAATGTGAAACTTAAGTCTATTTTTGGATCGAAAAATAAAACTATTTCCGTAAAATCTGAGCTAATAAGGGTTTTTGACCGTAAACTCTAGTTTTTTTGTAAGAAAATTATGGAAAATACAATTCTCTGGTTCAAATGTGAAACTTAGGTTCATTTTGGATCGAAAAATAAAACTATTTCCGTAAAATCTAAGCTAATAAGGGTTTTTGACCGTAAACTCTAGTTTTTTGTAAGAAAATTATGGAAAATACAATTCGTTGGCTCATAGGTGAAACTTAAGTCCAGTTTTGGATCGAAAAATAAACTATTTCTATAAAATCTGAGCTCATAAGGATGTTTGACCGTAAACACTAGTTTTTTGTAGGAAAATTATGGAAAATACAGTTCTCTGGTTCAAATGTGAAACTTAAGTCCAGTTATGGATCGAAAAATAAAATATTTTTGTAAAATCGAAGCTAATAAGGTTTTTTGACCGTAAACTCTATTTTTTTGTAAGAAAATTATGGAAAATACAATTCTCTGGTGCAAATGTGAAACTTAAGTCTATTTTTGGATCGAAAAATAAAAATGTATTCGTAAAATCTGAGCTAATAAGGGTTTTTGACCGTAAACTCTAGTTTCTTGTAAGAAAATTATGGAAAATACAATTCTCTAGTTCAAATGTGAAACTTAAGTCCAGTTTTGGATACTCATAATGATGAGGACTGATGGTTCTAATTCATTATTTTTTTCATAAGAACAATTAATTTTTTTAAACTTCAAAATTATTCAACTTTATTTTATTTTTTTTATTTTTTTGTGCGTATCTTAAACTGATAAAATATGTTTACGGCTCTAACAATTGTACTCTATGATTGGTCAGAGACACGATGTGGCTTTCCCACTGGTATTCTATTTCCGGTTATCGACACTACCTAGTCTATTGCATGTATTAAATCAGTATTTTTTTACGCAGTGGAACGATAAACACATAAGTCATATCTTAAAAAAAGTGAAGATGGAGCATTTTAATAAAGTGTGTTCACATAACAAGATTATTGTAGCATTGAATGCAGACAAGGAGAAGTATTTAAACTCTAAAACAAGTACAAGTGGTAGCACTATTGGAAATGTATGCATGAATTGTCATGACCGTAAGGGATTAAATTTTTTTGGAATACCAAAAAATTCAACTCTTATCTTGGTGGTTATGCGAGATTGAGGTCTCCAGAGATGATTGCACTGAAAGAGAATGCCAACATAAAAATAATCTTTGACGATAGAGGACAACCCCTTGCTAATGTTGCAGGTAACACATTACCTACTGATACATCCAATCGTCAGCTTTCGGTTATTAGCATTCAACGAAAGGTCAATAAAAGAAAGGCCTAAACTTCTACTAATATTGTAAACCATATCTTGTTTACCTGCCAAAACTGTTACCTGTGTAAAAATAATGTGATAATAGACAGTGAAATTGCCAGAAAAATAAAAAGGGCATTGTCAGAAAATATCACTATGGAATATAAAGATGAATCGATGAAAAACAAAGCAACAGCAAACGTTACTGCCATTGATCAAACAGTCAATGAACCAAATAATACCAAAGACGAAAAGCACATTGAGCCTGTTGATTAGACACCGGTAAAAATTGTGTATGACTCAAAATGTAATGATGATTATTCTACTCATTACGAACTAAGATAAGACAATAGCTACAATATCAAGGGAGAACATGGTGAACTATTTTATGGAGCAGATTCAAAATGTCCAAAGTTAATCATTGATATTAATAATGTATCATAAAATATTTTTGTATTAATATTCTACATAGCATTATTTCATTAAAAATATTACATTGTTATGTAATCATTATTTTTATAGTAAGCTAGCATATCAAATGTTTAGAATGTTTATTAAAACATCGGATATAAAAGAAAAGGAATTTGCATACATCTATTGTCAGACACATAGGATAACATTGACAAAATCTAGGTATCAGAATGAATAATTCTTTATCATCATCCGTTGTTGGATTTGTCATTATGTCATTATGAAAAAATTGTAAGTAAGAAAGTAACTAAGTAATTAAGTAAGTAAGTAACAAACTCTTTCTTGGATTCCCCTCTTGGATACACAATACAGAAATTCTATTCAGGAAATTATGAAAAAAAGCTGAACAAATTGTTTATTAACATTCATTATCAATTGAAGTCGCTTCCTAGACAGACAATACAGCAATTTCACAAAATCTAAGCATAAGAGTGATTAAATTCTGTATCAACATCCATTTCTTGGATACATAGGAAAAGTTGACAAAATCTAAGTGTTAGAGTGAATAAATTTTATTTATCAGCATCTTTTGTCAGATACATCGAATAAAATTGACAGAATCTAAGTGTCATAGTGAATAATTTTTTTTTATAAACATCCTTTGTCAGATACATCAAATAAAATTGTCAAAACCTAAATTTCAGAATGAATAAATGCTTTAACAGTATCCTTTATCGGATATGTCAGATAAAACTGACAAAATCTAAGTATCACAATGACTCAATTCTATATCAGCATCCTTTTCTCGGATACATAGGATAAGATATCGGATAAAATTGACAAAACCTAAGCATCAGATTGATTAAATTCTATGTCAACATCCATTTCTCCGGTACATGGGATAACATTGACAAAATCTAGATATCAGAATGAATAAATTCTTTATCAACATCCGCTGTTGGATACGTCATTGTGTCATTATGAAAAAATTGTAAGTAAATAAATAAGTATGTGCGCGCACGTAACCTCGTCTAAATTAACCTCAAAAATGAAATAAAGCTATGTCGACTTTGCATATTTCATTCAACATATCCGACAAAGGATGCTGAAAAAGCAATTATTCACTCTGATATTTAGATTTTGTTAATTATAAGATGTTGATAAAAAAAATCAATCTGATACTTAGATTTTGTCAATTTTATCCGATATTTTATCCTATGCATCCAAGAAAAGGATGCTGATATAGAATTTAGTCACTCTGATACTTAGATTCTGTCAATTTTATCCGACATATCCGATAAAGGATGTTGTTAAAGCATTTATTCATTCTGAAATTTAGATTTTTCAATTTTAGTTGATGTATCTGTCAAAGGATGCTGATAAAAAAAAATTATTCACTCTTACACTTAGATTTTGTCAATTTTATCCGATGTATCTGACAAAAGATGTTGATAAATAAAATTTATTCACTCTAAAACTTAGATTTTGTTAATTTTTTCCTATGTATCCGAGAAATGGATGTTGATATAGAATTTAATCACTCTTATGCTTAGATTTTGTGAAATTAGTGTATTGTCTGTCTAGGAAGCGACTTCAATTGACAATGAATGTTAATAAAGAATTTGTTCAATTTTTTTTTTCATAATTCCCAAAATTAAATTTCTGTATTGTGTATCCAAGAGGTGAATTCAAGAAAGAGTTTGTTACTTATTTACTTACTTACTTACTTACTTACAATTTTTTCATAATGATATAATGACATATCCAACAACGGATGTTGATAAAGAATTTATTCATTCTGATACCTAGATTTTGTCAATGTTATCCCATGTACCTGAGAAATGGATGTTGATATAGAATTTAATCAATCGGATACTTAGATTTTGTCAATTTTATCCGATATTTTATCCTATGTATCCGAGAAAAGGATGCTGATATAGAATTTAGTCATTCTGATACTTAGATTCTGTCAATTTTACCCGACATATCCAATAAAGGATGTTGTTAAAGCATTTATTCATTCTTAAATTTAGATTTTGTCAATTTTATTTGATGTATCTGACAAAGGATGTAGATTAAAAAAATAATCACTCTGACACTTAGATTCTGTCATTTTTATTCGATGTATCTGACAAAAGATGGTGCTAAACAAAATTTATTCACTTTAACACTTAGATTTTGTCAACGTTTTCCTATGTATCCGAGAAATGGATGTTGATATAGAATTTAATCATTCTTATACTTATATTTTTTGAAATTGCTGTATTGTCTGTCTAGGAAGCGACTTCAATCGTTAATGAATGTTAATAAGGAATTTGTTCAATTTATTTTTTAATAATTTCCTGAATAAAATTTCTGTATTGTATATCCAAAAGGTGAATTCAAGAAAGAGTTTGTAACATACTTACTTACTTACTTACAATTTTTTCAAAATGACATAATGACCTATCCAACACTGGATGTTGATAAAAAATTTATTCATTCTGATACGTAGATTTTGTCAATAATATCCCATGTGTCTGACAATAAATGTATGCAAATTCCTTTTCTTACATCTCCGATATTTTAATAGACATTCTAAACGTTTGATATGCTAGAACACATAACAATGTAATATTTTTAATAAAATAATGCTATGTAGATTATTAATACAAAAATATATTATGATAGATTACTAATATCAATGATTAACTATGGACATTTTGAATCTGTTCCATAAAATAGTTCACCATGTTCTCTTTTGATATTGTAGCTATTGTCTTCTCTTTGTTCGTAATCAGTAGAATAATCATTATTCCATTTTCAGTCATACATAATTTTTACTGGTGTCTCATCAACAGGCTCAATATGCTTTTCGTCTTTGGTATTATTTGGTTCATTGACTGTTTGATCAATGGCAGTAACATTAGCTGGTGCTTTGTTTTTCATCGATTCATCTTTATATTCCATAGTTATTTTTTTTGACAATGCCCTTTTTATTTTTCTGGCGATTTCACTGTCTATTATCACATTACTTTTACACAGGTAACAGTTTCGGCAGGTAGACAAGATATGGTTTACGACATTAGTAGAAGAGTAGGCGTTTCTTTTATTGACCTTCCGTTGAATGCTAATACACAGCATTCGCACGGGATTCTGACTAATGGACAATTCTTCTGGGATTGGTATGTTTTGATGGGCGTCTTTGGGCTGAAAAACCTCTTCCTAGCTAATTTATCTATTACGGGTTGCCTCCCCGTAGTAGCATAATATTTGTAGGCATGAATATATAATGAGTCGGAGGTAATAGGCTTGAGATTGTCTGTGCAGGATTTCGACTCTTGTTGATAGAAGAGCATCGCCAAGCGCTGAAAAACCATGTTGTGACCAAGATGGGCCCAGGATTGCACAAAGCCTCCATTCATGGAGGTCCCAGGGACTTCTTGCTGTCCGGTTCTAAGCCGGCTTAAGCACTTCGGTGTAGACTTGAGAAGATATGTGATCCCCGTCCTGCACTGGTATCCGGGATCATTGCTTTTCCTGAGGCGAAAAAAATTTCAATGACTTAAAGAACATGAAAATTGGAACTTGGAATGTTACGACATTAAAAAATGACTATCGTATCGACATTTTGACTGACGAATTCAGACGATTCGAACTGGATCTATTAGGAGTTTCAGAAACTCATATCCCAGGGGTAGGAAGCATGAAATTAGGTGATATAGAATTTGTTTACTCAGGCAGGAAGGATGGGTTACATAGACAGGGAGTAGGGCTCATGATGAATAAGGAAGCGGCTAAGTCTTGTTTAGGCTGGGAAGGTATTAATAATAGAATACTAATTGCTCATTTTATGACTAGAAAGTTCAAGGTATCAGTTATAGTAGTATACGCCCCTGTAGAACCGACTGATGGAGATACTAGTGACTCAGATGAATTCTACTTACAGTTACAGGAGCAAATAGACAAGGTCCCAGGTAGAAATATGATGTTATTGCTGGGAGATTTTAACGCCCAGGTTGGTAGAAATAAGGATAGATGGTATCCCAGCTTAGGTAAATTTGGTGTAGGAAAAGAAAACAGTAATGGATACAGACTTTTGCAATTTTGTAGGTATAACAATCTAGTTATAACCAATACGGTGTTTGGTCATAAAATGGCTCATAAGCTAACATGGTATTCACGTGATGGTAAGACAGCAAACCTTATTGATTATGTTATAGTAAATCGAAGACTGGCAGGATCAATACAAGATACTAGGGTATATAGGAGTGCTGTTATTGATGTTAAAAGTAAAGATCACCATCTAGTAGTGTCAAGGGTTAATTTAAAGCTGAAATATCGGAAGGGTAATTACCTCCCTGGAAGTTATGATGTTAGTAGACTCCAGGATGAGAATTTGAGAGAAACTTTCCAGGAACAGTTGAATACTAAACTTGAGAGTTTAAAATTTGATAATGTGGAAGATGGTTGGAATAATTTTAGAAAAATAATTTGTGAAGTTGCTGAAGGTGTATTAGGGAAGAAAGCTAGAACTGCAGCTAAGAATATTAGTGAAAAAGCTTTAAGTTTAATAGAAAGGAGAAAGGACTTGTACAAGAATTATCTGAGTGATAGATCACATGAAAACAAAAGAAATGTAAAGAAAGTGGAGAAAGCATTGAAATATGAACTAAGGAGGTGTGAAGTGGAGGCCATGGATAAAATTGCCGAGGATTTAGAAGATGCAGCTAGACGGCATAATAGTAAAATATTGTACTGGCACGTTAACAAATTGAGAGGTAGTAGTCAATCCGGACTTGTCCCAGTTAAAGATAGGAATGGGGTGGCAATTAGCGATAAGACAAAAGTTAAAGCGAGATGGGCCGAACATTTTGAGAATTTGCTTAACCGAGATAGAGTTGCAGGAAAAAATATAGAGGAAAATGAAATAGTTTGTGATACCTTGGATGTGAAGGAAGATTTGTTTTGTGAGGAGGAATTAGAAACAGTACTAAAAGGATTAAAGAATAATAAGGCTCCAGGTGCTGATAGGGTAGTAAATGAGTTTCTTAAATATGGTGGCTCTGAGGTTAGAAATAAGTTATTGGAGATTATGAATATGATTTTTGAAAAAGGGGGAGTACCTAACGATTTTAGGAAAACCTTAATTAAGCCACTTTATAAGAAAGGTGATAAAAGTGAGTGTGGTAATTATCGAGGCATTAGTCTGGTCTCTGTAGGTAGCAAATTGCTTAGTAATATGATACTTTTTAGACTGAGAGATGCCGTAGACAAAGTTTTAAGAGAAGAGCAGTGCGGTTTTAGAAAAGGTAGAGGATGTGTTGACCAAATTTTCACTGTTAGGTTAATAATTGAGAAGTGCCTAAGTTTTCAAACACCTTTGGTCCTCAGTTTTATAGATTATGAGCAAGCGTTCGATTCTGTTGATAGAGGAGCTTTAGTAAAGGTATTATCCTTGTATGGTATACCAGACAAATACATTAAAGTGATTAGTGCTATGTACGAGAATAACACTGCTGCGGTTAAGGTAGGAAATGAGGTTAGCAGCTGGTTTTTTATTAAATCAGGAGTTAAGCAGGGTTGTGTTCTATCCCCCTTTATATGGATTATTTTGATGGACTTTGTTTTAAGGAGCACAGGAAAGGCAATGGGAGACCACGGAATCAAATGGGGAGGAAAAAGTCTCCTGGACTTGGATTATGCTGATGATTTAAGCATCCTAGATGAAAGTGTGAGCAAAATGAATGAAGTTTTAGAGGTTTTGCGAGTTCAGGGTGCTAGTATTGGTTTGAAAATTAATGTTAGGAAGACCAAGTCACTAAGGCTAGGAATAAGTGAAGATGAAAAGGTGACGTTGGGTAATGAAAAGATTGATCAGGTGGGCAGTTTTCACTTACCTTGGTAGTATTATTAGTAAAGATGGTGGGAGCAGTGAAGATGTTAAAAATAGAATAGCCAAGGCTCAGGGTGTTTTTTCACAGTTAAAAAAAGTCTGGAAGAATAGGAAGATAAGTCTGCAAACCAAGATTGGAATCTTAGAAGCTACAGTGATGACAGTGGTCAAATATGGCTCTGAAGCATGGACGCTCCGAAAAGCGGATGAAGATTTGCTAGATGTTTTCCAGAGAAATTGCTTAAGGATTGTTCTGGGTACCCGGCTGACTGACCGTATTTCAAACAATAGGCTATACGAAAAATGTGGTTCAATACCGCTTTCTAGGTCTATAATGAAAGAAAGGTTGAGGTGGTTAGGACATGTTGTTCGGATGAAGGATGACAGATTGCCGAAGATTGTTCTTTTCGGCCAACCATCTAGGGCTAAACGGAAAGCAGGTCGTCCCCGTCTGGGTTGGGAGGACGTCATAAAGAAAGATTTAAAGGAAATGGGAACTTCGTGGGCGGGTGTAAAAAGGGAGGCTTTGAATAGATTGGGGTGGAGGAGGAGCGTGCGTAGCTGTGTTGGCCTCAGGCGGCTTGGTGCTGCGATGAGTTGTTAGTAGTAGTAGTAGTAGTAAAAGCTGACGATTGGATGTATCAGTAGGTAATGTGTTACCTGCAGCCGTAGCAAGGAGTTGTCCTCTATCATCAACGATTTTTTTATGTTGGCATTCTCTTTAAGTGCAATCATCTCTGGAGATCTCATCTTGCATAACCACCAAGATAAGAGTTGAATTTTTTCGGTATTCCAAAGAAATTTAATTCCTTACTGTCATGACAATGCATTCATACATTTCCAATAGTGCTACCACTTGTACTTGTTTCATAGTTTAAATACTTCTCCTTGTCGGCATTCAATGCTACAATAACCTTGTTATGTGAACACACTTTATTAAAATGCTCCATCTTTACTTTTTTTAAGATATGACTTATGTGTTTATCGTTCCAATGTGTAAAAAAATGATTTAATACATGCAATAGACTAGGTAGTGTCGATAACCGGACATAGAATACCAGTGAGAAAGCCAAATCGTGTCTCTGACCAATCAGAGAGTACAATTGTTAGAGCCGTAAGCATATTTTTGTCAATTTAAGATACGTACAAGAAAATAAAAATAAATAAATAAAGTTGCATAATTTCGAAGTTAAAAAAAATAGTTTGATTTTATGAAAAAATATTGAATTAGAACCATCAGTCTTCATCATTATGAGTATCCAAAACTGGACCTAAGTTTCACATTTGAACTAGAGAATTGTATTTTCCATAATTTTCTTACAAAAAACTAGAGTTTATGGTCAAAAACCCTTATTAGCTCAGATTTTACGGAAATAGTTTTATTTTTCGATACAAAAATAGACTTAAGTTTCACATTTGAACCAAAGAATTGTATTTTCCATAATTTTCTTACAAAAAACTAGAGTTTACGGTCAAAAACCCTTATTAGCTCAGATTTTACAGAAATAGTTTATTTTTCGATCCATAACTGGACTTAAGTTTCACATTTGAACCAGAGAATTGTATTTTCCATAATTTTCTTACAAAAAACTAGAGTTTATGGTCAAAAACCCTTATTAGCTCAGATTTTATAGAAATAGTTTATTTTTCGATCCATAACTGGACTTATGTTTCACGTATGAGCCAACGAATTGTATTTTCCATACTTATCTTACAAAAAACTAGAGTTTACGGTCAAACACCCTTATTAACTTAGATTTTACGGAAATAGTTTTATTTTTCGATCCAAAATGGACCTAAGTTTCACATTTGAACCAGAGAATTGTATTTTCCATAATTTTCCTGCAAAAAACAAGAGTTTACGGTCAAAAACCCTTATTAGCTCAGATTTAACGGAAATGGTTTTATTTTTCGATCCAAAAAAAGACTTAAGTTTCACAGTTGAACCAGAGAAATGTATTTTCCATAATTTTCTTACAAAAAACTAGAGTTTACGGTCAAAAACCCTTATTAGCTCAGATTTTACGGAAATTGTTTTATTTTTCGATCCAAAAATAAACTTGTTTCACATTTGAACCAGAGAATTGTATTTTCCATAATTTTCTTACCAAAAAATAGAGTTTACGGTCAAAAACCCTTATTAGCTAGGATTTTACAAAAATATTTTATTTTTCGATTCATAACTGGACTTAAATTTCACAATTTAACCATGGAATTGTATTTTCCATAATTTTTTTACAAAAAACAAGAGTTTACGGTCAAAACCCTTACTAGCTCCGATATTAAGGAAATTGTTTTATTTTTCGATCAAAAATAGACTTAAGTTTCACATTTGAACCAGAGAATTGTATTTTTCATAATTTTCTTACAAAAAAAATAGAGTTTAAGGTCAAAAACCCTTATTAGCTCAGATTTTACAGAAATATTTTATTTTTCGATTCATAACTGGACTTAAATTTCACAATTTAACCAGAGAATTGTATTTTCCATAATTTTCTTACAAAAACAAGAGTTTACGGTCAAAAACCCTTATTAGCTCAGATCTTATAGAAATAGTTTATTTTTCGATCCATAACTGGACTTAGGTTTCACCTATGAGCCAACGAATTGTATTTTCCATAATTTTCTTACAAAAAACTAGAGTTTAAGGTCAAAAACCCTTATTAGCTCAGATTTCACAGAAATAGTTTATTTTTCGATTCATAATTGGACTTAAGTTTCACATTTGAACCAGCGAATTGTATTTTCCATAATTTTCTTATAATGTTTCTGAACTCTAGTTTCTTGTAAGAAAATTATGGAAAATACAATTCTCTGGTTCAAATGTGAAACTTAAGTCCAATTATGAATCGAAAAATAAACAATTTCTGTAAAATCTGAGCTAATAAGGGTTTTTGACCGTAAACTCTAGTTTTTTGTAAGAAAATTATGGAAAATACAATTCTCTGGTTCAAATGTGAAACTTAGGTCCATTTTTGATCGAAAAATAAAACTATTTCCATAAAATCTAATCTAAAAAGGGTTTTTGACCGTACACTCTAGTTTTTTGTAAGAAAATTATGGAAAATACAATTCGTTGGCTCATAGGTGAAACTTAAGTCCAGTTATGGATCTAAAAATACACTATTTCAATAAAATCTGAGCTAATAAGGGTTTTTGACCGTAAACTCTTGTTTTTTGTAAGAAAATTATAGAAAATACAATTCTCTGGTTAAATTGTGAAATTTAAGTCCAGTTATGAATCGAAAAATAAAATATTTCTGTAAAATCTGAGCTAATAAGGATTTTTGACCGTAAACTCTATTTTTTTGTAAGAACATTATGGAAAATACAATTCTCTGGTTGAAATGTGAAACTTCAGTCTATTTTTGGATCGAAAAATAGAACAATTTCCGTAATATCTGAGCTAATAAGAGTTTTTGACCGTAAACTCTTGTTTTTTGTAAGAAAATTATGGAAAATACAATTCCATGGTTAAATTGTGAAATTTAAGTCCAGTTATGAATCGAAAAATAAAATATTTTTGTAAAATCGAAGCTAATAAGGTTTTTTGACCGTAAACTCTATTTTTTGGTAAGAAAATAATGGAAAATACAATTCTCTGGTTCAAATGTGAAACAAGTCTATTTTTGGATCGAAAAATAAAACAATTTCCGTAAAATCTAAGCTAATAAGGGTTTTTGACTGTAATCTCTAGTTTTTTTGTAAGCAAATTATAGAAAAATATAATTCTCTGGTTCAAATGTGAAACTTAAGTCCAGTTATGGATCGAAAAATAAACTATTTTTTGTAAAATCTGAGCTAATAAGGGTTTTTGACCGTAAACTCTAGTTTTTTGTAAGAAAATTATGGAAAATACACTTCTCTGGTTCAACTGTGAAACTTAAGTCTTTTTTTTCGGATCGAAAAATAATACTATTTCCGTAAAATCTGAGCTAATAAGGGTTTTTGACCGTAAACTCTAGTTTTTTGTAAGAAAATTATGGAAAATACAATTCTCTGGTTCAAATGTGAAACTTAGGTCCATTTTGGATCGGAAAATAAAACTATTTCGGTAATATCTGAGGTAATAAGGGTTTTTGAACGTACACTCTAGTTTTTTGTAAGAAAATTATGGAAAATACAATTCTCTGGTTCAAATGTGAAACTTAAGTCTAGTTTTGGATCGAAAAATAGAACAATTTCCGTAATATCTGAGCTAATAAGAGTTTTTGACCGTAAACTCTTGTTTTTTGTAAGAAAATTATGGAAAATACAATTCCATGGTTAAATTGTGAAATTTAAGTCCAGTTATGAATCGAAAAATAAAATATTTTTGTAAAATCTAAGCTAATAAGGTTTTTTGACCGTAAACTCTATTTTTTGGTAAGAAAATAATGGAAAATACAATTCTCTGGTTCAAATGTGAAACAAGTCTATTTTTGGATCGAAAAATAAAACAATTTCCGTAAAATCTAAGCTAATAAGGGTTTTTGACTGTAATCTCTAGTTTTTTGTAAGCAAATTATAGAAAAATATAATTCTCTGGTTCAAATGTGAAACTTAAGTCCAGTTATGGATCGAAAAATAAACTATTTCTGTAAAATCTGAGCTAATAAGGGTTTTTGACCGTAAACTCTAGTTTTTTGTAAGAAAATTATGGAAAATACACTTCTCTGGTTCAACTGTGAAACTTAAGTCTTTTTTCGGATCGAAAAATAATACTATTTCCGTAAAATCTGAGCTAATAAGGGTTTTTGACCGTAAACTCTTGTTTTTTTTAAGAAAATTATGGAAAATACAATTCTCTGGTTCAAATGTGAAACTTAGGTCCATTTTGGATCGGAAAATAAAACTATTTCGGTAATATCTGAGGTAATAAGGGTTTTTGAACGTACACTCTAGTTTTTTGTAAGAAAATTTTGGAAAATACAATTCTTTGGTTCAAATGTGAAACTTAAGTCTAGTTTTGGATCGAAAAATAAAACTATTTCCGTAAAATCTGAGCTAATAAGGGTTTTTGACCGTAAACTCTAGTTTCTTGTAAGAAAATTATGGAAAAAACAATTTTCTAGTTCAAATGTGAAACTTAGGTCCAGTTTAGGATACTCATAATGATGAAGACTGATGGTTCTAATTCAATATTTTTTTCATAAGAACAAACTATTTTTTTTAAACTTCGAAATTATGCAACTTTATTTTTTTTTTTTTTTTTTTTTGTACGTATCTTAAAATGACAAAATATGCTTACGGCTCTAACAATTGTACTCTATGATTGGTCAGAGACACGATGTGGCTTTCCCACTGGTATTCTATGTCCGGTTATCGACACTACCTAGTCTATTGCATGTATTAAATCATTTTTTACGCATTGGAACGATAAACACATAAGTCATATCTTAAAAAAAGTGAATATGGAGCATTTTAATAAAGTGTGTTCACATAACAAGGTTATTGTAGCATTGAATGCCGACAAGGAGAAGTATTTAAACTATGAAACAAATACAAGTGGTATCACTATTGGAAATGTATGCATTCATTGTCATGACAGTAAGGAATTAAATTTCTTTGGAATACCGAAAAATTCAACTCTTATCTTGGTGGTTATGCGAGATTCAGATCTCCAGAGATGATTGCACTCAAAGAGAATGCCAACAAAAACCCTTATTAGCTCAGATTTTAGGCTAGCAACTCGCCCCCCACTATCACACTATAACTACGCTAAGACATCCCTCTGTCATCGCCCCTTCCCCCCCCCCCAAAAAAAAAACACTTTTTCAGCCATTTCTAGTTAAATTTTTATTTCAACTCATTCATTTGGGTTTTTTCACAAGCAATTCGCCCCCCCCACTATCATACTATAATTACGCTAAGACATCCTTCTGCCATCAACCCATCCCCCCCCCCAAAAAAAACACTTTTCAGTCATTTCTCGTTAAAAATTTTATTTCCAAGTCATCCACTCGGGTTTTTTGTAAGCAATACGCCCCCAAACTATCACACTATAACTACTCTATGACAGCCGGCTGCCATCGCCCCAACTCCCGACAAAATACTTTTCAGACATTTCTAGTTAAAAAATTTTCCCAGACTAAACTAAATTTTACCATTTGCGACCTGATACCTTAAACTAGGTATCCTTTTCTAAGAAATAGACTTAAGTTTCACATTTGAATCAGAGAATTGTATTTTCCATAATTTTCTTACAAAAAACTAGAGTTTACGGTCAAAAACCCTTATTAGCTCAGATTTTAGGCTAGCAATTCGCCCCCCACTATCACACTATAATTACTCTTAGAGATCCTTCCGCTATCAACCCATCCCCTCAAAAAAAATTTTCAGAGATTTCATGTTAAAAATTTTTATTTCAAGTCATCCACACGGGTTTTTCGCTAGCAACTCACCCCCCACTATCACACTATAACCACTCTAAGAGATCCTTCTGCCATCAACCCATCCCCCAAAAAAATATTTTTTCAGAGATTTCATGTTAAAAATTTTTATTTCAAGTCATCCACACGGGTTTTTCGCTAGCAACTCGCCCCTCACTATCATACTATAACTACTCTTAGAGATCCTTCCGCTATCAACCCATCCCCCCAAAAATATTTTTTCAGAGATTTCATGTTAAAAAATTTTATTTCAAGTCATCCAAAAGGGTTTTTTTGCTAGCAAATCGCCCCCTAATATCACACTATAACTCCTCTAAGAGATCCTTCTGCCATCAACCCATCCCCCAAAAAATATTTTTTCAGAGATTTCTTGTTAAAAATTTTTATTTCATGTCATCCACACGGGTTTTTTCGCTAGCAACTCGTCCCTAACTATCACACTATAACTACGCTAAGACACCCCTCTGTCTTCGCCCCATCCCCCCCAAAACACTTTTCAGCCATTTCTAGTTAAAAGTTTTATTTCAACTCATTCATTCGGGTTTTTTTGACAAGCAATTTGCCCCTCCCCCCCCCCCTATCATACTATAACTACGCTAAGAAATCCTTCTGTTATCAACCCATTCACCCCCCCCCCCCCCCAAAAGAAAACACTTTTCAGCCATTTTCGTTAAAAATTTTATTTCCAAGTCATCCACTCGGGTTTTTTGTAAGCAATACGCCCCCAAACTATCATACTATAACTACTCTATGACAGCCGGCTGCCATCGCCCCATCTCCCAACAAAACACTTTTCAGACATTTCTAGTTAAAAAAAATTTCCCAGACTACACTAAGTTTTACCGTTTTCGACCTGATACCTTAAACTAGGTATCCTTTTCCCAGAAATAGACTTAAGTTTCATATTTGAATCAGAGAATTGTATTTTCCATAATTTTTTTACAAAAAACTAGAGTTTACGGTCAAAAACCTTATTAGCTCAGATTTTAGGCTAGCAATTCTCCCCCCCACTATCACACTATAACTACTCTAAGAGATCCTTCCGCCATTAAGCCTATCCCCAAAAAATATTTTTTTCAAAGATTTCATGTTAAAAAAATTTATTTCAAGTCATCCACATGGGTTTTTCGCTAGCAGCTCAACACCCACTATCACACTATAACTACTCTAAGAGATCCTTCTGCCATCAACCCATCCCCCCAAAAATAATTTTTCAGAGATTTCATGTTAAAAAATTTTATTTCAAGTCATCCACATGGATTTTTCGGTAGCAACTTAACCCCCCACTATCACACTATAACTACTCTAAGAGATCCTTCCGCCATCAACCCATCCCCCTAAAAATATTTTTATAGAGATTTCATGCTAAAAAATTTTGTTTCAAGTCATCCACACGGGCTTTTCGCTAGCAACTCAGTCCCCACTACCAATTTGCAAATGCTATCTACCGACACATTCATATCAAACTATTCTTGGCTAAAGGCAATTGTCCAAAAAAATCAGAAAACGGTCTTGATAGCACCTTCTTCAAAGAAATGGAGCAGTGTATAACGCATGGATAACGCATCTCTAGTTTTCGATTTAAAAAAAAACAAATAATTATTCTCTCAAAACATGTTTGACCACTTTATAGGTAAAGGATTGGTCACTTTTTACAATGTAATCGTCAAACCACACTGCCTCAAGCGTAACCACACTGTAGGGTTCATATCTATTACACTTTTGAGCATATTCTTGTAGGGTTCATATCTATCAATGCTTTACTACTCATGGGTGCTTCAAGTAGAATCAAAAGAAATATCAGCACTATTATAATTTATAGATTTGATTATGTCATCTTTATTGTTTAGGCTTTTTTCGAAATTCAGGTGGGTTCTACTAATATAGTAATTGCCACTGTCACATAATATTTGATAAGCCCCTCTTTGGCCAGTAACTGGGGTTTTATCTTTACTATAGTCCAAGAAATTCATGATTCTAAAATTATTAGTAAATACTACATGCAGATTATTTGGTGTGCAAACTTTTTATTTAATTTGTAGTGATTTTAAAAAAAAATCACTACTCATAATGTATATTCAATGTATAGTATATTCATAATAACCTTGTATGTTCATAGTTTGTTTTCATTTAGTTGAGCTTCCCTCTCAAACCTTCCTGAAATTTTCATCTAAATACTCATGGCGTTAGTTCTAGTTGTAGTAGAAGTAGTAGTTAGAGTATTTGTAATAGCAATAGTGGCAGCGGAAGAGGTATTGGTAGCAGCGTGCACATACTGCTTTTGGTGAATTGACTTTCCCCTTTAAGTATCCCCTGAAAGTTCCAACTTAATTCCCTATTCTGTTCCTGAGATACACCCTTTAGACAATCTACATGTATAGAGTGTATTTTGATTTAGTTCAAATTGTCTCTTCATATCCTCTCAAATTTTCACCTTCATTCCTTTAGCATGAATTAAATAAAAAACAACATTTTTTTAACTGAAATTAAGGAGCGACATTAGAACTTAAAACGAACAGAAATTTTTCCGTATAAATAGTAAGGCCCTAGAGAATATCACGTCTACAAGCCTGAAGCATGAATATATAGTGCAGTTTCACGCCTACAAGCCTGAGGTATGAATATACAGTGAAGTTTAACCGGTATATTGGTTTACTACGGTCATTCATCTATTATCGATACCGGTATATGCCTTAGCAGACAGGTTTCAGGGCCAACACCCATTTTCTGGGCTAATCAGAGAGAGGTGATAAAGAGGATATTCCATATACGGTAACTTGATTAGTAATCGGATTCAAATATAAGGAGTGATTTACAGTAACGAGATTGCGTAATGCAATCAGACTGGTTTCTGAGGCAACACCTATTTTCTGGATAATTGCCTTTAGTCAAGACTGGTTTACTTAGGAATACGTCTCTGCTAATTAAAGAATGGAATGCTACACTCAGAATTGTTTTAAGTTGAAAGTTATGACATTTGCGTAAATTAACTGAGTTTGCTTAGGAATGCATTACTGGTAATTAAAGAATGGGACGCTACACTCAGAATTGTTTTAAGTTAAAAAATTCGCGTAAACTAACTGAATTTGCGAAAAAAGGTATTCAATTGGCATAAATCTATGGAAATGATTAACGATGACAAGATGATATAGTGACTTGACCTAGCTTCACTTCTCGGATGTGTTCTGTATAATACACAGGTACCATTTAAACAGTGTTGTCAATATAAAATATGCTCTAACATTGAAGTATACTAAAAAGTTGATACTAATAGAGATGTAAATGCCAAGAAAGGAGTTTTAATAAAGAAATTCAGAACAATCCTTAGAAATCCTTAGAAATCAAGGAGTGAGGTGATTATAGGTTTGAAGCATTATGGATCGCAATCACCAATGACCCTAACCACCAAGGACCTCAACCTCCAAAGGTCCAGTACCCCTAACCTCCAAGGGACCCCTCCCCCACCAACTTTTTGGGCCTTCCCCCCATTTTTTTTACTTTTTTTTGGATGTTTTTTTAACTTTTTTTATCATTTTTTTTAAACACGGTATTTTTTCATTCATCTCTTCATCTCTTCATTTAATTCACATTTAATGTTTTTGAAACTCAAAATGAGAATGGTATAGAAATGTTAGTCATGACTATTACTATTAGGAAAATAAAGTTTGTAGCATCACTTTTTCTTCTTTGAATTGAATTTTTTTTTCTTAAAAATTATTCAACTTTTTTTACGTATGCCTACCTTAACTGGTAGGCATTTTAACCCTTTTTTACCACCTTCATACAGTCCAATTCAAAATGTTATCTACCTCTGTTTCACCCCCCATTTTTCAATCACCAATTAAGATCCTTCATTGCAGCGCTATGCCAGTATAATATCTTTATCGCAAATATAGTTATTTTTTACGCACATGGTACAATTTTCAACTTAAAGCAATTCTAACTATAGCATCCCATTCCTCATTCTTTAATTACCCGTGGCGCATTCTTAACCAATGGAATACCTTTTTTACGATTTGAGTTATCTTTTACGCAAAATGATATAACTTTCAACTTGAAACAATTATGACTCTATCACATCATTCGTCATTCTGTAATTACCCATGAAGCATTCTTAACCAAACCCGATGAGATGCCTTTAAGCTAGAGGTTATTAGTGTTTGACAATTATTTACTCATAAAGCTGTCCGACATGCCTGTATCTTTAGTAAAAACATTATCTATACCAAAAAATATGATTTTCTTACCCTACGACTGAAACCAGTATCTTTTACTGAATAGTGTATTAAACCTTTGAATACGTAATATGACGAAGTTTAATTTTGGCTGTTGAACCTAGAAATACTGTTCCTAAGAAAATGGGTGTTGCCTCAGAAACCCTTCTGGCAACTCATGCAATGTTCATATTAATAGGTGACTGTCCTTGATCAGGCGTGTAGGCGTGAAACTGCAATGTATATTCATGTCTCAGGCTTGTAGACGTGAAATCAATAGGTGCATCACTATGCTTGCGGCTCTACTAATCGTACTCTATGCTTGCTCATAGATAAGACAAGGCATTCCAACTGGTACTCTTTGGCGGGTTCTCTATACGTAAAAGGGAATGTGAAATTGGTACTCTATACGTGAAAGGGATTGCACCCACTGATAAACTTTTAATCGATAAATGCAAATCGGATATTCCAATATTCAACGTAGAAGATTCTAATTGTGAGGTATTTCCGAATAAAATACAGAATCCAGAGGACGAAGTTCAATTTTTTAGTAGATGGGTTCCGATAAATATTCCTTCTCGGAATATATGCATAAGATATCCCAGGAAGAAGAACAACAAAATCCGTGATAAAGATTGGGATTATACCAAGTGGGTGATGAACAATGATGAACTTTTATAACAATCATCACGCCCATGACTATCCAACGGTCTTTTTAAAGACCATCAAATCTATAAACACGTCGTAACCATGGAAATATGCTAGCTTTTACTTTGTTTTATTAGAAGCTGAGATAGGTTAACAGATACACATAAAGAGAGAGTGAGAAACACATACAAATATATAGATTCGAACATGCAAACCGACAAAGACAGACACTGGAACAACCAGGCACCCACCCAGACACACTGACTTAGAGAGTGAGAGAGACAAAAACACATACAAATATGTTGATTCAGACATACATACCGGCAAAGACAGGCACTGAGATGAGCAATCGACCGGCTAGTTGCACTGGCAAAGAGAGTGAGAGAGACAAAAACACACATACAAATATATAGATTCAGATATACCAACCAACAAAGCCAGGCTTGGGGAGAAGCAAACACACGCCCAGACACATAAGGCAAAGAGAGTGAGAGAGACAAAAACAAATACAACTATATAGATTCAGACATATAAACCGACAAAGACAGGCACTGAGATAAGCAAACACCCACCCAGACACGCAGCCAAAGAGAGTGAGAGAGACAAAAAAACAAATACAACTATATAGATTCAATATAATAAATCAACAAAGACAAACACGAGGACAAGCAAACACCCACCCAGACACATAGGCAAAGAGAGTAAGAGAGACAAAAACAAATACAACTATATAGATTCAGATAAATATAAACTGACAAAGACAGGCACTGAGATAAGCAAACACCCACCCAGACACACACACACACACAAAGAGAGTGACAGAGTCAAAAACGCACACAAATACATAGATTCAGATATACAAACCGAAAAAGACAGGAAATGGGAGAAGCAAACATCCGCCCAGACACATAGCCAAAGAGAGTGAGAGAGAGATAAAAACACATTCAAATATATAGATTTTGACATACAAACTAACAGAGAAAGGCATTGACATAAGCGAACACCCGCCCAGACATACACACACAAGCAAAGGAAGTGAGAGAGACAAGAACACATACAAGTATATAGATTCAGACATACAAACCAACAAAGACATGCACTGAGGTAAGCAAACACCCGCCCAGACGCATAGGCAAAGAGAGTGAGAGAGACAAAACAAATACAACTATATAGTTTCAGACATACAAACCGACATATACAGGCAGTAGAAGAAGCAAACATCCGCCCAGACATATATGCAAAGAGAGTGAAAGAGATAAAAACACATACAAACAATAGATTAAAACATAAAAACCGACAAAGACAGGCACTGGGACATGCAAAAATCCACCCAAACACACACATACACACACAGGCAAAGAGAGTGAGAGTATAGATTCAGACGTAAAAACCGACAAAGACAGGCACTGGGACACGCAAACATCCACCCAAACACACACATACACACACACGCAGGCAAAGAGAGTGAGTTACTTTTTTTTTAATGAATGAATGAATGGTTTTTATTTCCCATCATAAATAACACAAGGTTACACGACGGAGTATTGAAAAAAGAAAAAAAAAGAGAAAAAGAAAACGCAATAAGAGAAACAACAAGACTTCAATAACAATCTATATACAGCATACTAAACTCGTATTCAAACTGGCCTACAATAGCTCGGTACATATCGTGATCAGGATTGAGCGAACGCCGAAATCGGACGATTCTCTCAGTAGCTGCAGTAGTCGGGTCCACAACGCTGTAATTTTTCGAAACTCTTGAGTTTCTCTCCCATGGCGGAACATTTAAAAGATATTTTGTATACTTATAGTAAACCCGACGGACTGAGCGCTTATCTGTTTCGGTGAAAAGAGACCAAAACGGCGAGAGTGACAGAACATGCGGGATAACGAACACGGAATAAAGCCTTCCGAGTATACGGTGGTTATACATACGTTTGCAGGGTAGAAGTAGTCCGTATGCTTTGCGTGCCTTTTCTGAAAAATACTCGACCAGTGCTTCACGAGTAGACCGCAGATCTTAAGCGATCAGCAGTCCAAGGTAAGTGAGAGATGGCTTTGAGCTCACCGCAGTATCACCTAGGAGCACGCTAATCGGGGTTGAATCTTTCGCGTTGTGACGAAAAACAACTACTTCATTTTCGGCAGCGTTAAAAGCTAGCCCAATCTTAGCATATTCATCACTCAATATATTGTAGTTATCCTCAACCCTTGAAACCGACCTACTTGCGTTAAGTATATCATCAGCGTAATTGATGAGCGACACGTCTATACCTAGATATATGCAGCACGTTTTGGCAGATTCTTGAGGGACGATAATACTGTTGTTGCATAGAGGAGGGGAAGTAATGGCGCCTTGCCGGATACCTTTACGGACAGGTATAACTACGGTGGATACCACCATACCGCGATGAGTGGGGACTTTAATCTTCACTCTCAGTCTCCTATACATGCTCCTCCATACAACGACAACCGAACGGTCAACTCCGCGTTTACAAGCAGAACTAAGTATATGTGCATGGATACCGAAGTCGAATGCTCTACGCACATCGTGGCTTGC
Organism: Artemia sinica; assembly: GCA_027921565.1. Classification (NCBI taxonomy): domain Eukaryota; kingdom Metazoa; phylum Arthropoda; class Branchiopoda; order Anostraca; family Artemiidae; genus Artemia; species Artemia sinica. Next base: position 64,656,906 of record CM051262.1, read on the forward strand.
TAGAACAAGTGTATCATTATTATCGTGAGCACTGAGCAAAAGATTAGCTATCAACGAATGAACATGCTCGCGACTAGTACCACTCTTAAACCCGAATTGCAAATCGGGAGTATAACAAGCTTCTCTTAGGTCACCAAAAACAAGCATTTCCATGAGTTTGCAGAATACCGGCGCAACAGTTATCGGGCAGTATGATGAACAGTTCCTGGGATCATTCCCTTTTTTGGGAACTGGTGTAACGACACCAACACAGAAAACATCGGGAACAAGACATCAGTTAAAGATCATCTGGTACATAAGAGCAAGGTGATTTAACAACACTGTCACCCCCAATAGCCAGATGCATTCGACAAATATTATCATCATCTCGAGAATACTTCTTTTTCAGTTTAGAAAGCATATGACGGATACTAGAAACAGTAACAACGAACACGACATTTCGTTCATTGGACGCTAGGAGGGAGTCAAGCTCTTTTTTCGAACTCTTTCTCGAGAGCCTTGTTCGGCGGTGAGAATTCGGCGGTGAAATATTTATTCCAATCCCTTTCACTTGGCAAAATTTCTTCTTTGCGAGACTTCAGACTCCTTTTCTTTTTAATATACTTCCAGACTGCATTTGGGTGACCTTCAAGCACTTTGCAATTCTGGTCCATTAAGTCGGTTCGGTGTTTAGCAAGGGTCATGGCGAACTTTCGCTTAGTATATAGACTGATATCATTCAAGACACCTTGACGAGGGCACCCGCACTCGTTCCATAGTGTATACCAGAATTTAGATCGACTACAAGACTCGGACAACTGTACATTCTGAGACCACTGTGGATTTTCACTTCCGATTCGAACTTTTCGTGTCAGAACTGCAGCCTTTTCGGCACAGCGTAGGGCATGTGTAATTTCTGCACAGTAATTTTTCAGGAGTATCTGCTTCTCATTATCGGGAACAGGCGAACCTTGTTGAAGCAGTTGAAATGGGACCTTTATCTTTTCAAGTATATTGTCATACACGGACTTGAAAAGCGCAGAGTCGGCTTTTCCCCAATCAGATTTTACCACCCATTTACGGTGACACTCATCGGGCTGAGTAGGTTTATTAGTGACACAGAACACATTCGAGATGGGTAGGTGGTCGGAAGCACAGATGCTTAATTTTACCATACATTTTCCGTTTGTCTTCACATCTGCAGAGCACAGCATTGAGTCAAGGGAGGATACAGAGCCGGAGTTGTGTATATACGTGTAGTCCAGGTCATTTTCAAGTACACGGAGACTTTCACAGGCAGCTACCAGAACCTGAGTTCTCGGGCTGTTGTCACACAGGTTACAGTTCATGTCTCCGGTTATAATGCATGACAGTTTTTGCGTAACACATCCGTCAACTGCTCCACAAATCTGTCCACAAGCAACATTGAGTCTTGCATGAGATTCATCGTCACGATAATCCGTGGGCATATAGACACAGAATAGGGCTGTATCAGCAATTCGGACACCGACGAAGAAATCAGACTGCTTGTACAAGGAAGGATTAAGACTTCTGCGTACCAGTATTGAAATACCACCAGAGGGTCTACCTCTGCCAGAACGCTTTGCAGGAACACTGAATACGCTGGAACTGTCATTGACCTCAAGAAGCTGAAGTCCTTCTGTTGTAAGAAAGTGCTCTTGTAGACAGACTACGTCATATTCTTGCACTAATTGCTCAACCAGAGGTAGTTTAGCCAGAACTCCACCATTCATGTTCCATCACACAACTTTAAGTTCAAGATTATTCATTGTTTTAACGCTTTCTGTGCTTCAGGGCATTTAAAACTGTAACAGGGATGGTTTGCCGAACCACATAGAGCACATTTGAGGGGGTTCTGCCAGGGATTGTCCTAATGTAAATATGGCTTTTTTTTAATGAAATCTTTTCATATGTTTAAGCAATACATATCTTTAAGCTTGACCCGTCTTTATTCTTCAGAATAGTTCTATTCATTCTCTAAATTATGAAAAAATTATAAGTAAGTAACAAACTCTTTCTTGAAGTCACCTCTTGGATAAACGAGGCAGAAATTTCATTCAAGAAATTATGAAAAAATTCTAAGTAAGTAACAATCTCTTTCTTGAATTCATCTCTTGGATACACAATACGGAAATTTCATTCAAGAAATTATAAAGAAATAGCAAGTAAGTAACAAACTTTTTATTGGTTTCACATCTTGGATACGCAATACAGATATTTCATTCAAGAAATTATGAAAAACCGCAAGTAAGTTACAAACTTTTTATTGTTTTCACCTCTTGGATACACAATACAGAAATTTCATTCATGAAATTATGAAACAATTGTACGTAAGTAACAAACTCTTTCTTGAAGTCACCTCTTGGATACATAATGCAGAAATTTCATTCAAGAAATTATGAAAATATTGTAAGTAATTAACAAATTCTTTCTTGAACTCGCCTCCTGGATACACATTACAAACATTTCATTCAAGAAATTATGGCAAAATTCTGAGTAAGTAACAAACTCTTTCATGAATTCACCGTTTTTATTCACAATAAAGAAATTTAATTCAGGAAATTATGAAAAAAATTGTAAACAAACTTTTTCTTGAATTCGCTTCCGGGACAGACAATACAGCAATTTCTCTCAAGAAATTATGAAAAAATTGTAAGTAATTAACTCTTTCTTGAATTCTCCTCCCGGATACACAATACAGACATTTCATTAAAGAAACTAAAAAAAAATTGTAAGTAAGTAACAAACTCTTTATTGATTTCACCTCTTCGATTCACAATACAGATATTTCATTCAAGAAATTATGAAAAAATCGCAAGTAAGTAGCAAACTCTTGATTGATTTCACCTCTTGGATACACAATACCGAAATGTCATTCAAGAAATTATAAAAAATTGTAAGTAAATAACAAACTCTTTCTTGAAGTCACCTCTTGGACACACAATGCAGAAATTTCATTCAAGAAATTATGAAAAAATTGTAAGTAAGTAACAATCTCTTTCTTGAATTCGTCTCCTGGATACACAATAGAGACTTTTTATTCAAGAAATTATGACAAAATTCTAAGTAAGTAACAAACTCTTTCTTGAATTCGCCGTTTAAATGCACAATACAGAAATTTAATTCAGAAAATTATGAAAAAAATTGTAAACAAACTCTTTCTTGATTTCGCTTCCTGGACAGATAATACATTAATTTCTTTCAAGAAATTATGAAAAAATTGTAAGTAAGTAATTAACTCTTTCTTGAATTCTCCTTCTGGATACACAATATAGTTATAGTGTGATAGTTTGGGAGTGTATTGCTTACAAAAAACCCGAGTGGATGACTTTGAAATAAAATTTTTAACGAGAAAAGGCTGAAAAGTGTTTTTTTTGGCGGGGGCATGGGTTGAAGGCAGAAGGGTGTCTTAGCGTAGTTATAGTATGATACTGGGGGGGGGGCGAATTGCTTGTAAAAAAACCCGAATGAATGAGTTGAAATAAAATTTTTAACTAGAAATGGCTGAAAAGTTTTTTGGAGGGATGGGGCGATGACAGAGGTTTGTCTTAGCGTAGTTATAGTGTGATAGTGGGGGGCGAATTGCTAGCCTAAAATCTAAGCTAATAAGGGTTTTTTACCGTGAACTCTAGTTTCTTGTAAGAAAATTGTGGAAAATACAATTCTCTGGTTCAAATGGGAAACTTAAGTCCAGTTATGAATCGAAAAATAAACTATTTCTGTAAAATCTGAGCTAATAAGGGTTTTTGACCGTAAACTCTAGTTTTTTGTAAGAAAATTATGGAATATACAATTCTCTAGTTCAAATGTGAAATTTAGGTCCATTTTGGATCGAAAAATAAAACTATTTCCATAAAATCTAAGCTCAAAAGGGTTTTTGACCGTAAACTCTAGTTTTTTGTAAGAAAATTATGGAAAATACAATTCGTTGGCTCACAGGTGAAACTTAAGTCCAGTTATGGATCGAAAAATAAACTATTTCTATAAAATCTGAGCTAATAAGGGTTTTTGACCGTAAACCCTAGTTGTTTGTAAGAAAATTATGGAAAATACAATTTTCTTGTTCACATGGGAAACTTAAGTCCAGTTATGAATCGAAAAATAAACTATTTCTGTAAAATCTGAGCTAATAAGGGTTTTTGACCGTAAACTCTAGTTTTTTGTAAGAAAATTATGGAAAATACAATTCTCTGGTTCAAATGTGAAACTTAAGTCTATTTTTGGATCGAAAAATAAAACAATTTCCGTAAAATCTGAGATAATATGGGTTTTTGACCGTAAACTCTAGTTTTTTGTAAGAAAATTATGGAAAATACAATTCTCTGGTTCAAATGTGAAACTTAAGTCCAGTTATGGATCGAAAAATAAACTATTTCTGTAAAATCTGAGCTAATAAAGGTTTTTGACCGTAAACTCTAGTTTTTTGTAAGAAAATTATGGACAATACAATTCTCTGGTTCAAATGTGAAACTTAAGTCCAGTTATGGATAGAAAATAAACTATTTCTGTAATATCTGAGCTAATAAGGGTTTTTGACCGTAAACTCTAATGCTTTGTAAGAAAATTATGGAAAATACAATTCTCTGGTTCAAATGTGAAACTTAAGTCTATTTTTGGATCGAAAAATAAAACAATTTCCGTAAAATCTGAGCTATTAAGGGTTTTTGACCGTAAACTCTAGTTTCTTGTAAGGAAATTACGGAAAATACAATTCTCTAGTTCAAATGTGAAACTTAGGTCCAGTTTTGGATACTCATAATGATGAAGACTGATGGTTCTAATTCAATATTTTTTTCATAAAAACAAACTATTTTTTTTTAACTTCGAAATTATTCAACTTAATTTTTTTTTGTACGTATCTTAAAATGACAAAATATGCTTACGGCTCTAGCAATTGTACTCTATGATTGGTCAGAGACACGATGTGGCTTTCCCACTGGTACTCTATGTCCGGTTATCGACACTACCTAGTCTATTGCATGTATTAAATCAGTATTTTTTACGCAGTGAAACGATAAACGCATAAGTCATATCTTAAAAAAAGTGAAGATGGAGCATTTTAATAAAGTGTGTTCACATAACAAGGTTAGTGTAGCATTGAATGCCGACAAGGAGAAGTATTGAAACTATGAAACATAAACTATATCAACATCCATTTCTCGGATACATAGGAAAAAATTGACAAAATCTAAGTGTTAGAGTGAATAAATTTTGTTTATCAACATCTTTTGTCAGATACATCGAATAAAATTGACAGAATCTAAGTGTCAGAGTGAAAAATTTTTTGAAATAACATCCTTTGTTAGATACATCAAATAAATTTGACAAAATCTAAATTTCAGAATGAATAAATGCTTTAACAACATCCTTTATCGGATATATCGGGTAAAATTGACAAAATCTAAGTATCAGAATGACTAAATTCTATATCAGCATCCTTTTCTCGGATACATAGGATAAAATATCGGATAAAATTGACAAAATCTAAGTATCAGATTGATTAAATTCTATATCAACATACATTTCTCAGGTACATGGGATAACATTGACAAAATCTAGGTATCAGAATGAATAAATTCTTTATCAACATCCGTTGTTGGATATGTCATTATGTCATTATGAAAAAATTGTAAGTAAGTAAGTAAGTAAGTAAGTAAGTAACAAACTCTTTCTTGAATTCACCTCTTGGATACACAATACAGAAATTTAATTCAGGAAATTATGAAAAAAAATTGAACAATTTTTTTATTAACATTCAGTATCGATTGAAGTCGCTTCCTAGACAGACAATACACCAATTTCACAAAGTCTAAGCATAAGAGTGAATAAATTCTATATCAACATCCATTTCTCGGATACATAGGAAAAAGTTAACAAAATCTAAGTGTTAGAGTGAATAAATTTTATTTACCAACATCTTTTGTCAGATACATCGGATAAAATTGATAGAATCTAAGTGTCAGAGTGAATAATTTTTTTTATCAACATTCTTTGTCAGATACATCAAATAAAATTGACAAAATCTAAATTTCAGAATGAATAAATGCTTTAACAACATCCTTTATCGGATACGTCGGATAAAATTGACAAAATCTAAGTATCAGATTGACTAAATTCTATATCAGCATCCTTTTCTCGGATACATAGGATAAAATATCGGATAAAATTGACAAAATCAGAGTATCAGATTGGTTTTCTATCAACATCTTTTATCAGTTACAACAATAATAATTAACAAAATCTAAATATCAGAGTGAATAAATGCTTTTTCAGCATCCTTTTTCGGATATGTTGAATAAAATATGCAAAGTCGACATAGCTTTATTTCGTTTTTTAAGGTTAATTTAGACGAGGTTACGTGCGCGCAAGTAACCTCGTCTAAATTAACCTTAAAAATGAAATAAAGCTATGTCGACTTTGCATATTTTATTCAACATATCCGACAAAGGATGCTGAAAAGGCATTTATTCACTCTGATATTTAGATTTTGTTAATTATAATTGTTGTAACTGATAAAAGATGTTGATAAAAAATCAATCTGATACTTAGATTTTGTCAATTTTATCCGATATTTTATCCTAGGTATCCCAGAAAAGGATGCTGATATAGAATTTAGTCACTCTGATACTTAGATTTTGTCAATTTTATCCGACATATGCGAAAAAGGATGTTGTTAAAGCATTTATTCATTCTGAAATTTAGATTTTGTCAATTTTATTTGATGTATCTGACAAAGGATGTTGACAAAAAAAATTATTCACTCTGACACTTAGATTCTGTCAATTTTATCCGATGTATCTGACAAAAGATGTTGATAAATAGAATTTATTCACTCTAGCACTTAGATTTTGTTAACTTTTTCCTATGTATCCGAGAAATGGATGTTAATATAGAATTTAATCACTCTTATACTTAGATTTTGTGAAATTAGTGTATTGTCTGTCTAGGAAGTGACTTCAATCGATAATGAATGCTAAAAAAGAATTTGTTCAATTTCTTTTCATAATTTCCTGAATTAAATTTCTGTATTGTGTATCCAAGAGGTGAATTCAAGAAAGAGTTTGCTACTTACTTACTTACTTACTTACAATTTTTTTTGACATAATGACATCCAACAACGGATGTTGATAAAGAATTTATTCATTCTGATACCTAGATTTTGTCAATGTTATCCCATGTACCTGAGAAATGGATCTTGATATAGAATTTAATCAATCTGATACTTAGATTTTGTCAATTTTATCCGATATTTTATCCTATGTATCCGAGAAAAGGATGCTGATATAGAATTTAGTCATTCTGATACTTAGATTTTGTAAATTTTATCCGACATATCTGATAAAGGATGTTGTTAAAGCATTTATTCATTCTGAAATTTGGATTTTGTCAATTTTATTTAATGTATCTGACAAAAGATGTTGATAACAAAAAATTATTCACTCTGACACTTAGATTCTGTCAATTTTATTCGATGTATCTGACAAAAGATGTTGATAAATAAAATTTATTCACTCTAACACTTAGATTTTGTAAACTTTTTCCTATGTATCCGAGAAATGGATGTTGATATAGATTTTGATCACTCTTATGCTTAGATTTTGTGAAATTGCTGTATTGTCTGTCTAGGAAGCGACTTCAATCGATAATGGATAAATAGATAATGGATTCAATCGTTAATAAAGGATTTGTTCAATTTTTTTTCATAGTTTACTGAATAAAATTACTGTATTGTGTATCCAAGAGGTGAATTCAAGAAAGAGAATGTTACTTACTTACTTACTTACTTACAATTTTTTCATAATGACATAATGACATATCCAACAACGGATGTTGATAAAGAATTTATTCATTTTACCTAGATTTTGTCAATGTTATCCTATGTGTCTGACAATAGATGTATGCAAATTCCTTTTCTTACATCTCCGATGTTTTAATAGACATTCTAAACGTTTGATACTCTAAAAATAATGAACACTTAACAATGTAATATTTTTAATGAAATAATACTATGTAGAATATTAATACAAAAATATATTATGATACATTATTAATATCAATGATTAACTTTGGACATTTTGAATCTGTTCCATAAAATAGTTCACCATGTTCTCTCTTGATATTGTAGCTATTGTCTTGTCTTAGCTCGTAATCAGTAGAATAATCATTATTCCATTTTGAGTTATACACAATTTTTACTGGTGTCTCATCAACATGCTCAATATGCTTTTCGTCTTTGATATTATTTGGTTCATTGACTGTTTGATCAATGGCAGTAACGTTTGCTGGTGCTTTGTTTTTCATCGATTCATCTTTATATTCCATAGTGATATTTTCTGACAATGCCCTTTTTATTTTTCTGGCAATTTCACTGTCTGTTATCACATTATTTTTACACAGATAACAGTTTTGGCAGGTAGACAAGATATGATTTACGATATTAGTAGAAGTGTAGGCCTTTCTTTTATTGACCTTCTGTTGAATGCTAATACCGGAAAGCTTACGATTGGATGTATCAGTAGGTAATGTGTTACCTGCAACAGTAGCAAGGAGTTGTCCTCTATCATCAACGATTATTTTTATGTTGGCATTCTCTTTGAGTGCAATCATCTCTGGAGATCTCAATCTCGCATAACCACCAAGATAAGAGTTGAATTTTTTCGGTATTCCAAAAAAATTTAATTCCTTACTGTCATGACAATGCATGCATACATTTCCAATAGTGCTACCACTTGTACTTGTTTTATAGTTTAAATACTTCTCCTTGTCGGCATTCAATGCTACAATAACCTTGTTATGTGAACACACTTTATTAAAATGCTCCATCTTCACTTTTTATTAAGAAATGACTTGTGTGTTTATCGTTCCACTGCATAAAAAATACTGATTTAATACATGCAATAGACTAGGTAGTGTCGATAACCGGACATAGAATACCAGTGGGAAAGCCACATCGTGTCTTTTACCGATCATAGAGTACAATTGATAGAGCCGTAAGGATATTTTGTCATTTTAAGATACGTACAAAAAAATAAAAAATAAAAATAAAGTTGAATAATTTCGAATTTAAAAAAGAATAGTTTGTTTTTATGAAAAAATATTGAATTAGAACCATCAGTCCTCATCATTATGAGTATCCAAAACTGGACTTAAGTTTCACATTTGAACAAGAGAATTGTATTTTCCATAATTTTCTTACACGAAACTAGAGTTTACGGTCAAATCCCTTATTAGCTCAGATTTTACGGAAATGTTTTTATTTTTCGATTAAAAATAGACTTAAGTTTCACATTTGAACCAGAGAATTGTATTTTCCATAATTTTCTTACAAAAAACTAGAGTTTACGGTCAAAAATCCTTATTAGCTCAGATTTTATAGAAATAGTTTATTTTTCGATCCATAACTGGACTTAAGTTTCACCTATGAGCCAACGAATTGTATTTTCCATAATTTTCTTACAAAAAACTAGAGTTTACGGTCAAAAACCCTTATTAGCTCAGATTTTATGGAAATAGTTTATTTTTCGATCCATAACTGGACTTAAGTTTCACCTATGAGCCAACGAATTGTATTTTCCATAATTTTCTTACAAAAAAACTAAAGTTTACGGTCAAAAACCCTTAATAGCTTAGATTTTACGGAAATAGTTTTATTTTTCGATCCAAAATAGACCTAAGTTTCACATTTGAACCAGAGAATTGTATTTTCAATAATTTTCTTACAAGAAACTAGAGTTTACGGTCAAAAACCCTTATTAAATCAGATTTTACGGAAATAGTTTTATTTTTAGATCCAAAAATAGACTTAAGTTTCACATTTGAACCAGAGAATTGTATTTTCCATAATTTTCTTACAAAAAAACTAAAGATTACGGTCAAAAACCCTTATTAGCACAGATTTTACAGAAATAGTTTATTTTTCTATCCATAACTGGACTTAAGTTTCACATTTGAACCAGAGAATTGTATTTTCCATAATTTTCTTACAAAAAACTAGAGTTTACGGTCAAAAACCCTTATTAACTCAGATTTTACAGAAATAGTTTTATTTTTCCATCCAAAAATAGACTTAAGTTTCACATTTGAACCAGAGAATTGTATTTTCCATAATTTTCTTACAAAAAACTAGACAAAAAACTAGAGTTTACGGTCAAAAACACTTATTAGCTCAGATTTTGAACCAGAGAATTGTATTTTCCATAATTTTCTTACAAAAAACTAGAGTTTACGGTCAAAAACACTTGTTAGTTCAGATTTTAGGCTAGCAATTCACCCCCACTATCACACATAACTACTCTAAGAGATCTTTCCGCCATCAACTCTTCTCCTCAAAAATATTTTTTCAGAGATTTCATGTTAAAAAATTTTATTTCAAGTCATCCACACGGGTTTTTCGCTAGCAACTCACCCCCCACTATCAATAACTACTCTAAGAGATCTTTCCGCCATCAACTCTTCTCCCCAAAAATATTTTTTCAGAGATTTCATGTTAAAAAATTTTATTTCAAGTCATCCACACGGGTTTCTCACTAGCAACTCACCCCCCACTATCTAACTACTCTATAACTACTCTAAGAGATCCTTCCGCCATCAACCCATCCTCCCAAAAATATTTTTTCAGATTTCATGTTAAAAAATTTTATTTCAAGTCATCCACACGGGTTTTTCGCAAGCAACTCACCCCTCCCTACCAATTCGCAAATGCTATCTACCGACACATTCATATCAAACTATTCTTGGATAAAGGTAATTGTCGAATAAAATCAGAAACCGCTCTTGATAGCACACACTTCAAAGAAATGGAACAGTGGATAACGCATGGGTGATAGACAGCTTTTCCTACAAAATCATTCCTAAATACGCAATTTGACAATCTCTAGTTTTCGATTTAAAAAAAACAAAAAAACAATTATACTCTCAAAACATGTTTGACCACTTTATAGGTAAAGGATTGGTCACTTTTTACAATTTAATCGTAAAACCACACTGCCTCAGACGTAGGTTCTCTTGTAGGGTTCATATCTATTACACTTTTGAGCATATTCTTGTAGGGTTCATATCTATTAATGCTTTACTACTTCCATGTTTTTGATAACCCTATGCCTACAATTCATTTTGAGAAATCCTCCCTCATTATCAATGACTTCTACATAAAACAGGTTGTTCGGGAAGAAATTGAAATTTTACTCAAAATAAATAATAATATTTCTTTAAATAGGGATTTGGAGAAATATTCACTAAATGCCCTATGCACAAATTTAATTAAACTCAATTTTACAAATTATGCTACAAGACCAGTGACAACATCAGTAAACCTGTTACTACTTCAAGGTCATTCTGACTAAAAACATCGCTCCCCCTTCCAGTTTTCCTACATGATCCTTTAATTTATTAAAATTTGGTGCATTGAAAGCAAATATTTTCTCTTTAATTTCATGCTGGTCATTTGGATATGATGATGAATCATTAAACGATACCACTACAAATGCAAGGGAATGATCCGATCCTGGTGGAATTGGCACATTTCATGATTTCAGCCAGGTCACAAATATCTTCACTAATTAGTATGTTATCAATAAGCATGGCCGTGCGTTCTGTGATTCGTGAAGGGATGTTAATCGACGGGAAAAAAACTAAATGATAGCATAGTTGTTAAAAAATTCCGCATTTGTATTATTTCTGAGCCTCATCAAATTATGGTTAAAATCTCCCATTAGCATACGCGGCTTTTTACGCGACCCTAACTTCTGACAAATTTTCTCAAAATGCTGAGATGTTTCCGATATGTTAGAACTAGGTGTCCTGTAAATAATAGTAATCAAAATTTTGACATCATTTACATTAACAACAAAAGACTAAATCAGATCTTCAACCCAGACACCTAAAGTATCTTCTACAGTTACAGAAATATCATCCAGCACGTAAATTCAGATATCATATCAAAACAAAGATTATTTTCGTTAAGTGTGGAAAGTGGTGTATCAAACGGAGTTTCAAGCCCCTGGCAATTATACCTGGCTACGATAAGATCACTCGATGGTTTAATTCACCTCATATCGCAGGGATTAATATGCTCAGAAACAGGAATATTTAGATCTGAGCTCACTTTTTCATTCTCATCTCACGTTCACAGTGACCTCGTTCACATAAATTAGCTAAATTAGAGTAATTTCCCGCAAGATCATATATTCTATGAGACAGAAGAGACATTTTGAAACAAAAAGTTCACCTTACTGTCACCAAAGCAGTTTAGTCACTCTCTTGTCTTTTAGCCAGAACCCTGGCTTCTTGAAGACGGCTCAGCAAGACAACTTGATTCTAACTACTTGATCTCCAGAATTTGCAAAGATACAGCCCTGCACTGACCAAGCATTTTTCATACCCACTACATCCCTAGCAGCATTTAGAAGTTCCCGTCTATGACGAGTAAGACTTTCACTTACAAAACATTACGATCTTTTCAGCTTGCTCCGATTTTGATGAATTGATTTTGATATATTACATTCATACTATTTTCTTATGGAATTATATGTAATCATTTTCTATAACCGAGCTATTGTGTACTTCAATGAAATGAAGGAACGGGCTTTTTTTTGCGTCTTATAATGTAGATTTATATGCTACAGTTTCATTAATTTTGACTTTCCTTTTTTGTTGGCACCCTTATGGTCTTATCACAGTTGACGCTCTGGATCATTGAAAAAAAAGTTCTTCTGCATGTTCAAATCACTTAACATTTTCGACAACTACAAATTTTTTATTTATTTTTTGTCGTATTCTTGGAAGCTTTTAATACTAGTGAAATATTGTCTGTTTAAACAACTTGTATCAATTTTATGTCGTCATTTCAATATTAAAATGTAATTTTTTAATGACGTCATTTATGGCTATAAGATTTATGTAGTCTTTTGTAATTTTACATGGTGTCATTGCAATGTTATATTGTATATTTTTGCTCATTTAATAAATACAAGTGGCATGCCATATATACAAGTTGCTCATTCAGTGCGTCTGAATTTGATGTCATTCACATAAGCAAAAAACTTATTATGGTTTGCAAAGAATTGACGTCTGTATATTGTTTTTTTTTTTCAGGCCCCAAAAATGGAATCTGCTAACTTCATAACAAAAATTATTTAGTTTTTTTTCAAAAAAACTTATAAGCCAATCTACAAATCTACATAAACAATGATTATTTGCTTAAAGAGAGTAGGCAATGCTTCATTTGTTTTCATCATTTCCTCACATATTTTCCATCCTTTTTACTTTAGCTGTTCGGATCAATTTATATATCTTGCATAATGTCACACAATATGATAAAGATACACATAATTTGTCTTGTTTTTCGTTAATCTTAAGTCTTACCGAAGAAAATTACCAATTACATTTTAATTAAGATATTCTGGCGTAAATTCAATTCCTCGTTCATGTTTGTCTTTCAGAGAATCATAACTCTTTTAGAAATTTTATTCTCCAGTGAGACGATCAACAACCTTGTCGATCTTTAAATGCTTATAAATGTGACGTCATCCATATGACCTTTTTTTCTGAAATTAAGACTAAACAGATGTTTGTGAAGCCATGACCTAAGAATAAACGGACATTTTTGAATCCTTCGGGTAAAAAAAATTAAAAATTCATGCTCGATAATAAAATTAATAATAATAACCCAAAACTCAATCTATTTCGTCCCCTAATGATTGCTAATTCCCATTTGCTTCATCATATCCTCCAGTCCTTCCTTCCACCCCTACTGTGGTTAATCTTTGCCATTTGCTGACTCAATTTCCTCATTTGTATTGAATTTGCATTTTTAGTCATGTCTCCATTCAAAAGTCCTTTCATGGCACCTTTCTTCCACATTGTTCTCAACATGGAATATTGGTTGATTAGATCTCGAACATCTGTTTCTGTCACTGCTGAGCCTCTTGCAATTCTTCTAATTCGACCAGGCTGCTTCAAAAGTTTAGCTCCATCTTCATGGTCCAGCTCAAGATTGTTCATTGAATCCATAATAGCCATCATTTTTTTTAATCTTGCGTCCGATTCTTTGTCACCACCCATTTCTAGAATTTTTTGTCCTATACCTGGAATCATTTGCAGAGTTTGCTTAATTGGACCCATCGTCACAGTATTCTGGAGCTGTTCATAAATAACACGAAGAGTGAATTTACCCTGCTTCAGTTTCTCAACCAATTCTTCATTATCATCTAATTTTAGTTCATTGACTTTATCAATAAGTCCAGCGATATCTCCAAGTCCCAATAACTTTCTAATAAAAGGCTCAGCCTTAAACGGCTCAAATTCATCAATTTTCTCACCAGTACCAATGAAAACTATAGGGCTTTTGGTAGATGCCACGGCACTTAAGGCTCCACCACCCTTAGCATGACCGTCTAATTTAGTAACAATGACAGAACAAATATCCACTTTTTGTTTGAATGCTTTAGCTTGAGATTCACATGCCTGACCAATTAAGGCATCCATGACAAAAATGACATTGTCTGGCTTCACAGCATTTGAAACTTCCAACATTTCTTCAAAAAGTGAATCTTCTTGCTTATGACGACCGCTTGTATCAACAATAATGATTTCATATCCTTCTCTTTTAAAGGTTTCAACACCGTCACATGCAATTACAACTGGATCACTCTCTGTGTACCTACCAAAGAAGGGAATTTTAGCTTTCGTGGCATTCTGCTTAATTTGGTCATACGCACCAGCTCTGAAAGTATCAGCACAGACCAAGCAGGTTTTCCAGTTTCGTTTCATGTAATAATATGCGAGCTTTGTGCACGTTGTCGTTTTTCCTGACCCTTGAAGACCAACAAGCATAAAAACGTTTGCTTTTCCTTTGACTGGCTGATATTCTGGCACACCAGGGTCAACAAGCTTTAGTAACTCTCTGAAAACAGCCATTTGAATCATCCGTTGTTTGTTTAGACCAGCAGCTTGATCATTAAAACGTATTGCACTCTGTATATTTTCTCTGAGCTGCTTAACTTGTAGAATATTAACATCAGCTTCAATCAAGGCAGTTACAATTTTTTTCAACAAGCCATCTAATGCTTCTTTGCTGATGGTTGGGGTAGAATTGAGGGATTTCAATGCGGTGCTGATTTTCCTTCCTAGATCTGCTAAAACCATTTTGTATCTTTAACCATCTCAATTGAACTTGTGATGGAAATATTTGATGGAGATATTGTCCCATCTCTGTAACCACGTTTTTTCTTTTTCTAAGGCAAAAGTTGTTTTCCTAAAAGTTCGGAATATTTATGAAAATACTTCAAAATACTTATGCAATTACGACTTTCTGGAACTAGTTTAAAAGCATAAAAATGTTTGACTGGTCTATATTATCAAATTGTTTTTCTAATGACGTCAAAATATTTTTTTTTTTTCAAACTCATATGATCTATTTCTATTCTCAAGGTTCTAAAATTATGTCAGGTCTCTACTTTGAATTCTCTCTCTAGCTGGGAATTTAGCATTTCTACTTTTTGTTAAACTTATGGCAACAACTTCGAGAGCTTTGTGTTGAGTTCATTGTAACCTCTTTCCATGGGTGCCCATAAGGAGGGGCGCCACCACCACCGGCACCCCTCCCCCCTGGCTGAATAAAGCTGCTTTAAATTTTTACATTTTTCTTTTGAGATTTCTATTATACAACATTGGAAGTGCCGACTAGACCAGGTAAGTCCCTCCCTAAAATTCAGCTTATGGGTGCCCATGCCTCTTCCACACTAGGAGTGCTATGTCTTCTAGAGACTTTGCGTTTGCAAAACTTTCAACTAAGTTACTTAATATATGGAAGGCTGTCTATCGATGAAACAGTTGTGTAACAACTGTTTCATATCGAGCAGCATCAATTTACTCAAGCTCACGATACTTATGACAGGACTAAGGTCAAAAGACAAGTTTTGAAACAGCTAAAAAAAAAAATCAAAATTGTTGTTTTGACTACAATTCATATAAAAGAAGTGGTGCAATTAACAGAATCTTAATTCAACTGCGAGTAACCAACCACTATAAATGAAGGTATTTTAAAAATTAACAGAGCTTTGCTTCCTGAGAAGTTCTAAGATTAAGATAAGGATCTTTCTTGATTAAATCCCCTAAACAAGGGACAAACGAGGATAAAGTGTTGATATCAGACAACAAGATTACTGACCAAACATTAGTTTTACCTGCTTAAATATCACTATTAGAAAAAAAATTGGTTCCTCTTTTCTGTTTTTGTTGCCTATAATTGTTCCCAAGGCCGTATGCAGGGGCGGGGGGTTAGGGGGTTTGACCCCCCCCCCGAAATGTTTGTCTGACTCGTAAAAACGTAACAAAAATGGACATAAACAAATATGTATGCATTTTTTGAGGTTTTTTGTGTAGCCCCCCACCAAAAAAAAAAAAATAAATAAAATTTGAGTAAAACCCCCTCCGAAAAAAAATCTTGGGTACGGCCTTGATTGTTCCCATGATCACTCCTGCGTTAAACGTGACAAGTCACCATCACTTAATATCAGCAACTGTATTAACTCAGTTGATCCGTGGTATACTGCTTGGGAGAATCGTGGTTCTTCCCTCAGTGTCGGCCAGCCCCAAGTGATTAGGGTGACGTTCCTGATTAATCAGTGATTTCCTAATTTTAACATCTCCTTTTAGTAAAAGCAATGTTTTTAGTGGTGTCTAGTTTGAAGTGGTTCCTAGGGGGAAGGGGTTGAATAGGGTAGCTTATCAGATGGAACATACAAACCTAAACCTAATAGTGTTACGTAAGTCATGAATCGTCTTTACAATAAATATCCTAAGTTTCTAGCAAAAAATTTAAAAAGCTTATCTCCCTAAGCTCCCAGTGCCTTATTTGTGTTTGTGCAGAAAGTCTTCAAAAAATTTACCCTGCTTGTTACTAATGATTTTTTAGTTTTAAAAATATTATCCGATGTGTATTGTAGGTAGCAATGAATGAAGCAAGTTGTTGTCACTTTCGCCCAAGACCCTCTTTAAAGTAATATCCCCCAACGGCATCCTAGGGCCGGTGCCCTTTTTAAGAGTCAAAGGTAATTGGAGGGTAACCAAAAATGGCAACCCCAAAAACATCCAATCGAAGTTTTGAGATGGCCGTTTTGTTCAGCATAGTCGAAAGGTCTAAAAAATATACCTTTTGGGAATATATCATCCCCCAAATCATTCCTTAAGATTTCCAGATCGTTCCTGGCATGTGCCCTTTTGACAACCTCGCCAAATTACTAAATCCTTTCACAAATCCACAAATACATAGTTTAAATTTTTAACTTTTGATTTGACAGCGTATTATATAAAAAAAAAAACATATCATACAGAACACCCAGGAAAAACTCTTCAGCTTAGATCGTTATAGTAAAGAATAAACGCCAGAAAATAAACCAGCAGAGTCACTCAAATATGACATCATAAAAATTATATATTATTTAGAATACTTTGTTTAGTTAATTACAAAAGACAATAGACACAGCAATATCCTATCAAATATCGTTTGATATCCTATCAAGTTTGAAAAAAAGGAAAATTCGACGTCATGAGAAAAATAATCTGAAAATATAGTAAACAACCAAACATTTTCCTGTATTTAAACTAATTCCAAAAAGTCGTAATTGCATATTTGCAATTTTCATGTTTATTATGAACACTTAAGAAAACAACTTTTGCCTTAGGAAAACAATGTACATGGTGTCAGATATGGGACAATATCTCAATCAAATGTTTCCTTTATAGGTTCAATTGAGTTGAAGTCAATAAAGCGTTTCTTCATTCCATTGTAATTTTGATTCGCAAGGCAATTTTGATTCCTCAATAAAATTACCACCAATAACTATAGCTTCATGTGATACGATTTCACTGGATTCATTTTTGGAAAAATTTCTATTTCCCAATTCCAGGATATACTTTGTGAATGCCCCCTGTTCAAGATCAGCAACCTATTTTTTTCTAAAGAAATATTTTTTAAATAATTTCAAAAGTGACCTTTTTTTAACGAGAAATCGAGTTTATCACTATGGCTGCTTCAGAATTAAACAAGTAAGTACTGACTGAAATCACCTCCAGAAACTAAAATTGTCCCTCCGAATGGCAATTTTGTCAACAGGCTTTCCTTTAAAAAGAACCCAATCAGTTTCTCTCTCGAAATCAGTTACTTAAACATAATTAACACTGATTCTGCAAGAGACTGCTCCTTCCCTTATGGAGACCGGGGCTCACCAAAACAACTGTAATATGGCTTTGCCCAGATGCACTCAGGATAATTACTACTTTTGACAAAGAAAACCCCAAGGGCTATGCAATTCTGGAGCAAGCATAGACACAAATACCTTACTTAGGCTGCCTCAATCTAAAAGATAAAAATATTTATATGACTCTTGATCTCCCTGACTCTTATGATAATATGACTATGATATGACTCTTAATGTTCGCCTTTTTTTAATGTATTCATGAAGCCTTAGCTTTTATTTGATCTATTTACATAATTTAAGGCAAT
Source organism: Artemia sinica (assembly GCA_027921565.1). Taxonomy (NCBI): domain Eukaryota; kingdom Metazoa; phylum Arthropoda; class Branchiopoda; order Anostraca; family Artemiidae; genus Artemia; species Artemia sinica. The sequence continues at coordinate 64,675,411 of CM051262.1, forward strand.
TGACCTTCGGGCTTCACTTGTCTAGTACCATGGATTAAAATATCTGTTTCACTATTCTATTTTGGTTTTATTTGTGATTGGGGAGCACCGAGGGCATTGAAGGGGTAAACAGGTTGACCTTCTATTGGTTTGGTCCAAATAAAGACTCTAAAATTTCCATTTTTGAGCAAATTCAAAAGCTTCTACGACCATTATTTCCACATGAGCAGGCTGAGGAGGAATATAACACATTTGAAAGACATCACGCTTTACTACGTTAACACTATTGCGTTAATTACGGAACAGGGGAAGAGCAACATCTTTCTTTTATTTTCTTCCTGAGTAAAGCATGAAACAACTCAAATAACAGTTTTAAGATCAATAATACAACATTTCACCGTTTTAGCCTTACTTGAGAGATAAGGTTGCTTCACAGAAATTACATTGTTATTGTACCTCTCCTTATATCACCATAGTTACTGGAAAACTAATAGATTGATGCTATTGGTAATGCAAAATAAGACGTTAGTTTGTTTAAGTTTTTGGTTAGAATACAAATTCAACATCTGTTTTCCAGCTCATTTCCTATTCAAATGAAGGACTAAGAAAGCTACTTCCTCTTTTCGTAAGTCGTAACATAGGATTGGCGGGCTTTGATTTCCTGAGGAGTTTGAATTACTGGAGAAGGTTGCGGGCTATTATGGCAATAAAATAGATTATATAGCTGTTGCGTGATTGGAAAATGATGAGCATTGAATTTTACAACTTTCTATATAATTTTCAGAATATATTTTAGTGAGCAATGTAGTTTAAGTCCCCAAATTGGGTTTTATAAAATGAAACAGCCAGGCAGAGGCAATTACTAACTAGAAACTACCTTTACTAGCTTGTGGTATTATTGACACACAAATTCATTTTACGTTTGGGCTATGTGAAAAAAGAACATTTTTGCAGATAGGTACTTGAAACCTCTTTAGTAGGGTTCTCTCTTACACTGATCTGATAATGTGATTTTCATAAGTTCCTAATGACTTTTAGGGGGTGTTTCCCCCTTTTTTCGAAAATAGGGCAAACATTCCCAGGCTCGTAAATTTTGATTGGTAAGTCTAAACTTGGTGAAATATAAACTTGATAAACTTATATATTTGAAATCAGCATAAAAATCATAGTTTTTTGATGTATCAATTGGTATAAAAAATCCCTTTTTCAGAGTTTTGGTTACTATTGAGATGGGTCGCTCCTTACTTGCAGATCGTTACCACGAACTGTTTGACAGAGTCTTAATACAAGAAAAGAATCAAATTTTTATGCTAATTCAAAATTTGTGGAATTCATTAATTTTAATGTTACTCATCAAAAGTTACGAGCCTGAGAACATCTACTCTATTTTTGAAAAAGTGGAGAAACACCCTCAAACATCAAGATTAAAAATTACACATATTAGGGAACCCTACTGATTATGTTTCAAGCTCCTGTGTACAAAATGTGGAATTTTTCAAATTTCTTTTCGCTAGAAGAAAGATCACGGATCCTTTTTTTTTTTTTTTTTTTTTTTTTTTTTTTTTTTTTTTTTTTTTTTTTTTTTTTTTTTTATGTTTTCTCCAGCGGAGATGATATCGAACCAATATCCAAAAAGACTGGAAGAGGGCTCATTTGATCGGAAGTCAAAAGTTCTAGTGCCCTTTTTCCTCCAAAATGTTCTAGTCAAAATTTTGTGATAGCCATTTTTCAGTATAGTTAAAAGGTTTACCCTTGGGGATAATATGACTCCCCAAAAACCCTGGGAAAGGGGCTATAAGTTATAAAAATTTACCTATAGTATTTTTCAGTAAGGATGGAATCGTCCAAAGGGAATCTTACGGAGGAAGTATTTTGCGTGGGAGAAAATTTCTATGGAGAAGTTTACCGTGAGTGAAGGGAACTTTTCATAAATGGGGAGCCTGATTTACCAGCAATTTTTGAAAAACAATCAGAAATTAAATTACAAGAAATAAGTTTTTTTCATTTGAAATATAGGAGCAACGTTAAAACTCAAAACGAACAGAAATTATTCCGCTAAAGTTCGACTGTTTATCTCCATTTCTTAAGAACCTCTCCCGAAAAACAAGTGCTAATTCACTAGAATATATAGCTTTCTTATAGTTGCAAAAAAAACTTTTGCATGAAGATCAAGCTATTGAGGAGGGGGATGATTCCTTCATATACCAAATGATTTCTCTTTATGTAATCAAAATTAATATAACCAGAATGTCGATTTATACTTTTAACATCAATAATAGCACTCCTCCATACCCTAGTATCTTGCATTGTTCATTCCAGTCTTTGGTTGACACTAACATAATCAATAAGGTAAACTGTTTTACCATCACGTGAATATCATGTTAACTTAGGGGTCATTTTATGATTAAATACAGTATTAGTTTTAACTAGATTGTTATGCCTGCAAAATTACAGCAGTCTGTACCTATTGCTGTTTTTTTTTCCTACGCCAAATTTACTTAGACTAGGGTACCATCTATCCATATTTCTACCAACCATGGCATTGAAATCTGCTAATAAAAATACCATATTTTTACTTGGGACCCTGTCTTTTTGTTCCTGTAGCTTTAAGTAAAATTTATCTGAGACACTACTATTTCACTCAGTTGGCTCTACAGGGGCATACACTACTATGACTGATACCCTGCAGTTTTAGTCATAAAATGAGCGACTTGCATTCTAGCTCGTATTAGTAATACCTTTCCAATCTAAGCAAGACTTGACAGCTTCCTTATTCATCATGCACCGTATTCCTTGGTTTTGCATCCCATCCTTCCTACATGAGTATATAAACGCTATATCACCTAATTTAGTGCTTTTGAATCGTCTAAATTCGTCAGTGAAAATGTTTATACGATAGTTCTTTTTAACGTCGTAATATTTCAAATCGCAATTTTCATATCTTTTTCATCATTGAAATTATTATTGCCTCTGGAAAAGCAATGGTCCCAGAATCAGTGCAGGACGGGGACTAACATATCATCTGAGTTCTACACGATACGCTTAAGCTGGCATAGCACTGGACAGCTAGAAGTCCCCGGGACGTCCAGTTAAAGAGAGAGTTTGTGCAATCCTAGGCCCATCTTGGTCATAACATGGTTTTCCACAATTGCCGATGCTCTTCCATCAACAAGAGCCAAAATCCTGCGCAGACAATCTCAAGCATATTACCTCCGACTCATTATGAGGTCTTTCAGCCCAAAAAAGTCCACCAAAATAAATGAAATCCAGAAAAATCATCCATCGATCGGAATCCATTGCAAATACTGTGTCGTATTTAGGCTATAGTTTCTTCAAGGGGTGCCACTCCTCAAAGTCACCCCGCAGTGCTATTATTAGTCACAGTTTTAGCTCGGAAAAAGCGTAATACGCCCACCCTGATGCCACTATGAGGTCACGCAAGCAGGATTTCCCTGTTGGGGATAGAGACGGAAAAAAACTTATGATGGAGTGGAGTCCCCAAACCATCTCACAACACCAAAACAGCTCCAACCTTTTACACTTGACCTTTACTGGTAAGGGCTACCAAAAACAGAGTGGTAGGCCTTGTTTCTTCTAACCTCAACCTCGTCTCCCTGCATTTACCCTTAAGCTTAAGTTCTGAGACCTTGAATTCCACTTTATCGTAGTCATTGGTACTATACCGTAGTCTTAAACATTCTACTACCAGATTTGATTCTCTGAACAATTTATACTTTTGAATTAAATTTACTACCCACTATTACTACCCATTTGGATCGATTGATGAAATTCTTGTTGTCAGTTTGCCCTTATTTTAGACTTGCTGTGCGCCGGTCCCTTTAAAAGTCCCAAAAACTGAAACTAACCAATGACGGTATTCACCTTTCAAAACTAGAAATAATTGCCTTGGATTAATCATCATTGTATTCACTTTTTCATTTTGTTGAAACTTCTTAGCTTAAAAGATCTGGTCAACAAATATTGAGGAAAAATCTTACAAACCATTAAGTCGTTTCAAATAATTCGTGGTAATGAGCTGTAAGTAAGAAACGATGCGGCTAAATGGTAACGGAAACTCTACGGGTTACCTATATGAAACATAGTCTTGATAACAATGGATACATCGAAAGAATAAAATTTTGGTGCTGATCCAAAATACATCAAATTCATCAAGTTTATTGTTACCATCAATAGTTACGAGTCTAAGAAAATTTGACCAATTTTTGAAAATCCCTCCATTAGATTCAGCTTATCAGAGAGCCCAAAAATATTGGAGGGCAGCTAGCCTTCCTCTTAAGCTCCTTTCTTCCCAAAGTCGCCCGGTCAAAATTATGAGATAGCCAGTTCGTTCAACATAGTTAAACGACCTAATAGCTATGTCCTTAAGGATGACTTGATCCTACAGCCCCTGGAGGAAGGGCTGCAAGCTATAAACTTTGCCCATTTTTTACATATAGCATTGGCTATTGGGGAGTATACAGATATTTTTCAGGGGGGAGGGGTTAGTTACGTTGGAGGATCTTCTCATGTAGGATATTTTTGTGGGGCAAGGGAATTTTTCATGGAGGGGGAGGTGGATTTCCCAGCTTTATTTAAAACAAAATCAGAAATTAAATTTTAAAAAACATTTTTTTTCAACTGAAAGTAAGGAGCAACATTAAAACTCAAAATTAAAAGAACTACGGGGGGCTGCCCCCTCCTCAACACCTTGCTCTTCACACTAAAGTTTTTTTAGAACTATGAAAAAGCATAATACTATAATTAAAGGGCAAACATTATCATAATTTTTATGATTACTATAATGAAAATTGTGCTTCAGGAGTCATTCTTCGTAATTATTAGAGTCAAAGACAACTTTATTAAGTGAAATATCTGAATACATCCTTAATAAAATGACGGAATCTCAACTTTCACATGAGCCTAAGAGCCAACATTCCCTATTTTTCAAACAGTTCGTGGTAACGAACTGTAAGTAAGGAGCGACCCGGCTCAATGGTAACCAAAACTCTAAAAAACGGAATTTTGGTACCAATAGATACATCAAAAGAATCAGATTTTAATTCTGATTTCAAAAATATAAGTTTCATCAAGTTTAATCTTACCCATCAAAAGTTACGCGCCTGAGAAAATTTGGCTGATTTTCGAAAAAAAAGGGGGAAAGACCCCCTAAAAGTGATAGAACCTTAATGAAATTCACACCATCATATTCAGCGTATCGGATAACCCTACTGCAGAGGTTTCAAGCTCCTATCTACAAAAATGTGGAATTTTGCATTTTTTGCCAGAAGGAAGATCACGGGTGCGTGTTTATTTGTTTGTTTTTTTTCCCCAGGGGTAATCGTATTGACCCAGTGGTCCTAGAATATCGTAAGAGGGCTCATTGGAACGGAAATTAAAAGTTCTAGTGCTCTTTTTAAGTGACCAAAAAAAATGGAGGGCAACTAGGCCCCCTCCCACGCTCATTTTTTTCTCAAAGTCACCCAATTAAAATTTTGAGATAGCCATTGTGTTTAGCATAGTCGAAAATTTAATAAATATGTCTTTTACGATGACTTAATCCCCCACAGTTCCCAGGGGAAGGGCTGCAAGTTATGAACTTTGCCCATTGCTTACATATTGTATTGGTTATCGGGAACTATACAGACATTTTCAGGAAGATTTTTTTTCTGGTGGGGGTAGGGGGGCTGGAGGAGGGGGTTACTCTGGAGAATCTTTCCGTGGAGGATGTTTCTTTGGGGTAAGGGACATTTCTATGAAGGGGGCGCCGGATTTCCAAGCATTATTTAAAAAACGATCAGAAATTAAATTAAAAAACAAGTACTTTCAACTGAAAGTAAGAAGCAACATTAGAACTTAAAATGAACAGAAATTATTACGTATATGAGGGGGTTCTCCCCAAGTCAATACTTCGCTCTTTACGCTACAGTTATTTTTTAGTGCTTTCAAAAGAGCTATCTATTCTAATTAAACGGCCTTTGTGATTCAGGGGTTTGTGAATTAATTTTTTTTTTACTTTTAACGTAAAGAGCGTGGTATTGACTAAGGGGAGAACCCCATCATATACGTAATAACATATACGCAATAAAAAAAAAACAATAAAAAAAAACAAGCGATACGGCTCAATAGTAAGCGAAACTTTTAAAAACGGAACTTTGATGTCAATAAATGTATCAAAAGAATGGTCTTATAATGCTGATTCTAAATATATGAATTTTATTAAGTTTAGTATTACTCATCAAAGGCTACGAGCCTCAGAAAACTCACCTGATTTTTTAAAGAGGGGGGAAACATCCCCTAAAAGTCAAAAATTTTTAACGAAAATCACACCGTCAGATTCAGCGTATCAGAAAACCCTATAACATAGGTTTCAAGCTCATATCTGCAAAAATCTGCAACTTTGTATTTTTTGCCAGAAGAAAAATATACGAATATAGAAGTTCGTTACGTAAGTTAAATTGTAAATTACGTCAGAACCAAATTTAGAGACAGCCATTTAGCAAAAGAAAAGTAAAATTTTTATGCAAATTTTGTTTACTTATTCAACGACGGCGAGCCAAAATAAAAGCTGCATTAACTAAAAAACGATCAGAAATTAAATAAAAAAAACAAGTTTTTTAAACTGAAAGTAAGGAGCGACATTAAAACTTAAAACGAACAGAAATTATTCCGTATATGAAAGGGGCTGTCCCCTCCTCAACGCCTCGCTCTTTACGCTAAAGTTTGACTCTGTCTCACAACTTTATTTTTTAAAACAATAAAAAACTTTAGCGTAAAGAGCGAGGCGTTGAGGAGGGGACAGCCCCTTTCATATACGGAATAATTTCTGTTCGTTTTAAGTTTTAATGTCGCTCCTTACTTTCAGTTTAAAAAACTTGTTTTTTTTATTTAATTATAGTACAAACAGCACACTTCGTAAACTTAACTTTTGATTAGTTCCTTTGCTTAAAGTACCAAGGACATCAAAACTAAAACATTTTGCCCCTTAGACCCATTATTAGGTCTATTGACACGTGAAAAAAGTACAAATGAATGTGCATTGTCAGTTTAATATACATATGCTGGTATTTGTTCCTTAAAATGTCAATAATATTTGATTTATTAAAGTTATAAAAGTGAAAACATTAAATTTTTTCAGTAAAGTGCAAATTATGCTCTGGTCTTGGGAAGCCATACGGGTTTTGAGCCCTGCTCATGTTAATTTCTGCTTGTTTTGAGTTTGACTCTGTTATTTATTTTAATTTCTGTTCGTTTTGGGTTCCACTTATTTATCAATGCTGATTTGTAGTAGTTTTACGCTTTTTCGATTATTTGATTTGATTTTTGCTCATTTTTGGTTTAATGGAGTTCTTTGCTATTATTTGAAACACTCATTTTATGGAAAAAGTTTTATTTAATTGATTTCTGTTTTTTTATATTGACAATGTCTTTTCAGGGAAAAAGAAAAAAATTGTTTAAATCTTTTTGGTTTTCCTTTAAGAATTTATAGTTTGGCCTGCTATTTGTTTGCTGGAGAAAATTTTTTCAACAATTTTTAACAATATACACCCTTTTAAAAATCTGGACACAAATATTAGTCTTTAATTTATTTGTATACCTCATCTAGTTGACCTGAAAAATAAAACTTGATACCATTCGGAAAAAAAAAATCTATCTAAGATCTTTGACAGCTTAGATACGCTTTTTAATTAAATAATTTTTAAGAGCAGAAGTAGTTATAGAAGTAGCTGATAGTTTGAACATAATACCCTCGGTCGTTCTTGGGATACTGCTGAGATGTGTGGGGGGTTGACCTACGCAATAGACCTAGAGATACAGTTACAAGAGCGTTCAGCATGCTGAACAAAATGATTATCTTAAATTTTGATTGAAAGTGTTTGGAAAATTATGAGCTAAAGAAGAGGGCTGATTGCCCTTTAATCACTTTTGACTCTTCAAAAGGGTCTAGAACTTTGAATTTCCAATCAAATTAGCTCCTTTGAAATTACTAGTTATTGATAGTTATTTACTAGCTATGATAGAGCAGTTCTGCCTGTGATATTGCTTATATGCCCTTTTAATATAAATATGCGTATAGTTTTTCGTTTAATTGAAACTCTCCCTAAATGCTTCAACTTATTGCCCTTGGTGTCATTAGCTACAGCAACCGTAGAAGTAGTATCAAAAGTATACACATAGTGTCTTCTGTCTAGTTCAAAAGCTGTCACAACTTACCCTGCAAGATCTAACTTAATAATTCCCCCTTGTATCCTTGGCCATGGAGCCTTTCGAGGGGGATTAGGAGTGTTGTGATTGGATTGTATGTATTGATTGGATTATTCAATGTAGGCCTATTTTAATGTTTTTCTATTGATTTAGTGTTTGATTTAAACGGTATGTATTCCCCCTCTATTACAGGCCTAGGAGCCTTTGGGGGATTGGCACAATGTATTTTCTTGTATTATTAATTGATTATGAATAAATCTTATCTTATCTAATGTAAGCCGTTATTCTGATATTGCAATGTCACCCTATTGACAATCTACATGATCATAGGTTGTTTTGATTTAGTTCCGCATCCGCCCAAATATTCCTTGAAAACTTTACCTTAATGCCCTTAGCTTGTATAGTAGCAATAGTTTTAGTAGCAGTAGTAGCATTAGTAGTAGTATGCACATAGCAACTTTTTTTCAACATCCCCTTCAACACATAATGAAATTTTTAACTTAATACCATCAACCGTTCCTGAAGCATTGCTGATACGTCCTCTTGACAACTTATGTGGGCATAGTGTGTTTCGATGTATTACGATACAGTTACAATATTACCCGAAAATTTTCCTTCCAAACCCTGCTGTCCTGGACCAGTTTCCCGTTACTGTCTCAGACCCCTGCCCACCTCCTCTCCGTTCTGAGGTCGAAGACACCATCCAAGCACCGGTGTGAACCACTTATAGATCTTTTCCACAAGATCGTATCCGCTGCCTGGCAAGAGGGTTATTTCCCTACTTCTTGGTGCAAAGCCACTATTGTTCTGCTACACAAGAAGGGGTCAAAGGCGATATGTGATAATTACCATTCTATTTGCCAAACAAGACAAACTACCGAAATCTTCACCCGAATTATGCTTCAAAGGATCAGAGCCATGTCATCCTTAGTCATCTAAAAACGTCAAACCGGCTTTCACCCTGAGATCTCGACCGTTGACCAAATTTTCACTGTGCGTCAGATTTTAGAGAAATATCTAGAATTCGGTCAAGACCTGTATCAGCTCTTCATCGACTTTAGGCAAGTATTCGACCTTATTTGAAGAAATGGGCTATGGCATATCCTCCTCCATTACGGAATCCCACGAAACCTAGTCGATCTTATCAAAGATAACTTACTTCAAATTTGGGAGTCACTTCATGACTAGTGAAAGTCTCACTGACAGTTTCCAGACGTCCGCAGGTGTCCTTCAAGGATGCCTCCAGAGCTGTTTAACCTCTTCCTCACTGTAGTCTTATTCCTGGTGGAAACAACTTGTGGCACACATATAGGGGGTGGTCCGACAGATAAACTAGCCTAAACAGACGATATCAACGAAATGGCTAAAAACCCGATGATCTACAAGCCGTTGCTAACGACGTCCTCGAAGCCAGTAGTTCTTTTGGAATGATCATAAATACATCAAAAACAAAGGCTATGTGCTGCTCACGAAAGCCGCAGGATACAGCTAAGCCAGACCTGAAACTTAATAAAGAGAGTATCCAGTGGGTCGACGAGTTCCCTTACCTCGGTAGTTTGATTACTAGCGACAACAGTCACTCGAAAGACATTAAAAGACGTCTCGCCCTCGCGAGTTCCAGTTTCAAAGCCTTTATGCCCATATGGCGAAGCACGGATTTTTCTCTGCGGCTTAAGACACGACTTTTTGATTACCCTAATCATCCCAATCGTAATCTTCTCATGTGAAACATGGACGCTGAAGGTGGATGACAATCATCGACTCACAGTATTTGAAAATAAGTCCCTCCGCCGCATCGCCGGGATCACTTACCTTGATAGAATCTCAAACGTCAAACTTTTCGAGCGCCTCAAAATGCAACAAACAATTCTCATGAAGATCTAGCTCCAGCAACATCGATGGCTCGGTCACGTACAACGGATGAGTCAGTCTCGTCTCCCGAAAATCACCTTCGAAGGCGACATTTATGGTTCCCGTCCTCGTGGTCGTCCCCCAAAAAGGTGGAGGGAAAACTTCGCACCTCACCGCGTTTCGGACCTTCTTCGCCTAGCAGAAGACCGTGAGGCAAACAGAAGGCACATCCACGCCATTAAAAAGAAAGAGACCCCTAGACGACCTTCAAGGACGGACAGGACTTAAGTCAACTAAGTCAGAAGTAGTTGCAGTGTTCTTGCTGTATTAGTAGTAGCAGCAGTAGCAGCAGTATTCATAGCGGTAGTAGCACGTACATATTGCATTTTGGTCAGTTGAACATAGCTTTCATGATGCCCCGGGAGTTTTACCTTGACACGTTAAGCCGTTCCAAAAATTTTGTTGATGTGCACTTTTGACACGATTTTGACGTCCTTTTCACCTTATTGCTCTAAGCCTTACAAGTTGCTGCAATTGAAGCAGTAGTTGGAGTAGTTTAGTAGCAGTAGTAGCATAAGTAAAAGCAGCAAGGGTATTAGTGTTAGCAGTGACATGAATATATTACCTTTTTGTCAATTAATCTTCCCCTTTAAGTATTCTCCAAAAGTTTCAGCTTAATACCCAAATTGATCTGTGATATACGTCCTTTTGACAATTTGCATACGGTTAGTGTGTTTTGATTTAGTTCAGATTCCCTCAATATTCTGTCAACTTTTCATCTTCATACGTGTAGCCTTAATTGTGCTAGTATCATAGAAGTAGTAGTGGTGGTAGTAGGAACAGTAGTAGCAGTAAAAGTGTATAATTATCCGTAGTAACAGTAGAAGCAGCAGTATTAATAGCAGTAGTAGCATGTACATTTTGCCTGTTGGTCACCTGAACATACCAATTCTGATGCCCCTGAAGTTTCCTCTTGATATGATTTGTCATTCCAAAAATATTGCTGATACGTCCGTATTAGAAATCTATATACGCATAGCAAGTTTTGATTTAGTTCAACTTTCCCCTCAATGTTCCTCAGATAGTTTTTCAATATCCTCAGCCTTAGTAGTACTCGCTACAGAAGCGGTAGTTGTAGTGATAGTAGTGGTAATAGTAATAGTACTTGTGGCAGCAGTAGAAGCAACAGTAGTTGTAGTAGTAGTAGCGTGCATATATTGCCTTTTTGGTTAATTGATCATTTCCCTTATCATTTCCTAAAAATCACAAATTAATATACTCAGTCATTCTGATCATTCCTAAGCCACTCCCTTTTGACAACCCATATACACATAACATGTTATGATTTTCTTCAACACTCCCTTCAAAATTTACTAAAATACTCATCTTAATGCCCTTCGTGTTTTGTCAAACATATCAAACAAACAAGTCAAACATGCATTCCATAAAAAACCTTATATGCCCCCAGGACATAACTTAAAGCCCTTGCTCCAGGGCTCTCAGGGGTTGTGCCAACACTGGAGGCATTGTTATATGCTCTTTGAACTTTTTTGAACAAAATTGCCATCGCAAAATTTCCATCAGATGCGTTTGGCGAAAAGAGAGGTAGATGGGGGGGGTCTAGTTGACGTTCGTCACTGTTGACTCTTAAAAGGGAACTAGAACTTCCAATTTCAACTAAATGAACCACGTCTAAAGCTTATGCAACCATCCCTTCCATAAGAACCTTAAATGCCCCAGGGGCATAACTTACAACCCTCGCCCTCCGGCTCTAGTGGTTGGTATTAACCCTAAAGCCTTGTTATATGCTCTTTGGACTATTTTAAATAAAAGGACTGTCTCAAAATTTCTATACGATGCATCTCGGGAAAACTCGACGTATTTGTGTGTGTATGGGGGGGGGGATAGCTGCACTCTGATCATTTTGACTCTTATAAAAGGTACTAGAACTTCTAATTACCAATCCAATGAGTCCCATCCAAGGCATATAAGCCCACCTTTTCTATAAGAACCTTATATGCCCCCAGGGCATAACTTACAACTCTTGCCCTGAGAGATGTATGGGTGGATGTCAAGAAATAATTGAACAAATGATAGCATTTGAAAAATTTTCTATCATAATTTATAAATGTCGATTTTGCAAAGATTTGGAGTGAGCCTGCTGAATTCTGCTAAAAATAGTGTATTCAGAAGAGAGAAATAACTAGATTTCCAGAGTTCATATTACTCCACATAACTCCACTGTGACGTCACTGCCTGCTTGATTGGATTGAGTTTTCATTTGGATTGAATTATTTCATTTGGATAATTAGAAGGCGTTTATTGGAAAGTGGGGGGACTTAAAAAAAAGCCCCCCTTGCGGGTAAGTCATTGTTTTGTTACTTTACATTGAGATTTAATTACGCGTGGAACTACGATGGCTGAAAGTGAAAAAATTATTTTGAATCCGTTACTGAATTGTGTTACAAGAGCACTTACAGATGAAATAAAATTGGAGTGTATCGTAAAAGCGTGTGTTGCTTTCTATACACATGAAGATTTTATAAAGGCAAAGCGAATCCTTCATACTGAGTTGAATATTACGAATCGTCTTTTGACCTACTCTAAAGATGAAGACAATATCATTGAAATATGCAAAATTCTAGTTTCAGCTGCGAAAAATAATGTGAGCATGCCAAAATTTGTCATCTTTAACCCCTGCTCGGTTCCAGTCATCGGAGATGCGGTGAATGCAACAGTTACTGCCAAAGTAAATGAACTCTCTCGGAAGCTTGATAATTTTTTAGCTACCCAGTCCGCTCCAGCCAACAGTATTTTCACAAGCAGTCGTAGTGCACCTGAAACGTCTAAGCCCAGAAACTCTACCTATTCTGTTGTCTTGAAAAATCCCCCCAAGGAGCTCAATGGCCCAAATGACCGGAAAGCTTTCATAGACAGTTTCTGTGAAAATACAAATGACATTAGTGAACTTCGCAAATCTGCAAACGAATGGAAGCTTGTGGTCAGGTCGAAAGCTGCAGCAGCGAAAATCGTTGAGAAAGCGAAATCTTCCAAGCCCGATCTCAAAATTACTGTTCGAGAACCCCTGCACATAGCTGTGCTTCGAAATGTCCCTGAGAATATAAACTCTAAGGATTAAAAAATCTAATCCCGAATAGTACGAAGACTGAACAGTGCGGAAAATCCCGTTCTTTCAAAGTGTATTTTGACACTTTCAGTGTGCTCCAACAATTTCTGAGTGTTTCGGTGATTATCGGCTACGAGCGTCTACCTGCTGACCCGTTTAAGTTCTTGCCAAGACGATGCTATAACTGTCACAAAATCGGTCATCTCGCTTCCCAGTGTACGGCTGAACCTTTATGCTCTAGATGTGCCTCAAGTGAACATCGTTCAACGCGAGATGAACCATGCAGACAGCCAACATTCTGCGTTGAATGCAAAATCGGCAGTCACACGTGTTACAGCATAAAATGTCCCTCAAATAGTAATCCACAAAAGAAATGACATCTGAAGCTTCAGCAGTTAAATGTTTATCGTGGAACATTAATGGCTCGTTCGCGAATAAAATTCCGATCTTAGATGTTGTTTTTGAGCAAAATGAAGTTGTCTGTTTACAAGAACATTTCGTCACAAGTCGCAGTAAAAGTATTCTTAGTTTTAATAGTTCAGTATCGGTTTATTCAGTTTCAGCGAAGCAGCTAAGTGGAAAAGGGCGACCCTCCGGTAGTATTGCCACTTTTGTTCGTTCGACTCTAAGATCTAGTGTATTTGAAGTCAATGATAATTTTCTGGCAATTCATGTTGAGGGCTGTGTTTTTATTAATGTATATTTGCCTACAAATTACCATGATGAGCGTTCGGAGCGTGCTTTTACTTATTCTAGTGATAAACTCGGCCAGTGTATTAACCGTATTAGATCCTTAAGCCTTCAATGCATATTAGTTGGTGACTTCAATTGCAACTTGAATGAACCGCTCTTATATAGGTCTTTACGTTCTACGTTGTTGCTTAGTATTTTTGGTGACCAGTTTGACCTCAAGTGCAAAGATTTAAATTTTACACACGTACACACCTCAATGTCCACATCAGATCTCGATCACGTCGTTGCGTCCGCAAATCTCAGGATTTCGCCTGTCAAGGTTGTGCTTGATTTTCAGCTGTCTGATCACTTACCAATACAGTTCTCAGCCGAGATTCCTTGCCACAGCTCAGATACACAAACGCAAACAACTTCGAAAATACCTCCTAGGTCTCGCCGTGATTGGCGTAAAATTAACCCTGTTTTATTTCAAGAAGAAGCCGCCAGAGTCCTTAGTAAGATCCGTGTCCCTTTCCATCTTCTCTCTGGATTGACTGCTCTTTCAAGGGAGGAAACACAACTATCAGTTGACTTTTATTGCGCAGAAATTGGCCATGCCCTTCGCTGTGCTGAAAAAGCTGCCGTCCCTCTAAGTAGACCCCGTCATCATACCCTTCCTGGCTGGTCTGAAAATCCAGAGTTAGTGGATACCGATTCTAAGTCTAAATTTTGGCTTCAACTTTGGGTTTCTTGTGGACGACCCCGTTCGGGGGTAGTCAATTCAATCCGCCTGCTCAAAAAAAGAAAATTCACAAAGGAGCTAAAAGCTCACAGAAAAAAGATGATTGATATCGAATCTACACGGGCCAAAATTAATCCTTCTCTCCTTTGGCGTTTTCTGTCCTCTAAAAGCGATGAGTCTTTATCCGCATCTGCTATCCCTGATTCTGAATTGTACGCATATTATGGGTCAGAATTTTCGCCTCCTGACCCAGCCCTCAACAAAAGATAAGAAGCTGAGTTGGACGACTTCTTAGATAGTTGTCCTCGGAGTGATTATCTTGTAACGGAGGGAGCTGTATGCAAGGTCGTCTCTCACCTAAAACCTAAATAATCTTTTGGGATTGACGGGATCAGTGAACTCCATCTAAAAAGTGGTTGGCCCGCTCTCATTAGACATGTAACCCTCCTGATGCAGATTATCCTCATTCAGGGTATTGTCCCAACCACTTTCTCAATTGGAGATCTTATGCCAGTTCCTAAAAAAGGAAATGTTACCATGCAATGCTCCTCTTTCCGTCCAATCACGGTTTTATTCGTAGATGAGTTTGAAAAACAGTCTTGCAGTCCACCAAGACAATTCGGTTTCCAACGCGGCATTGGTTGTGCGGAAGCGCTCCATGTCGTTGCATATGCACTCCTGGATGCACACAAATCAGGAGAAAGTCTAGCGATCGGGGGCTTAGACCTGCAGAGAGCGTTTGATTCATTGATTCATGCGCTTATGTTGCTAAACTCAGCTAAAAGAAAAGTGAACTCAAATATCATCCGGGCTTTCCGTGATCTTTATTCTCGCCTTCGCGTGCGACTCAAGCTCCCTCCCGATAAAGGCCTTCCGCCAGCTCCACGGTCAGCTTTGATACCAGTCCGTAAAGGTGCCCATCAGGGAGCAGTTTTATCCCCCAATTTCTTCAACAACTACATTATTGAACCTCAAGACAGCTGTCCTTCATCATGCATTCTCAGTTCCATTGACATCTCCCTAGTATGCTATGCTGATGACACGCTGAATCTCAGCCGGACACTTAACCGCCTTTCAGAAATATTCTCATGTCTGCAGTCCAACTACGAGAAAGTTGGTCTGAGATTTAACTCCCAAAAGTCGGAAGTCTTGCTTTATAATTGGAAGAATGACCCTCCTACTAATATCACACAAGGTGATTGCTCAGTAAAACCAGTTGATAAAATAGTATATCTTGGGCTGCCAATAGGTTCCTCATTACAGCATACCCGCTCCCTCCTGATCTCACATCTTGAACGGCGAATTTCCGGCTCCTATGCTTTGATCGTTAAATCCACTCTGACATTTAACCGTCCACTACTGGCAAGTATTTACAACGCTACCACTCTGCCACATATATTATATGTGACCCCTTTCTGGAATTTATTGGCAAACCGTGAATAGTCTAAATTCGCTCTTTATTTTTCCGTTTTGCAGAGTACCTACTAAAATTGCCACCTTGGACAAAAATTAGTTTTCTGATTCGGCGCTACAACCTAGCGGACCCAAATCTACCTGTTGAGACACTTATTAGCCGGCAAAAAACAAAACCAGCAATTCTAAAGCACGAGTGGGCAAGTTTGCTTGTTTAATTTTCTCTCTTGTTTCCCTTTTTTTCTCTCCTTTCAAAAGTTGTTGTCTTTGTTGCTATTTTCGAAGAAGTTGTTGTTTCTGTTGTAATCTTTGAGTATGTTATCTTTCTGTTTACACTTTTCGTACTATTTTGTATACTATTTAAGAAGTTGTTGCTTTTGTTGTTATTATTTTTTTTTCTTTAGTATATTATCGTTTTGTTTCCTCTTTTCGCATTTTTGTATACTCTGTCATTGTACATTTATTGTTTACGACGGGTTTTCAATATATATTATATTATTATATAATTTCCAGAACATTCAACCACGATGAATAAAATTATTATCTCCAAATTTTAATAGGAGGTGTTAAAGGAAATGATGAGTGTGGAGGGGGGCGGTTGCTCTCAAATCACTTTTACTCTTAAAAAGGGCACTATGTCTACTAATTTCAATAAAAAAGAGCCCATCTGAAGTTTATATGACCACCCATTCAATAAAAATTCTTATGTACCCCCAGGGCGTGACTTACAACCCTATCCCCAGGGCACTGGATGGTTGTGTCAACTCTAGAGGCATTGCCATATGTTCTTGGACTATTTTGAACAAAATTGCTATCTTACAATTCCAATCAGATTCGTTTGCTGAAGAGAGGTAGTCTCGGGGGGGGGGGGAGCTAGCTGCCCTTCATCACTTTTGAATCTTAAAAGACAATTAATAAGATTTAAAATTTTCGACCAAATGACCCTCCTCTAAAGTTTATCCAACCATCCCTTCCTACAAAAACCTTAAATGCCCCCGGGGCATAATTTATAACCCTTGCCCCCAGACTCTGGGGGTTTGTTTCAACCCCAAAAAACTTGTTTTATAATATTGGACTATTTTGAATAAAATGGCTATCTCAAATTTCGGTTAGATGCATTTCGGGACAATACGACATGTGTGTGTGTGGGGGGGGGGGGGGGGGGGGGTAGCAGTCCTCTGATCACTTTGATTCTTAAAAAGGGCACTAAAGCTTCTGATTACAATTCCAATGAGCCCCCTCCAAAGTTTATACAACCATGTTTTCTGTAAAAAAAAACTTATATGCCACCAGGGAATAACTTACAACCCTTGCCCTGAGGGCTGGGGAGGGATGTCGTCCTCAAAGACATAATTTTGGGACCTTTCAACTACGTTGAACAAAATTGCTATCTGAAAATTTTGATTGCAACTGTTTGGGGAAACTACGGGTGTGGGGGGGGGGCGGGGATTTGCCCTAGATCACTTTCGACTAATGAAAAGGACACTAGTCCTCTTAATTTCAAATCGAATGAGCCGTATTTGAAATTCCCGTGGCAAAATTTTCTATAAAAACCTTATATACTTACAACCCTTGCCCTGAGAACTGTGGGGGAGGGTGGCGTCATCCTCAAAGACATAGTTTCCGGACCTTTCAACTACCGTTGAACAAAATGGCTTTATCAAAATTTTGATCGGAAGTGATTGATAAAACGATGGCCGTGGGTGGGGGGGGGGGGAATTACCCTCTGATCACATTCGTCTATTAAAATGGGCACTAGCCCACTAAATTTCCAATCAAATGAGCCCCTTTGAAGTTTCTATAACAACGCTTTCTATAAAACCTTATATGCCCCCAGGGCATCACTTACAACCCTTGTTTTGAAGGCTGTGGGGGAATGTCATCCTCAAAGACATAATTTTGATCGGAAGTGTTTGAAGAAATGATTTCCGCGGTGGTGGGGGGCAATTACCCTCCGACCACTTTTGACTATTAAAAAAGGCACTAAACCTCTCAAGTTCCAATCGAATGAGACTTTTTTCAGCTACTACGACAACGCTTTCTATAAAACCTTACATGCCCCAGGGCACAGCTTACAATCCTTGCACTGAGGGCTGTGGGGGGGGGGTCATCCTCAAAAACATAATTCCCGGACCTTCAAACTACGTGAACAAAATAGCTATCTCAAAATTTTAATTGGATGTGTTTGGGGAACTGGTGGGTGTGGGAGAGGGGGGGGGGTTAAGTTGCCCTCCAATCACTTTCGACTATGAAAAAGAGCACTAGCCCTTTCAATTTCCAATCGAACGAGCCCTTTTCGAAATTTTTACGACAACTCCTTCGATATGAAGTACCCTGGTCTAAACAAACCAAAAAATAAGTAATACATTGTGCCAACATCGTTCTTTACTTAGGCAGCGCGTTGCGCTACCTATGATTAGACATAACTTTGACCTTCAAGCGAGTTAAATATTTAGAATCACCGCAAAAGATGGAACATCCCTAACTATACAGTCCCCTCTAGCTCTTGATTTCGATATTATGCTTAGCAAGAATTTTCAGTCATTTATGCTTATGCTAAGCTTTCACCAATGTTAAAGCCCTGCTTCTTCTTGACGCTTATCACCACTTTCAACTAGAAGTTGAAATTTCTATGTAGGTCTACAATGTTTGCACCATCTATATTTATATAATTTTTGATAGCGCTTTAGTCATTAAGAACAAAGAACATGGAACAACAAGTATCAATGAGAATCAATCTTTTTTTATTATTTTTGCTCCAATACATAAGATGGACTGTTATATATTTGCTATCTTAGATAGCAAATAGTTTGATACATTCTTGTTTTTCAAGTGTTGAAAGGACAAACGCTTTAGCCCCTTTCACTACTTATTAATTAAAGAAAAAAACTTTTCTAAAAAAGGTTCCAGTTGAAACCTAAAACGCCACAAATAAGAGTGGAGCTACCGCCATTTTGAACCTACTATGGACTACAGCACATTTTGTCCTTTATTTATAATAGCAAATTTTAGATAGTTTCACTTTTGTCACTCTAAAATTGAAAATTCAGAAGTCGCTGGGATTTTTAGGATTTATCATTAATGTATGCTAAACGATTAGTCCTGCTTTGTCAGCCTGATATGGCTGTCAAAATCGTATTACAAATCGGCTTCTTTGATAGCCAGGATAGACATGACGTCTTTCAGTTTACCTTTCTACTGAAAAATGATGACCAACAGGGTCCATAATTGAAAACTCTCAGGCAACACAGAAAACAAAGTATCATCCCACCTATGAACCTAAAATTTGAAATCCCTTTATCCTATACCGCTTAATTCTCAAAGTTCAAACCAGCGATCCTTATTGCGGTCCCAAGATAGAGCAAGATATGCTATTTTGCAAAATTAGGCTCACGGGGTTTGTTCAGGTTTAACTGGCGACTTCGCCCTAGATTTAATTTTTTGTTACAGAGAGTCCCATTGCACGAAGCCTTTGGACCGACCAAAGCTTTTCCTTTTAGCAACTCAGTCCCCTTTTCTCCATTCTCAAGTCAAAATACGAGCACTATTACCCCATCCCCCTCCCCAGTCTCTTGAGATTTTAGCTTAGGTTTTGCAGTGCAAATACTGTCAGACAGCTTGGAGACAAAAAAATTCTATCCCGCCCCTACAGACTTTTCCCACGAGTAAAAATACAGAATACCCTATCCCCCACTACTAAAAATGAAATTTGAAATTCCTCCTCCCCTTCTTAATAATATTTATATTTCAATTTGATCCCGAAAGCCGTTCCTGAGATATTAAAAATGTAATCTTGATAACCTGGATGCACATATTGCCTTTTAATTCACTTATTTCCCTCTCGCAAGTCAAAAAGCTCGACTCTGCACCATTTTTCTTTCCCCTATTCAATCTCTTTAAAAACAGCATTTTAAGCTCCCTAGCGCCCACCAGCACGAATTTAGAGTCCTCTTACGTCTCCTCCTTTTCTTCTCTTACACTACCTGAAAGATTCAATTCAACTTCTCAAGGTACTTCCGAAATATTGCAGATAAACTATTTTGATAACTTGGATAGACATAGGTTTTTTCTATTTATTTATTCCCCCTAACTTCAAGCAAAAATTCTGGACATATAACCCGATTCACATACAACCCGATTCACCAGAATTTCTCTATTTATATATAAACAAAAAAAAAATGACCGTGGATTGTCAGTTTAATATACCCATACGGATATTTATTCCTTAAAGTCTTAAATTTTTGTATTTATATAAGTAAAAAAGTGAAAAAAATTGGACGTATTTTGTTTCCAGTAAAGCATAAATTATGTTGTGGTCTTGAGACGGCATGGGGGTTATGAGCCCTACTAATGTTGATTTTTGCTCGTTTCGAGTTTGATTCGGCTATTTATTCTAATTCTGTTCGTTTTGAGTTTCATTTATTTATTGATAGTGATTTGTGATAGTTTTACGCTTCGACGATTACTTGACTTCACTTCTGGCCATTTTTGGCTTAATTGAGCTCTTTACTTTTCTTTGAAAGACTTGTTTTGTGGAAAATATTTTTTTAATCAATTTCTGTTCGTTTTTTATTGACATAATCATTTTCATGAAAAAAAATTATATCTTTTCCATTTTTTTCTATAGTCCGGGAGCCACTAAAGCGTATCTCGTTTATTTCTGAGGTGGTCAGAAAGACACAGTCAGTTTGACAATAGTTTCCGACTATATCGACCACGCTGAATCCGAATATGGGTAACTTACGCTAAGTTAGATCAGGAATTTTTTTAGGGTATGTTAGTCTTGATGTTACTGAGACCACCTTAAGGTTAATCTACTTAAATTCTTAACATTGAAGACACAGACCAGGCGAATTTGAAACACGCCCATTTACAACCAGCTCACTAATAGATTCACCCCTTAGGGTGATTTATTCCTTGATTGTACTATGAGTATGTTGACTAAATGCTTGATCGGGAGATAATGCGAGTAAGCTGTATGACTCTAAGTGACCCTCAAATATTGAACAAGCCCCTGGTAATTTTTTGAGGGGGGGGGGGGAGCTTTAGTTATTAGCACGATTGTGCACGGCCTCTTTTGAATCCATCACTGTAGCAACAAAAGAACATGCATTGCACCGATCTATTACCCATTGTCAATAACGTGACTATTGCGTCCTCCCCCCTAGGAGCCAAAATATAGCCCTAAGTTCTATACAAAGTTACTGATATTCTTTTCAAAATACATTTTTTGCGCTATGAAGCGAAAGATGATGAGAAAGGCGCCAAAAAAATCATGCCAGCCAACAAAGGAAGTAACAGTTTTGTATAGAAATTAAATTAAAAAAAAAGTTTTTTCAACTGAAAGTAAGGAGCAGCATTAAAACTTAAAACGAAAAGAAATTATTGCGTATCTGATGGGGGTTGCTACTGCTTAAAACCTCCCTCTTCATGCTAGTTTTTTAGAACTTTCAAAAAAGCTTCTTATTGTTCTAATTAAACGAACAGTGTTTCGGGAGTCGTTCTTAAAGAATTGGGACATAATTCAAACTTTAGTGTAAAGAGTGAGGTGCTGAGGAGGAGTAACCCTCCTTATATGCGTAATAATTTCTGTTCGTTTTAGATTTTAACGTTGCTCCTTACATTCAGTTGAAAAAACTTGTTTTTTATTTAATTTCTCATCGTTTTTTAAGTAATGCCAGGAAATCTGGCAACATCTCCACGGATAAATCCCTCTTGCTCACAGATTTATTCTCTAGATAATTCAATCCTGGTGAAAATTTACCTCGGACAATTACCCTTAACATCTCCACGCGTAGAATTGAGTCGGCAATAAGAAAGCAATAACTAAGAAGAATTTTCGTATAGGAATTCTGGCAAATTCCCCTAGTTTAAAATTTCCCCTGAAAAATATACCACCTGGAAACTACCCACCCCATGGAAAATTATACCCGTGGAGAATCCCACCAGCAGAACCCTTTCCCCCCCCCTGAAAAATGTATGCAAACTTGCCAATAACAAATACTATACGTGAATAATGGGCAAATTTTGTAACGTAAAGACCTTTCCCCACGGGCTGTGGGGGACCAAGATATCTCCAAAGGCATAGTTATTTGGCCTTTCAACAGTGGCGTAGTTTGGGGGTTGCAAGGGGGACAGTTGCCCCCCCCAATAAATTGAAAAAAGCTATTATATAGCCCATACTCCTTGACTCTCTGGATGTGGAACTTGTTTGCCCCCTCAATAAAAATGCTGGAGCTACGCCCCTGCCTTTCAACTATGCTGAAGAAAATGGCTATCTTAAAATTTTGTTTGGACCGTTTTGCGATAAAAGGGACGTGTAAGGGGACCTAGTTACCCTCCAATTTTTTGGTTACTTAAAAAGGGCACTAGAACTTTTAATTTCCGTTTTAATGAGCCCTCTTAAGATCTTCTAAGACCAATAAGTCGA
This sequence comes from Artemia sinica, assembly GCA_027921565.1. Lineage (NCBI taxonomy): Eukaryota > Metazoa > Arthropoda > Branchiopoda > Anostraca > Artemiidae > Artemia > Artemia sinica. The sequence continues at coordinate 64,697,827 of CM051262.1, forward strand.
TACGATCACCCCCGGGTAAGACTAAACTTAATGAAACTTACATATTTAATTTAAGCATAAAAAATCAACTTCTGATGTATCTACTGGTATCAAAACTCTGCTTTTTAGAGTTTTGGTTACTATTGAGCCGGGTCACTCCTTACTTAAAGTTCGTTACCACGAACTGTTTGACTAGGGCTATATCGAACCATATTTGGGAGGGGATCTAGGATGCGGTATTATCATGGTAGCAGTCATTGCATATGGGAATAGTTTTGAATGCAAATCTATGGGTCCCATGTTTTTGCTAGTATAACGTCTAGTCCAGAAAGCAATAATTCCAGAAAGCAGATCAAAGCAATGATAAATTGTAGGACAGTCATTGAAAACCAGATAATAGCAACAGACTGCCAATGAAAATATGGTCGTCATTCAGTTATCTAGTTTATAAATTAGCAAGGGTGCGGAAACCTCTTGTTCACTTTCTACTTGAAATTGAAGTTCCGTTTAAATGTTTCTGAATTATAATCCACTCAAATCTCTTGACCCAACATAATTTTTATCCCGTTAGTTCAATATCATTAAGTCATGTATGCAGAATCAATCAATAAGCAAACCATACTTGTTCGGCTAATTTCTAAGTTCTATTATGCACCCCCACCATCACATGTAGATTTAGTCAAATCAGGTTGGTGATTTAACTTTTTTAGTGAGAAGGATGTGTGCATGAATATTTCTCGGGGAAGGCTCTAAAATAAAATACAAAAATATAATAATTTGAATAATAAAAATGCAGAAATTTCCGGAAAAAAAAGGATATCAGGCCTCGGGTCGATTAGGATTTCAGCTTCCTGGTCCCGAGATCACTTGCATCCGTACAGTTTTTGTAAAGAGCCTAGGAATAAAAACTTGACTAAACTTAACTGAATCGTCTTTACGAAAAGAAAAACAATTCTGGAAAGTGAAAAAAAGAAAAACATAAAAAATAAGATTATTACTGTTACACAGATTGTGACTAATTTTTGGCTGTGTCAATTCATGAGCCCCAAAATTTTTTCAGTCTCAAATAGTCTGGAAACTTACAGTGTTTGTGAAACAGGGTCAACTAGACCCTAATAAAGACAAAACATTTTAGAAGTTTGGTTGTATCAATATTAAGCGCCTAAAACTGCCCAAAAAAACCTTTCCCAGTTCCCTTAAACTTACAGGGCATATAGACAGGACCAATGGAGGCCCCCTTTAGTCAGTATATAAAGATAAAGAAAGTATTAATAAAAATCGGTTACATCAAGTGGGGACACGCGAATTTCTAAAAACCTTAAATTCTCCTCTTTTTGGCTTGAAACTTACAGGGCATGAGAAAGGGACGAAGGGAGATAAATCAAAACCCCTATGCTCTCTAAAAGCCAGAATATTCAGAAATTCAGTACTTAACTGAAAAAAATCTTTTAAATGTTTTCATTTTTATAACTTTAAGAAATCAAAATTAATTAAGATGTTAAGGAATAAATATGAGCATATATATATTAAACTGACAATGCACATTTTTTCAGTAAATTCATTTGAATTTTTTCATTAAAGTAAAATTTATATTCTGGCTTTTGGAAAGCATAGGGGTTTAGATCCCTACTCACATTAATTTCTGCTCGTTTTGAGTTTGACTCTGTTATTTATTTTGATTTATGTTTGTTTTGGGTTTCATTTGTTTATTTATGCTGATTTGTGGTAGTTGTATGCTTGGTAGATTATTTGACTCTATTTTTGTTCATTTTTGGTTTAATGGATTAATTTTTTTTTGAAAAAAACTCATTTCGTGGAAAAAGTTTTTAAATTAATTTTTGAAAAAGTCAGTTGTTGTGTATTGATTTGCCAAACCCCAAAATGGGACAGACATTATTTTTCTTCTGTCAACTTAATTGATATTGATCAAACAGTCAAGAAGACCGGGTCAAGACAAAATTAAATAAAAATAACGAATTTTAGAAGAAAAAATTCGGCTATATCGATTCGTAGTAAGACAAAGTTTAACATTCTTCCTAGCTAATTCGTTTGAAAACTACAAAACAACTGAACGTAAATGATAACATGGGAGCCTCAATAGAAAAATAAGTCAAGAAACAATAGTTTGAATTTTTTGCGAATTTCGAATTCTTTATTTTATCTAAATACAACAAAACAGATTTTTTTATAAATCACATTGTCATGCATCTATTAAAAAAACAAAAAACTAATAGTTCTGACAAAACAGTACATGAAACAATTCTTTTGATAAATAGTAGAAAAAGATAAAAGTATATTCAAGGGCTTCTACTAGCTAAGGGTCGAAACGGCCTCAGTGCTAGACTGAAAATTATAATACTCAATCTGTATAATTATAAATCCTCCTCCTCATCCACCCCATGCAAAAAATATTAGTGAACAGGTATTACACAAAACGACGGATGATAGAAAATTTTGACATAATGTTTAAACTTTTATAATTTTATAAATCTATGTTGCATTCCATTAAATTTCGATTTAAAAAAAAAAAAAACTGACAAACCCAGCAGTGGAAAACTCTACCGACACTTCGACAATTCACCCTCAATGAAACTCTTTCAATTAATGCAAATACTAGGCTAAGTAACAAAAAAAAACCTGTTCCAATAAATTTTTCAACGAAAATCAAAGAGCCATACTATAACCTGAAACGACCTGAAATAAAATTATATAAAAAGTCAAACTTAATATTAACACAAATTACTATTATACAATAAATGGAACATAAAACGAATATCAATTAAAATTAATAATTATATCAAAACTTGGAAAAAACACATTTTCCAAAAAGCTTTTCAGCGAAAAATAAAGAGCCATAATATATCCTGAAATGACCCGAAATAAATTCGTGTAAAAAGTCAAACTTAATATGAACACAAATTCCTATGATCGAATAAATGAAATATAAAACAAATATCAATTAAATGAATAATTAAATCAAAAATGAATATAAGAGATGCTACTTTGGATGAATAGACGGAACCCATAAGGTCCAAGCATTAAAATGAAAAGTCAGGTCTTATCACAAATAAGACATTGACCGCCTGCCTTTTTCTGCTTTCTACTAGCCAAGGGTCGAAACGGCCTCAGTGCCAGACTGAAAATATGATATTCAATCCGGATAATTAAAAGCCTTCCATCCTCCCCGTGCAAAAAATATTAGTAAAAAGGTATTGCACAAAGCTACCGATGATCGAAAATTTTGACAAAATGTTTAAATTTTTTAATTTTGAAAATCTTTGTTGCATTCAAATATTTTTGGTAAAAAAAAAATGACAATCCAGCAGTGGAAAACTCTACAAGCACTTCGACGATTAACCTTCAATGAAACTCTTTCAATAAATGGGACTAAAAAAACAACACATTTTCCAATAAGCTATTCAACGAAAAATAGAGAGCCATAATATAAACTGAAATGACCCGAAATAAAGTCATATAAAAAGTCAAACTTAATATGAACATAATTTGATATGATCAAATAAATGAAATATAAAAGAAGGAACCCATAAGGTCCAAGCATTAAAATGAAAAGTCAGGTCTTATCACAAATAAGACCTTGACCTCCTGTCTTCTTAACCCATCAAAAGCCAGAGCGTCCTTTGGGTATGTATTTACCATAACAAATCAACCAAGAATCATTAATCTGATAAGCCTTGAATTTTTATCAAAGATTTTTTTCTTTTCATCAAATTTGACTCAAAACCATATTAAATAAACTGATAAATGATTTATATGTTCGTCGCCCATTAAATTGTAATAAAAATAAATATAGAAATACAAGTAAAAACTACGGCTCAGGTTCAGAGTCAGACCAAATAATTGGCAAAAATTCTTCAGCAGCTAATTCTTCCTTTCTCTGTTTTTTGTGGTTTGTGATATTTGCGTTCAAAATCTGCCTCTTACCGCTATTATAGCCCAACGTTTTCATAGCTGTTCCAATAGATATTGGTTCTCTGGGCTCTAGATTCCTGAGAAGGCGCGAATCAACTATTTCTGGTAAAAGACCTTCCTTACAGAAGCTTAAAAGGCTCAGGAATACTCGGGCCCAATGCTCTCTATTGCGTTCAATTGTAAGGACTTCCCAATCCTTCTCATTATTATAGACAAGTAGGCAACATTTTTCTTGATTTGAAATTTCAAGCTGTCCTTGAATTTGGCTATAATACTTGTGAGTGGCTTTGAGCTTAATATCTAAGCCAATACTCTGCAGAAAAAAGTCTTTGACAAGGCCTTTTGTACGAGCTGCATCAATTATAGTTTTGTTTTCTGGAATATTGTGGACAGTCTTAACCTCTATTGGTGTCCCATCTGGCAAAATCCCGTCTAATGAAGTACCAAGAAACTGGTGTGTCGAGTGAAACAAAAGACCAATATCCTCACCTTTCGTAATTTCCGCGTCAATTTTTTCTTCATATGCTCTTAAAGCAACAGGTTCTAACCGACTACCTTTCAGCATAGCAGTTGAGCGGTAAACACAACCTCCACTTCTAATATCTTTCACAATCGGTGCAGTTTTAGTTGATTGTTTGCGTATAGCTATTCTGTGAAAGTACGTGCTGGTTATTTTATTACTTCTTTCCTATATCCAGTTTTCATTGAAAGATTGGCCTTTGGTTCTCTCATAAAGTTCTTTCAAAGCGGTGTCACTACTCTTTAGATAGGACTCCTCAAATGTAACCATAGCTATTTTTAGCTCCTCTTCTTTCATATCAGGCTTATTGCAGCTCGGTCCATAGTCAGAGTTACCCAGAGAGAGTTGTTGATTGCATTTTCTTTTGGCCTGGAATCTACCTCCATTATTACTATAGTACCGTATCAGATTTCGCTTGGATTTAGCTCGGTGTTTTGCGGTTTTACTACAGAATTTCTTCATTATATTTGTTGGACTGTGATTAAATGTTTTTTTCCATGTATAAGCATGCCACTTTGGACCAAGTGCGTAGGACAAGCTTGCACCACCAATTCGGGCATGATATGACCCTCGCTTTGACCTACTAATTTGCTTGCCTCCGCAAAACTTGGCAGCTACTGACATGTAATTTTCGGCAAGGTTCGTTGTTACATCGGTAAGGAGGAAATCTGCTTTCTTGCACACGTTCTCAACCCCATCTCTCACATCCTGGAGAACCTGTCCTGGCAAGTTGTACCAACGATCCTCTATAAAGCTTTTGGGTAGTTGACTTTTTTGGGGGCAAGTATCATTGCACTTTACATGATTTCCAAAGACATGATTGGGGTCTTTGCGGAGCAAAATTTTCAAATTATCGGCTGTACACTCCTCTTATGCATTTCTTTTTATTGCCCCACGAAGGTATTTTGTAAGTCTTTGTATAATCTCTCTTTTTAGAAATTTTGCATGTGCACCTTTCTTCATTTTCACTAGATTATATAGATACGAAGTGTAGTTTTTCGTAACATGGTTTGCACACTCTTCTTTTTCAATTAGAGGACCGTATGAGATGTTCTGTTTCAATTTGTATAAAACACTCGAGTCTCCATCTCCAATAAAACGACCTAAAACCTTTCATCGCTCACTCTAAAACCTTCAATGAGAATATCCGTCTCCATACTCTTTGACGGCCCATCATAATTCATAAAACACAAATGTTGTAGAGGAGTTTTTACCTCTTTTTTCGCCCGAAAACAAACATAGCAATATTTATTTTTTATGCCCACGTACAGCAATTTTGTGTGTAAGCGTCAATGATTACAACCACACAACCCTTAGCTGTATAATCATGCCCCTTACTCCGTTTGTTCCACCCACCATCACAAACCACTTTGGTCCAGTATGTATCATCGACATATCGATCTTCGTGAATTGCACGCTGTATTCTTTTCCATTCTCCAGTAAAACATCTGTCAAAGTATCCATCCATACTTTCCCTACAGAAAGTTGAGTTTTCAAAAATAAATTTTGTGACATGCCTTGCACACCTAGTACACCTAGAATCTCACAAAGTGTTGCGTAGCCTCCTCCTGAGCCCATGACACCCCACGTAGCCTTCAAATTGAGGTCTCCATGCACATTTATGTAACGTTCAATAGATTCTTTCGGATTTTCTTCGGAAAAAGATGTTAAATAATCTTTGATCTTTATCACTGGTGGGTCAGGTTCATTTGTCACTAGTTTTTTCCACTTACAGGCAGTACATTCTGTCACTAGTGTGATTTTTAAGCCAACATTATATACACGAACGATGCGGATATCGGGGCTTTCTTCTCTACATTGAAATTTGTGCCGTAAAAATTCTGCGAGCCCTTGGACGACAAAATGGAAGGTTCACTATAAAGCTGAGATTCGGAATGTTCCCTAAATCAACACCCTCGGGAATTTTCTTCTGTTTCTCAATGAGAGCTGGTCCTGCATCTGATACTGAATCCCTCGTATGATCTGTAGACTCATTAGCAATAGAAGTTTCCCTTGGAAGGAAGGACCTGAAATACGAAAAGTAAGTTTGTAAACGAAGCAGGCAATGAGAGAACAAGCAATTTTAAAAGAAATTAATTATGCTATGTTTTTCGGAAAACCATATTTAAAGGAGTACCACTCTAGCTAAACTTTTTGGCGCAAAAAAATGTATTTAGAATAGTCTAATTATCAATAATCATTTATGTGTAAAAGAGGGAAAGGGGGGCTGAAAAATTAACTGAGTTCTTGAGTGAATCTAGTTGGCTCCTGTTGTTTCAAATCAGGGTTGTCAATTGCGTTCTTGTCAATTTTATTTGTTTATATCAGGGATAACACCATACGTCATTTGTTACTTTTCTGACTGGGATCAGGCACCCTGAAGATGAATTCCGATTAAAAAATAGAAAAAAAGTCTCTAACATAACACAGTAGTAAAGTAGAGCACATTTGCAACCACTTCCAAAAAAAAACCTATCAGAGGCAAAAATAAGAAAAATAACTAGAAGATAACCATTTTCCTCTTGAAAAGAAATGAAAGTATTCATTTTGTTTATCTAGGCCAGCTGAATTGTAAATATAGTTCACTCTTGTCCAGAGCCAGACTGAACCGCTGGTCCTCCTGTCACCTGGTAGGTGAGTCCTCAATAAAAATGGCACTTGACCCTTAGGATAAAAACCAAAAAAAGATTGAGGAAAAAGTTGAAAAACAAATAATATTAAACTTAACGAGTATTATATATATGGAATATGCATAAAAATTGAATTTTTTATGGGTCTATTGTTATAAAAATTCTGCTTTTTAGAGCTTCGATTACTATTGGGCCGTGTCGCTCTGTTTTTCAGGTCCATTATCCCTCCCCCACTCTCCTCGGTTACTGTTTGCCCTCTTCAACCGTTTCAAGTATGATTATGTTTAGGAGAATGATTGTGTCGTTTTGTAATTTATATACATTGCTACCCATACATTACACTTTGCATACCACCCATATAAGCCTAATTTGACCTTGAATCAGGTTTTGGTTAGTTCCTTTTATTACAGGCTACTCATCACAAAATAAGTACTCCTTACTCCTATCTTCTTCCCTAAGATTCTTTATTTATTTAATTAATGGGTACCCTCATTAGCTTAATCCAATACATTGGCGGTTATAGGTCGGGGCAGGGAGGGGGCAGTGCTTGTATTTTATATTAGTATACTCCTGTGGAATACCTTGCCCCCCCCCCAGATTATGAGGTATAAGGCCGCTAATGATCAAATACTATACAAAATTCTTAATCTAACCAAAAAAGAATCCTCCCTTTCCTGTTGAAAAATGCTTCCATGGATAATTTCACCATGAAGAATTTTTCTCACGGATATTTCCCCTCCAATGGAAAAATATTCCAGACAGTTCCAACCCAGGTGAAAATTTCTCCGGAAAATGTCCCCAGAACACCTCAACATGTAAAATTGAGTTGGCAAGGAAAAAGTAAGACAAATAACACCATTTTTAGTACTTGTCTATTATACAAAACACACTCGAGAAGTGAAGTTTTGTGAAAGCTAATGAAATAAAACAAAATTATGATGAAAATATAATAGTTTAGAAACAAATTTGGGCTATATGTTTGGACATTAGGGTGGGGGGGGGTAAAGCATAGCATATATTAAATGAATAACCTAAACAAACCTATTTTAACCTAACCAAACCTATTTAACCTAATGAAAACAACATGATTAAAATAGAATGCTTTATTAGCAAAATAGTGAAAACTACAACTTGGAAATATATTCCCAGAGCATATTTAATTTATACAATAAATTACGTATTTTATGCAACGTAATTTATACAATAAATTACGTATAATTTATGTACTTACCGCACATGTTTTAGATTAAGCCATCCTTTGCCGATCTTTTTTCTCCTAGTCATTCTCATGCGATTCTCTCAGCAGTCAAACTCGAATTAAAAATGTTTCTGACCCGTCTTAGCCTTGGGTATGTTTCCATCCAGGGGGTGTATAGTGGGGTTATGTAGAACAGGAAAAATAAAGTAAAAATTTAATTTGTTTCATAAATAGATATAAAATTAACGACTCGGAATAAAAAGCTGAAAAGCTTGGAATATACTAAATAAAAAAAGAGCTACAACTTGAAGTCAATTTCGACTTCGTCGCTTTTATACAAGCCCTACAAGAGTCTAAATTGTGAAAACGTAAAAACAATCGTGGAGGAATAAATTTTAAAAAAATAGAATTTTCAAATGGGCCAATTAATTTTAAAAGATTTTTTTTAATTTACGGTACTTTTAATTTTTTCAAATTTTCCTTTTTTTACGCTCCAGACCTTTTTCAAAAAAAGCTACCAAGTTTCACTTTAGATTTTTTTTCTATTTCCTGGGAATTAAATCAGAAAAAACAAAACGGCCAAATCTTAGATCCTTCTTCAAAGATCCCTTGTGGAAAAACTTGTTTTGCTGACATGCCGGGTCAGAGAGCTAGATCTCTTTTCATAGCATAGGAAAATTAACGTTACAATGGATTTAGGGAGTTTAACCTTAAGCCAATCTACTACAATTCTGTTATTTTGGATACCCTATACCAAATGCTGGGTGTATATAATATTTGGCGTAGCCTACGCTAGCCTAGAGTTAGGGATATTACTTGTCTTATGCACTACCATCAACATAATGTACTACTTCACCCCTGCAGTGGTACATCATGGGATCTGTACCTCAGAATGTGAGTACTACACCCCACCATCAGTACTAAGTTAAACATGGCTTAGGTCCTACTATGCTATACATGGAGTAGTACACTTGGTTAGACATAGGTCTCAAATTTTTAGGTACAGATCCTGTGGTGTACTACTACAGTGTTGAAGTAGTACATACCAAGTCCTCCATCTAATCCAGCAGTAGTTGGAGAGGCAATGAACATTATGCATCATACAGCTTGCGCATTGAAGTTACCTCATACTGTAATAACGTGTGACCAAGCTATCTACGAGATCATTATCGTATTAAAAAAGAAACAGCCTGAAGCATTCAGTGATGTTATTCCAAGAATGGGTGGATTGCATCTGTGCATGAACTTCCTTGGTGTGATTGGGTACCTCATGAAAGGCTCAGGATTTGAAGAAATCTTTAGTAAGGCTGGCATCTTACTCTCTGGAAATGCTAAAAAAGCTAAGACTGGAAAACCCTATTACAGGTGTATGGATACTCACATCATCGTAGTAGAGGCCTTGCATAGAGGATATTGGAATGCTCTTGAACAGTATTACATTGAATCAGACAAAGAAGAAACTACTTTTGATAAGCTGTCAGATTTAATGTCTGCGTTCATGAATTGCGAAGGCTCCTTTGACAACCTAGATAAACACCTGGAATCTATGAAGCCTTTGATGAACCAGTTCAACAAGTCGCGTGACAAAAACCTTACAAAGAAGTTTTGGATGGAGTATATGAATCTTGTGCTGATTCTTCTCCATTTCCTGATTGCAGAGCGTGGGGGAGACTGGGAAGGTCATATTATTGGTGTAACCCTCATGTTGCCGTATTTGACAGCTGCAGGGCATTATAAGTACACTACATGCCTACTCCAGTATTTGAATGACATGAAAACCTTGTCACCTAGCTTGAATGATATCTTTGTCAAAGGACTATTCAACGTGAAGCGGAAAAATTGCAAGATGAATTGTGTTTCCCCGGTGCAAGCACTGGAATCCACACTCAACCATGAATCAAAACAAAAGGGAGGAATAAAGCGAATCACACTGAACTCAATGGCAGTTGCCAAGTGGACTACCACCATACCATTCTGTGCTGAGGTTTCCTCTGCCCTTTATCGACTTGCTGGAATTGAGAGCATGAGTGAATTTGATGGTGAAGGAAGCAGAAATTGAACCTTTGAGAAGCGCCGAGAAAACCTTGTCAGTAATGTGGTCTCTGTTGTCGAAGACCATATTGATCCCTTTACATGTGATGAGGAATCATTGGTGAATATCATTTCAAATCAAGTCACTGATGAAGCAGTGGCAAAGAGCCTCCTGAGTGCACGTGCTAGTGCTTTAAAAGCATTGGAGGCATACTTCGATCGAAAACCCAACCACTTTTCCAAGGTTAAAGTAAAGACTATGGATTGCGATACAAAAACGGCTAAAAGTTCAACGACCAAGACCGGTAGCAGCGTTTATTTTGAGTTGGAAGCTGTTAAAAGGATTTTAGTTACTGTTGGTACTAGTCAAGGATATACGCTTCAGATGCTAAGTAAGATCATGCCACACGAACTTTTGCCCTACGCCCCAGCATTATTTGAAGCAGTAGCTAGTGAACGTACTAAGCTTCAATCGGGAACGAAGTCAAGTTTTCTCGAGTTCATTCGCACCTCTGCAAGTTTAGAAAGTTGGCCTAGCGAAGTTCCGATTAGCACGGTCACGGGAACTGTTGTGGTGGTAGATTTCATGCCGTTAATCCGGTCGCAAGTCCCAGACAAAACCGAAACCGTTGAGGCATTTTCGATACGAATCCTTGCAAGGCTCTTAAATCGACTCCCAAAATCTACAACCGAGCTGCATATTGTAGCTGATCGGTATGACGGAGTGTTCGGACTTGTAAACATTTCCGGGAATCCTATTGTTCTAAAAGACAGTAGTGGATGTCATGAGCGGAGAGGAAATACAGTGACGAAAAGTTTTATCGCGCGAAGAGCATGGTGCTAGAAAACTGGGATATTTTGCTTATGCAGTCAGAGAGTAAGGCAAGACTTATCGAATGTATTTTTGAATTGTGGAGCCAAATCTGTCTTTCTGAATTAATATTTACCATTTATCTCTCTGGTGGATTCAGTGATAGAATGAAGGTGCTAAAACTGGTCCCATCCAAAATGACTATAGATCCAAACTCGGACTACGAAGCGAACTTGTGCAGCACACATGAAGAAGCAGACATGCATGTTGCTCTCCATGTTGCCGAATGCTACAGAAATGGATGTTCCCAAGTAATTGTTGAAGCAAATGACACAGACATTGTTGTCATTTTATTACAGAACTATCGCGACATATTCCTCTGTACGTGTGACCCAGGCTATGAACCCGAGCTCTACGTTCACTTCCGTAACAAAGTCTTTCAAATCCATAGAATTGTGAATAGAACATCGTGAGCTGTTGTAGAGTCAATAGGGCTGCTACATTGCATTAGTGGATGTGATACGGTCAGTTTTTTCTTCTCGAAGGGCAAAAAAACATTTGCTACATCTGCTGTTAAATCACAGCTCATTCAAGAAATTGCTGATCTTACACAGAAAGTGAGGAGTGATATCAAAAACATCATTATGTACGAGCCCTAAATCTTACGTATCTGTACGAAATTGACTGTATTGGTATATAGCAAAAAACAGTCCGAATTTGATTCTCTCAATGACCTCCGAATTCATTTATTTCCCAGAAAAAAGAACTTGAAAAGCTTACCCCCAACAGATGGCTCTTTCGTAAATCACTTCAAGAGAGCTATACTTCAGTGGAACATTATTCTTAAGGCTGTGATTCCTAAGCCCTATATCTTCAACCCACTTGAGTTTGGCTGGACCCATCACGACATTTTAGGAGTCAGTCCAGTGACTTCAGCGCTGACCCCCTGGCCTCCATCTGTCAACAAGGCTTCAACCTATTGTTACTGTAAAACTATGTGTGGTAAAAAGTCCTCTCGTTTGGGGATAAAGCCATGCGACATTCTTTGTGCATGTGGTGGGCGATGTGTTGACGACAGCGACGATTCGGAAGAGGATTAGCGGGATTTTTTGGTATGTTTGAGGAAAACCGTTGGGATGTGCGGGAATTGTATTTTGACAGGCTTTACCTGTAGCTTTATTTACAGTACTTAAAATAATAAACGCTCTTTAATCATGTTACAGGTTTAAGCTTTCAGCTTCTGTCGAGTATGGTTCTTCCGTATCCGTTTATTACCTTGCAAAGCTTCGTAGTTTGATTATAATCTGGATTACAACTATAGTTGTAAGAAAATCGAAGCTTATAGCAAATTAAATAGCATATAGCAGCTAAAGTTGAAACACGATGACCAAGTTCACACAACCGTTGGACTCGGCGTCAAAATTTGGCATAAAAAACATGTCCTGCAATACCATTAATCAAAATAAAATTTTAGGCCTACAAATAAGTAATTAGCCTATAATAAACGAAGGTAAGATTGGGCTGCGAAGTAAAGTTCATATTCGGATTTGGCGTTAAATTCTAGCATAAAAGATGTGTCACGTCATCATTTTGGACAAATGTATTTTTGCATGTATTTTTAGGCCTACTACTACTACTACTACTACTCCTAACAAATCACCGCAGCACCAAGCCGCCTGAGGGCAACACTTTTAGGCCTACACTTTTTCAAAAGGTTCTAGACGGCTTCACCGAACAGTTTAAGCTTTGAACTTTACGGCAATGTGAAGCTAAATACGAAAGGTAAATTCTGGAAAAGAATGAACAACAAAAACTATTAGAAAGGTCCGAGATACGTGGTTTAGTTGAAAATGAACCTTTGAATTTTGAGATTTTCGAGGAAAATTAATTAATATTAGCCTATAGCTCCTGGGCTATACAAGATATCGGAAAAAATTTAACATATTCTATGAGAAGACCATATTAGGACCAAATTGAGATGTCGCACCACTAAATCGGAGGGGTACAACCTTAAAAAAAACAGTCTGTACACGTTTTATAGGCCTAAAAAGGGTGTTTTTTTTGCTTTTACGAGGTCAAGCCCTGATCTCCAACTTTGCCCTCACCCATATTCGGATTCAGCGTGGTCGATATAGTCGGAGACTATTGTCAAACTGACTGTGTCTTTCTGACCACCTAGTTGTCATATTATAGTGGTCTGGCTCCCGGACTCCTATAGGAATCCATAGTTTGGCTTGCTATTTGTGTGTTGGGAGAAACTTTTTTAACAGTTTTTTTTATCCTGACACAAATAGTATTCTTTAATTTAATTTAATACCTCATCAAGTTACCAGAAAAATAAAACTTATTATCATTCCCAAAAGATTCTATGTATGCTCTTTGACAACCTGGATACACTTAAACTCTTTTTATTTATTTAAAATGTAAGAGCAGAAGTAGTGACAGTAGTATCCCTGAAAGCATCAACTTAATACCCCCAGAGGTTCTCGATATATTGATGAAATGTCTTATTGGCAACCGCAAACGCAATGCCTTTTGATTTAGTTTTGAAGTAGCATTTAGTTATATAGCATGCCCTCAAATCTCTTTTTACTCTTACAAAGGACACAAGAATTTTTAATTTAATTATAGAGTGGTGCTGCCAATGATATTGCTTATGTGCTTTTTCGAAAACCTGCATGCATACAGTTTTTTCGTTTAATTGGAACTCCCCCTAAACGCTTCCTAAAAGTTTCACCTCAATACTCTTAGCGTCATTAGTTACAGTAACTGTAGTGGTAATATTAAAAGTGTACGCATAGTGCCTTCTGGCTAGTTTAAAATCCCCCACAACTTACTCTTAAAGGTCTAACTTAATGATATAGGTTGTTCACCTTTTTGAAAGTCCACATGCTCATAATTTGTTTTGATTTAGTTCAACGTCTGCCTAAATATTTCTTATATTTGATTACTGAACACATTGTTGTATTCTCTTTGGACTATTGGTTACAAAATAATTATCTGACAATTTCGATCGAATGTGTTTGGGAAAAAGGGATATCAGGGAGGGGGGCTATTTTCTCTCCATTACACTTGACTCAAAATGGATCTAGAAAAGAGCACCATAACTTCTTATTACCAACCCAATGAGCCTTCTCCGAAGTTTATGCGACCACCATTTCTATAAAAAAAAACCTTATATGCCACCAGGGCGTAACTTAAAACACTTGTCCTGATGGCTAGGGGGGGGGGGAGGGCTCATTCTCAAATACATAATTTCTGGATCTTTCAACTATGCTGAACAAAATGGCTATCTCAAAATTTCTTATTGGATGTGTTTTGGGAAATGATTGGTGTAGGGGGGGGGGACTGGTTGACCTCCAGTCACTTTTGACTGTTAAAAAGTCCAGTAGAACTTCTGATTACCAATCAAATGAGCCCCTTCGAGGTTTATACGGCCACCTTTTCTATAAAAAACCTTTTACCCCCCCCCCCCCCAGGGTATAACTTACAACCCTTGCCCTGAGGGTTGTGGGCGAGAGGGGAGGGGGGGGGTTGTCATCCTCAAAGTCATAATTCCCGGACCTTTACAATGCGCAGAATAAGAAGGCTATCTCAAAATTCTGATTGGATATATTTGGGGAAATGATTGCCGTGGGGGGGGTTACCCCTCAGGAGCTCTTTTTCAAGTTTCTATGAAATTTTTTCCTATAAGAAGTACCCTAATCTAAACAAAATAAAAATAAATAATATATTATGCCCACGTTGCTCTTTACTATGGCAACACTATTATGCTGCCTATGATATTAAGTTTTGATATTTCTATTACATAGTATTGGAAGTGCCGATTAGACCAGAGAAGCCCCCCCTAAAATTTATCCTATGAGCGCCCATGTCTCTTAGAGAGGCAAAGGTGGACTAACTTCTTTAGAGTTGTATAAACATTATTGTTTTCCCACTGTTAATGATTAATTAAAAACATTTTCCACAAAATAAGTTTTTCAAAAAAAGTAAAGAACTCCATTAAACCAAAAATGAATAATAAATACAATCAAATAATCTAACAAGCATACAACTACCACAAATCAGTATCAATAAATAAATGAAAACCAAAACAAACAGAAATCAGAGGCAACGCTATAGCGTTGCCTATAATAAAGGCCATACGGCTCCAATGTTTTATTATTGTTTATTTTTTTTTTCCCAGAGGCACTTCATAAAGAAGGGGTCGTCGTAGAAACTTCAAAGGGGGCTTATTCGATTGGAAATCGAGAGTTCTAGTGCCCTTTTTAAGGGCCAAAAGTGATTGGAAGGCAACTAACACCCCTTCAACGCTCACCATTTCCCCAAACACATCCAATCAAAATTTTGATATAGCCATTTTGTTCAACGTAGTTGAAATATCTGGATATTATATGTTTGAGCAGGACACTCCCCCCACAGTCTTCAGGGCAAGGGTTATAAGTTATACCCTGGGGGCATATATGGTTCTTATGGAAGGAATGCTCGTGTATACTTCAGAGAGGGCTCATTTGATTGGAAACTGAAAGTTCTAGTTCACTTTTTAAGCGTCAAAAGATATCGGAGGGTAGCCAGCTTCCCCCAAAACCCTTTTTCCCAAATGCATCCGATAAAAATTTTGAAATAGCTATTTGTTAAAAATAGTTCAAAGATCATACAACAAAAATTCCGGCGTCGATACAACCCCCCAGGGCCTGGGGGCAGGCGTTGTAAGTTATATCCTGGGGGCATATATGGGTCTCATGGAAAGGATACTCGCATTAACTTCAAAGAGGGCTCAGTTGATTGGAAATTGAAAGTGTTAGTTCACTTTTTAAGAGTCAAAAGAGACTAGAGGGCACCTAGCCCCCCCCCCCCGTTCACGCCCTTTTTTCCTCAAAACCATCCGATAATAACTTTGAGATAATCTTTTTTAAATAGTTTAAAGACCATATAACGAAAACTCCGGGGTTGACACAGCCCCCCAGGGCCCGAGGGCAGGTGTTGTAAGTTATGCCCTAGGGGAATATATCGTTCTTATTGAAGGGATGCTCGTAAAAACTTCAGAGAGGGCTCATTTGATTGTAAATTGAAAGTTCTAGTTCAGTTTTTTAGAGTCAAAAGATATTGAAGGGCAACAAGCCCCTCCCCCCCCCCCAAGCCCCTTGTCCCCCAAATGCATCCAATAAAAATTTTGAGATAGCCATTAAGTTAAAAATTACTCAAAAGTCAGATAACAAAAACTCAGGTGTCATCAAAACCCCCCAGGGCCCGGGGGCAGGCGTTGTAAGTTGTGCCCTGGGGCATATATGGTTCTTATGAAAAGGATGCTCGTATAAACTTCAGAGAGGGCCCATTTGATTGTAAATTGAAATTTCGAGCTCACTTTTTAATAGTCAAAAGAGATCCGAGGGCAACTAACACCCCCCCCCCTCCACGCCTTCTTTTTCCAAACCCATCTGATGAAAATTTTGAGATAGACATTTTTTTAAAAATAGTTAAAAGGTCGGATAAGAAAAACTCTGGTGTGGGTTTTCGAATCTTTACTGATTAGCAAATTTTAAAAGACGTAAAAATTAATTTACGGGAAAGAAGAGTAAGCTTGCAGGGAAAGGATGAATTATGAGAAGAACAAAAGGACTTTTATCTGATGAATAATTGGGTCGCTGGTTCCAACGAGCCTATTTTACCGCTTTCTATGGGATGTTCAGTCGTAGAACCATGGTTGGGGGTAGGGTCAATTAATTGAAAAGTGAACGCTCTAGTATGTTTTTGAGGGCTCAAAGGGAATGAAGGGGAAACAACCTCCCTCTCCTGCCCTTTTTCGCCCAGAATACCCTGTTGTCCTCCATTGTGTCGGATCAAAATTTTGAAACTATTATTTATCCAAAACAATTGAAAGGTGAAATGGATGTACAACCAGGGTTAACATGACCCCAAGATAACCCCTCCCTTCGACAAGAGCGTGCTTGCTTGACAGATATTTTGAATGCGTGGCACATGGCTGCTCAAAGATGACAATGTGCTAGGCCAGCCATCAATGAATACATTTCAGTGACGTCAATTTGCGATATTGTCGGGGGAAGTGTATTTTTCCAAAATCCAGGGGATGTGAAGGGTTTATTTTTGAACCTTTAGAAAATCTAGGGGGGATCAAAATTTTGAGATTATCATTTTGTTCAAAATAGCTGAAAGTTAAAATAACCATGCCTCCAGGTTCGATATGGTCCCACCACGACCCTTCCCATAGTAAAGAGAGAGTTCATCAACAAATATTTTGAATGCGTCGAATGGGGTACTTTTCAAAATCTAGGGGGGGGGGGTAAAAATCTGGACAAGCTAAATACCCCCACCCCCAATTGATGTCAATGGCATATTTAGTGAAAACTGGATTAGCTTAACCTACTCCAGCAAATATTTTCAAAATTCTGTATAAAAAGTATTTGGTTTATTTGAGTCAAACTCCTGTAGTTAAATAAACAGCAAAAAAAAATGCTCACAACTTATGATTTATGTACTAAAAATCTACAATTATTTATCTTTTACAGGTCCAAAAAGGGATACGAATCAAATAAACATCGTTTGAGAAAATATAAATAATAGACATTTTTTTAAAGAAATGGACTTATCAGCAATTCTGAGTAGGAAATTTAGAATCCCTGAAGGACTAACAGAATATATGGAGCTACTTGCAAAAGAAATTATCCGATATCAGCCAGAAAATCTCCATATTTTTGCAGCAGGATTCTTTGGTGGCTTAATTAAAGAGCAGGAATGTGAGTGTATCTTCTTTTCCTCTCATTAGATCTAACAAGTTTAGAAAAAAATACCCACATCCTTTCGACTGGATTAAATCGAAATACATGCAATTTTTTTCAAATTAATATTTTTCGTCCGCCATTTTGAATAAAATGTGCTTAAATGATTGGTTCAATCAGTTTTCTCATATCTTACTTAATTTTCAACTTATTGTCAAAGAATATTTTCAGGCATTCGTTTAACTGACCGTTACATCAAACAATGAGTGGGGTTGTAATTCAACCTCCGTTTAATTCAATCCAGTTCAACTCAAGGTCATTCAGCCCAGCCCCGTTCAACTCAACCGTCGATCAATTCAACCCTTGTCCCCCTAAACCATCGTTCAACTCAACCCCCATGCAATTCAATCCTCGTTTAATGCAACCCCGATGCAATTCAACCCACGTTCAACTCAACCCAAATTCCGCTCAACCCCGTTCAACCTAACCTGTTGTAGCAGTCATATTCAACAGGGTTGAATCAAATTGGAGTTGAGTTGAATGAAGGTTAAGTTGCACGGAAGTTGATTTGAATTAGGATTGAGTTAATCAGGAGGTGAGTTGAAGGGGGTTGAGTTGAATGGGGGTTTGGTTCAACAAGGATTTAGTTGAGTGGCGATTGAGTTGAACGAAGGTTGAGTTACATCGGAACCCAAACAATGAATCAGAGGAAATTATTGTTCGATTTCCAGACCTTAAAAAAGGTAATGACAAATAGGTCATGTTTTACGGGTGAATGATGATGGAATGCCAAAAAAGTATGTTTTTAAGTTATATATCTTTTGTAAAACGAAGAGTTGGTTATCCACAAATGGGCTGGGAAGAGGTAATAAGAAACCATTTAAAGGGAACGTGAAATTCATGGGGGGGGGGGGGGGGGGGAATTGAAAGTGAAGGAGAGTGGAAGAGGACCATACGCCAGTCGAAGAAGACCATACATTATAAATGCATTTGCCTCATTAGTTGCTGTTTGGCTTGGTGCTGCAATGCGTTGCTCGTAGTAACAGTAGTAGGTAGTAGGCCATGATCTTCTCCCGAAATTTCAACATCGCATAGACATTTTTACTAAAGAGGGATGCTTGTACCAGAAAAGTAGTTAAAACATGTCTTTTCTGCAACCTTATGCCCCCCCCCCCCTGAGAAAGCTGTTAATTCCATCCTCCCCACAAAAAGACTGAAAAAGTGTCTCTTCTGCACTTTAAATGTGAAGTTTTGCTTTATTACTAAAACATTTGGGTGACATAATTGATAGATTGGTATGTAGTAAACTTTAGTTTTTAGGGCATATTTTACCACTTTTTGACTTAGAAGTGCTAACATGATTATTGGTAAGACCTATGTTTACATTGTCGAGTTGCATATTTGAAAATATTACATTTGATTTCAATAGCTTTGCTCTGTACGAACCCCAAGTCTTTCTTTCCAGGCTAATGCATTGTACTAGGCAGGGCCGTATCCAGGATTTTTGTTAGGGGGGGGGGGGGGCTACCCGATTTTTTCCTGTGGACTTTGTAGTCCACGTAAAATAAGACAAGTATTTACATACAGTTAAATACTACAAGCTATTTTTTGTTTTTTTTTTTGGAGGCAGCAAAAACAGTTAACGCAAAAAGAAGCCAAATAGTAGAAGTAGTCTATATATTTTTTAGTTTGTTTTTTTTTTTTTTAGCTAAAAGTAAGGGCGAATATCTATAAAAAGAAATCCAGGCAACGATTTTTCTTACCTGCAAAAATGTCGATGACCTTGTCAGGGCAGATGTCAACGTCCCTATGGACTGCAAGGAGGGCTAAGCCACTCAATCGTTCTTCTCCTGTTGAATTTCTCAGCCAGGTTTTGAGCCTTCTGAGCGTTGAGAAACTTCTTTCCGGAGTAACAGTGCTAACAGGTAACGTCACAAGAACAGCCAGAAAAAGAAAAACATTTGGAAAAAAGGTGGTGTCGCAACCCTGAAGCGAAGACACAGCACAAGTAGGCCTCTTTGATACCGGAACATTCTCCCACTTGATGCGCCACAGCTCAATTTCTTGCTTCAGACAGTCTGGCTCGGGAAGAATATCGCCATACAATTCAACCAATGACGCCAGGTTTAATGCCTTCAGATCGACAGAAACAATTTTGGCAGGAGAAAGGACGCTGAGATTTGACAGCAATTTCTGGTGAAGCACAAATCGTTGTTTCAGCTCGGAAGTGAAGTGGTCCGGGAAAGGAATAAAGAGCGAGGTTCTATAGTGGTTGAGAAGGTCTGGATCGTCTGCATGTATACTCCGGCCACCTCTCGTCCTTGGACGAGTCATCTCCAGTCCTAAGTTGCTTGCAAAACGCTGAGCTTCGTCGAAAATAGACGTGATAGCTGTAGCAGTATTTCCTCGCATTTCCTTTGTTTTCGAAAGGACAGTTTCCACGTGCCTGCATGCAGTTGCCAAATCACAGTCAACTGACTGAAGAGTCTTGCACAGTGGAAGCGTAAGGCAGAAAAGCTCTTTGACCACATGTAGACACACAACAAATTGCGACTGGTTCATCATGTCCAGCAACTGCGCCGCTTTTGCAGAAGTTTATGCATTTCCGTTCTCTTCAAGAGCTTCCAGGGATCGCAGGATTGGTCGGTACAGCTCAAGAAAACGCACGACTGAATCGTGGCACTCCACCCATCTTGTTTTGCAGAGTCCGGTTAAAGTATATCTCCTCGAATCCGGTAGTGTTTCGTTGATCTTCTCTTTTAAATTCTGGGTCCTGAGTGGGGAAGTATGGTAAAAACTGCAGACTTGTGACAAGACACCGAAGAAATACTTAAAAGTCAGAATAGAGCATGCAGAAGAGATGACCAAGTTGAAACTGTGCACACTACAATGGACATAAGGCGCCTTCGGATGCTTTTCACGTATAACAGCCTGGACACTCCTAAGTCCACTCATCGCTGCTGCACCGTCATATCCCTGACCAACCATCTTGTTCACATTAAGACCAAGGTTTTCGAGAAATCGGAGGATTGATGAAACCAGACCTTGCCCAGTAAAATCAGAAACTGGGGTAAAACCAAGGAAGTCCCCATGCATGTTCCCTTTGAAAGTGTAGCGGACGCAAACAGACAGCTGCTCGGTATTCGAAACGTCCACCGTTTCATCGGCAAGCACCGAAAAATATGGACTTGCGTTTACTCTTTCCACAATAGACTGCTGAAGAAGCTCCCCGGATGCAGAGATAATACCATTCTGGATGATGGGAGAAAGATATGTGGCATTTCCGGCTGCAGAAAGAAGATGGTTCTTCAGAACATCGTCACCGTGTCTCACCCTCAGCCGCAGTAGTGCTCGGAAGTTGCCATCATTGTGAGAAAGTTCTGGATCCGAGACCGAAATGGGGCCGGAATCGTTGGTACCACAAAGGGCAAGCTGTTGCCGCCCACAAAATATCACCGTCTCAACAATTGGTCGCAACTTCTGGCGATTTTCTTGAACCTGCATTTTCCTCGCCGCGTCTAGTTGGTGCACGATATTGTCCTGCCTTTTCTCCGATACAGAAATGAGGTTTTCAGCCGATACGATGCATTTTCTATGAAACTCTGCTTCTTGGTGAGCTGTGAAGCACTCTATTGCATCCTTCCAGCTCCTGAATGGTTTGGTGACTAGATTCCCCAAGCGCTGGTGGCAGCCTTTGCCAGCTGTCTCTGACGAGAACAGAACGCAAAATCTGCAAAAAGCAGCGTCCTCAGACGGAGAGTAGGACAACCAACTGAAACGAGCGAGCCAAGTTAACTGAAACTTCAGCTTCTGTTTTTCGTATACTCGAAAAATGTAGGAGATATCTGGAGTCCAAGGGCTCTTCAGCAAACGAAGTTTAGAATTTGCATCGAGACTGGATGATTTGTTGACAAAACGACCGATGTCATTTGCAAACAACGACAGAGACTGGGTTGGTGCGTGTTGCGTCGTGGTTGGTTCCAGTGTGCGTGATTCAGAAGCTTCAACGATGGCTCCAGTGCCCTTCAGATCCACAGGTCCACTTGGGCGCGAAAAACGACGTAATGTCACGCTTCCTCTTCATGTTGAAAATCGCTCTTCTCTTATCCAAGTCCGAAATTGAACTGAACTGAACTAACAATCTTGCACTCTCTTATAACATTTACCTCGGGCCCCCATTAATCCTAATTTACTACGCAAGGTCTGACCTTGCATAATAAGGTGAACATGGGGTTTCCTAATTGCGTAAGCTGATCACAACCGTTTACCCACAAAATTGCAATAGGATTTTTGTATGCCACAAAATGCAATAGGATAATAGCGCATATTAACCCTAATTTACTATGCAAGGTCAGGTGAACATGGGGCTACCTACAGTTACCTAATTGCGCAAGCTGATCAGAACCGTTTACCCACAAAATGCAATAGGATTTAGTGTGGGAGAATATTTTTTCTGGTAAGGTTTTGTCTTTACAGGTATTTTTTAGACTAATTTTCGACTCGGTCAAAAATTTCGGGGGGGGGGGGATCAAACCGGGTAACCCCCCCCCCCCCCTGGATATGGCCTTGGTACTAGGTACTGAATTCATTGGCATTAAGGATAAACTAAGAATGTCTGAAATATTTTCTATCTTTTCATTAGTTGATTATTTTTTTAACAAAATTTTTCTGGCGAAGTTGAAAATTAAAATAGACAAAACTATTGGCTTCGCAGCCTGTGCGACACATTTCTACAAAACGAGCTTGCATAAATAGACTGGATATCCACGTAGCGGTAAAATTCTGCTTTACCGAAACCACAAAACCCAAGTTAGGTTCTTACGTTCTTAAGAAGCCCACTCTCTTAAGTTTGTAAGAAGCCTACCGAAGCTGAAAGAACAATTTTAAGGCTCTCCGTAGCCTTTCACTAGCCATGATATCAATAGGTTTTATTGCACAATTTAAAGTCGTTACAAATCTGTAGGAGGCTCAGTTTTCAGTAGAGCGCTATTTTTTCCTAAATCTTACGGATATAGGGGAGCCTCACGAGTCAATTTGTATAAGCGTGTTTTTTAGATAAAGGTTGCTCAAGAATAAACTAATAATATCTGAAATATTTTCTATGTTTTCATTAGTTGATTATTTTTTTAACAAAATGTTTCTGGCGAAGTTGAAAATTAAAATAGACAAAACTATTGGCTTCGCAGCCTGTGCAACTTATTTCTACAAAACGAGCTTGCATAAATTGACTGGATATCGACGTAGCGGTAAAATTCTACTTTACCAAAACGACAGAACCCAAGTTAAGTTCTTACGTTCTTAAGAAGCACACTTTCTTAGGTTCGTAAGAAGCCTACCGAAGCTGAAGGAGCGATTTTCAAGGCTTTCCATAGCCTTTCACTAGCCATGATATAAACAGGTTTTATAATACAATTTAAATTCGTTAGAAAGCTGAGGGAGGCTCAGTTTTCAGTAGAACTATTTTTTTTCTAAATCTTACGCATATAGGGGAGCAACACGACTCAATTTTTTTGAACTTGTTCTTTAGATAAAGGTTGCATACGCTACGAGAAATAATTTCTGCTTGTTTTAAATTTCAATTTTGCTCTTTATATCCATTAATTTCTTTATTTCCATGTTCTTTTTCTTACGAATTGATTCTTGTTCTTGTTACTTCACTAAGGTTCCCATTTAACTCAGCCCCCCCTCGACCCCCATGAGTTGAATAAAGGGTGATTTGGATGGGGTTTGAGTTAAATGGGGATTGATTTAAATGAGGGTGGAGTTGAAAAGGGGTTGAGTTGAACGAGGGTTGAATTGAAGGAATTGATTTAAGCTGGGTTTGATTTACGTGCACATCGATTCAGGGACGTGTCCAGGACTTTTTTTAGGGGGGGGGGGCACAAAATAGGTTTATCCAATAAACTTGCGTTAGGAGCAAGTTTAAGTAAAGCAATCTTGCGTTAATTAAGTAATTTACACTAATTTAGACTACGTTAGGGGGGCACCCCCTCACTCCCTGGATCCGCCACTGCATCGATTGTCCCTTATTAACACTGTGTTCAACCCAAATTTAGACCAACCAATAAGTAGCAGGTTTTTGTCGTATCCAAGATAAGACACATACAAATGCCTGAAAAACAAGTAAAAATATATTTGAAAGAAAGCTAGAGAAAAATGCAGGGAAACATTTGTCAATAGCACCCCTCCTTGTCTAACTCCACCACGAGCAGGTATATTCCCAAAAATCACGCCACTTGATCTCAGTTTTACGTAATAATGTTATTGTTCATCTTATCTTTAGTGCTTTATTAGACTTTACCATCGACGTTTGTGGCGAAAATTATTAATATATTTGGATTATATCTAGATTAGATTAATGTAGCATGGATTGGCGAATGAAAAAGAATATTTGTTTCTTGGTTATTTTCTATGAAGCGTTAAAATCTTATAATCCCCCACCCCATACAATTGTTTCTGGTATGCATATGTTAATGTTAAAATGTGAAGTTCAAGAAACTTGAAAATATACGAAAAAAAAATTGTCTATAGTCGCCAAGATTCAGTGATTTAGTGTCCTTTGGAGGGGAAGGGACGGAATTTTGATTACTCGTAAGCCCAACGCTCCGGTAAGGGAGTATTGGCTGGTAAATTATAGGATAACCCGTTAAGAGACTTTAGATTTTGGGAGGGGTAGTTCTATGACCTTAGTTCTGCCCTAAGATGGATGGATGGATGATAGACTATCTAGTACCTATCAACAAGTGAAAATGACATCATTTTTATACATTCCTGAAAAAGGCTTATGCCAGCTGTGACTCTCACTCAGACTATCTGTCTTGGCTTTTTCTCCAATTAGCCATGGATTGATGGCAACTTGAATTTAATTCAAGTTGGATTAAAAAGGGAAGATTGGATTTAATACACAGCTTGTCAATAGTTTTTTTTGTTTTTTTGTTTTATTGGCTAGCTCAGAATTATTAGTCACTGGTATTTTGGTCAAATATGTTGTTTTGTGACAGTAACTAGCACCTTGTTGCAGCACTTAGTCCTTTGGATGTCGTCAACCATAAGAAAATAACCGAAATGGACTTTTTGCATGGGGGTTGAGTTAAATGCAGGTTAAATTCCATGGTGTTAAACTTAATGGGGGTTGAGTTGCATGGAGTTAAATTAAATCTAGGTTTAATTAAGTGGGTGTTGAGTAAAAGGAGATAAGATCAGTTGAACGGGGATTAAGGTAAATGGAGGTTGAGGTATATGCGCAGCCTGCAACCATGATTGGTATTTAAGTCATTTACAGTTTTCAACTTCTTTTTTTTCAAAATAAATTGACTAGGACAAACCATCTTTTGGGGTCAAGAGCAAATCCGAAGCAGTATTGCCATCTGGAATAAAGTCACTCCGTTCGGGGCACTTGTCCAAACATTCTGTCAATGAAACGTAATGCAAGGCTACAAAATTGTTCACAAATGGAGAAATTTTATGTCGATCTTCTTTACAAAATTTAATGCGAAAATTACCGTTGTTGCTATGATAAAAAAAAAAAAAAAAAAAAAAAAAAAAAAAAAATCTACATTTTAATGCATCTCAGATGTTAGACTGACCTGCAACACATTTTTTAATCTGTTTGTATGGCTACAATAAAAATTGAACCGTTTCAAGTAGCAATTTGATTCTCTAAGAGACGTGATGGAGGAATCTATTGTCAGGGAGAAAATAAAACAAAGATGGTGAGTAAGCTTCACTGTCATAAGCTTCACTGTCATATTAATATGAGTCATCTTAGTATGAATATCCTCACAATAGTGATAAGCATCCCTGCTTGAAACAGTTTTGATTGGAAAACCTCCTAGGAAGATCAACAAACTAATAGTAAAAAATGTGGACATTGAAATGTTTTACTAACTAACTAGTAAATCGGGCCGAGACTTCGGTCATTCCTCTATTTAGCCAAATGGAGATTTTTTTTTCATTCGGTCAGCACAGATAAACTGTCCTTCAACTTTAAGGTGACGAGCCGAACTAATGCCATCACATTTATTAGTTCTTAGATAGATTTTATAAGGCTTTGATTTTCTTCAATTTGTGTACAGTTAAAATCAATTAGTAAATTATCGAAATTATTTTGAGGCGTTCATTTCACAGAGGTTGATTTTCTTTCTTTTTCCTTTACAAGCATAGCACATTTTAGGCCAACCTCCTTAGATGCGGAATAATTTATGTTCTTCTTAAGTTTTAATCTTGCTCCTTATTTTCATTTGAAAAAAAAATTGATAAATAAAATAAAGATCAAGCTGTCAAGGCCCATAATAGTGAAAGGCATGGCAGATGTTTCCAATCCATGTTCATTGCTTGTCCCCGTGACCAAAAGAAATGCCAAGAAAATAATGAACATTAGAAAACCCAGAGATGTAACAAAACTCCTTATACAGAGGTCTCACTTATACGGGAAGGGGAGATCACTTTCTCCAATATTGTTACGTTTGACAAAAAGAAGAAAGAGACAAATGTATTAAAAAAGACAAAAGCAGACATGACAGCAAGAACGTCCATCAAGCTGTCCTCAGTGCTCAAAAAGAAAGAAAAAACTTACCTTTTTAGTGAACTTATATTTAATATTTTATTAATGTTTTCTATAATATTTATTAATAATATAATAATAATTTTTTATGATTTTTTTTTCAAACGCCATGCATAGCCAGCGTGGTCTAAAAACGTATTTACTCCAATAGAGCCACCTGGTAACAAAAAATGGTAACGAGTAAGTAAAACCGAGTCACTATTTAAATTCAACAATAACAAGATGAAAGGAAGAAAGAATTAAAAGTACTTTTTAATTAGCCAAAACACACTCAAGTTCTCGATCTGAATGTAAGATCTTAGAAAACCGGTTTCTTAGCCACAAAGACAAGTGACAGGTGACAGAATGGTAGGCATATTGGACTTTTATAATTTGGGTTATATATTTGCGAATTAGGAGGGGGTAAGGGTAAAGTATAGTGACGTAATTTATGAAACTGCAAGAACTTCTGAATTTTACTGATAATTTGTTTTCAAAATGAAGCTGTTAGGACGATTAAATAAAGCTATTTAATGGATAAGTAAGAGTTGTCAGTTATAAACTATATGTTCTAATATGTTCTCATGTATGTTCTATATGTTCTAATGTATAATGTGTAATGGAACGTATTTCAAATAATCATGGTAATTATTTCAAGGTGGGGCTTACATCCCTTTTTAAGTTGATAAGGTTCAATATTCTGCTTAGCTGAACATTGTATAGCCTATCATATAGAATATTTTTCATAGAAAATTTTGCTCTTTCCGCCAAAACCTAACACAAGTCCAAAGGCTTGCTCAAATAATTTAGTCAAGGATTCCAATTCCAAATTCTTCACTGTATTTTAGTTCTGAAACTAATGAACAAACATAACAACCTCCCTACTAAGGAAATACTCACAGCAGGACAATCACTGAAATATCGACCTGGAGACACCTTGTTTTCAGCCGTAAGTGTAGAATATTTACTAACATAACAGCTAAATAAGATTAACAGATGAATGAAATAAATAGCACGGTTAAATTAGTCAAAATAGATGAAACTACTTATACAATATCTATCGCTATCTCGATGTCATTCAAGAATTAAGCTAGGGTTTCCAGCCAAGAACAACTGCAAGGGTTGCCAGCCCAGCCAAGTACTACCAGACCAACATGAGGTATTTGATAGCAACTGTTGGTTTTTAGCATTTTGGCAATTGGTTGGAAACCGCAGACTAGTATACTTTCAGAGGTCGGTTTGATGATGGATTTTAGGTGCAAAAGAATAAAATAAATAAAGAAAAAATATCTCAAATTTAAGCACCAATTGATTGAAAAGAAAATGAAATATTAAAATGAAAATAGCAATATTAAAATGAAAAAAATTAACATAAAATGAAAAATAGCTTATACCATAACAATCGCTTTTAGCGTCACACAGACCCTTTTCATGAAAAAAACAAACAAAAAACGCCCAAGCTGAATCGGATTTTACCCACTAAATAGGTTGCGCTACCTGTTTCTGCATCAGTGTTGTAAACAGGCAACTCATTCCAAGGCAAAAGAATGATAAAGCAAGATGCACATTTTAAGCTTTCACTACCCATGTGCCAAAGGATGTGCTTTCTATATAGCCTAAACAATTTCATACAGGCTAGCAAAAAGATCTTGAGGATCAAAATTACTGCTATAATTTCTGACATTGTACATAAAATGCCTATTTTCTGTACTTTTGCAGAGTTCCGAAAACAATCCTCTCATGAAAAAAATTCAGACTTATGTGGTCTTAAGATGGTTTATAGTACTAAGATGATAGCATTTTAAAACAACAATTGTAACAGGAAAAACTGAGGCAATATCAAATTGTCGACATAAACTTTTAGCCGAGATTTGGCACACTCGGCACATTTCCATAAATGACATAAAAGGAAAAAGAAGTGACATATTTTAGAAATTTTCGACACAGAAGAATAAGGGAAAGATTTCGTAAATTTATGACATAAACGAAACATTCCCCAAATGAATATGCATTTGGTAACAAAAATATCACTTTTCACGAAAGTGGTATTTTTTCTCGTTTTTTCTTCTTTTTTTGAGCATCCAGGTTTAGCCAGAGATGTAAATAAAGGATTTTGTCAAAGTAAGGGCTTTGCATGTTTATATAAGTTTCGTGCTTTCACATTAAGACATTTTGTATGAATGTTTTATATGTTTTTTTCATTATATTTACCGGGAACTGGCCACTTAGAAAGAGACTTACAAAGGCGTGCGTGGGTCAATAATACAACTGGTAAATAAATAGGCTCTAGTTTTGAGATTTCAAGGTGGACACATTTTGGCTAAAAATGACAATTTTTTGGATGCTCATGGGACGCATACATGAACCAAAAAGTTGGCAACCCTGAGAACAGTGCCTTCTCCCTCCTTCGAAATCAATCACCAACTCTGCTGCTTTATATTTACAGTGTTTCCTTCTGGACCGAAAAGCAAAAAGGCTAAGGATGAGCACAGTTTACCCCAAAAGGCTAACTGTGCTGCATTATTGTCCGTAAATCCACTACAATGCTATTTTTCGAATAGTTTGTAGTAACAAACTATAAGTAAAGAGCAACTTGGCCCAACAGTGACAAAAACTTTATAAAAGGAGTTTTGATAACAATAGATACATCCAGTGTCTTTACTAGCCAAAATGTTTGGGGGGGGGCAAGAGATTTTACCGAGTGGCTGGTCATTTTACCAACTGCTATTTGTCAATAATTAGCATAATTTCTGCTTCGAATACAATACGTAAAATCACTGCACGAGGCAGTAAAACCGCTGCATTTACCAACCGAGATTTAGATTTCGGTACACGTTATGTCACTATTTTAATGCTGTTTATTTAACCAAATTTAAAGTTGTGGTACCATCTGTAAGATCACGGCAGAAGTCAGAAAAACTGCGGTGTTTACCGACCAAGTTCAAAATTTCTGTAGATGACATGTTAGTATTTTCATAGTCTTTATTAAACCGGACAAAGAATTTTAGTGGCGTCGGAAAAATCGCGGCGTGAAGCGCCAGGATTTTAGCGACTTTTTTCTCTTTTTTTTACCAAGTAACCAAATATATTGGGGGGGGGTCCTCCCCCTCCACCATACGTGACGGCCCTGGATACGTCGAGAGGATTGGTTTTTAATCTAATTCCAAATACAGTAAGCTAAATAAAATTCACGAAGTTTAATGTTACCCATCGAAAGCTACGAGCCTGAGAAAAATCGTATGATTTTCCAAAAGGGTGTAATACCGTCGAAAAGTCAAGGAAATTGCACTATGAGATTCAGCATATCAGAGAATCCTACTTTAGAGGTACAAAGCTGTGTGTTTGTTGTTTTTTTTTTTTGCCATTGTGACCGTATCGAACCAATGACCCTAGAAAATCAGAAACGGAAATTAAAAGTCCTAGCACCTTTCTTAAGCAACCAGAAGATTAAAGAGAAATTAGCCTCCCTCCAATGCCAAATTTTCTCTAAATTTAGATCAAATTTTTCTAAATTAGATCAGAATTTTGAGATAGTCATTTTGTTCCACATGGTTTGAAAGGTCAAATAACCGTGCCTCTGGGGATGACAAGACCCCCCACATAACCTGGAGAAAGGGTTGTAAGCTATGAAATTTGCCTATTATTTACATATAGTTTTTGTTTTTAAGCAGCAAACAGAGATTTTTTAGGGAGATGAATTTTCCACGGGAGGGGGGGGGAGGTTACAAAGAAATTCTTCGGGGTGAGAAATTTGCCATTAGTGGGGGGGGGGGGAATTTCAAGAGAATAATTTTCCACGAAGAGGGATTTCTGGCATTATTTCAAACGATTAGAAATTAAATGAAAAACGGGTATTTTTTCAAATGAAATTAGTCTAAGAAGAATTTTCCAGGCGGAATTGTGCGCAAGAAATTTCCTGGGTGGACTTTCCATGGATCAATTTCCGTAGGGGGGGGGAAATTTTCATGGAGGGACACATATTTTCCGGTATTATTTGAAAAATAAATTATCCAAATTATCCTCAAATTATCCTCAGACTCTTTGAAATACTGTTTCATATGAAATATATGGAGACCATAGAAAACTGAAGGACATTACACGAATTTATATGTGTATCATGTAGATCATAATTTTTGAACATGTAGATTTGAATGGTACCCTTTTCCTGCTTCCTAGCATTTTCATTCTAGAAATTAGACTTAAAAGGCATTTTTGGTGCCACACGGCGCTTTGTAATAGGGTTATCGTGATGAAGTTTCAAAGAGGAGGTGAGTATAATCAAGAGCTTTAAAATGCGCCATTAAACATCACTGCAATTATCTCAAACATCTCTACAGTTTTGAAGTAGCCTTCTACTTCGACTAGTCAGCCCACGATTTATGAACATCCCCAGGGGAGGGGGAGTGTATACAAAAGAGAGAATCGTAAAACACAGGTTGAAGGTTTTCAATGGATATTATGAGGGTGCCCTTTTCATGCTTCCGAGTGTTTCCAGTCCACTTATGAGTTATGGCATCAAAATGTGTCATTTTTGGTACCATATAGCACTTTATGGCGGCGTTATAAAGACGAATTTACAGAAAACCCACTGATGTCAGGATTAGCTTTAAATGAGACCTTAAACAGCTCTCTATGATGCTGCAGTAGCCCGATTGTTCTGTTAGGCAGTATATGATTTATGCAAAATATTAAGGCGGCTGAGAGGTGGAATATGAAGAGGGGAAATTATACTGCTCAGCCTTAGAGTTTTTAGCTATGAGATTATGATGGCACTTTATTCATTCTTCCCAGTATTTCCAATCCAGGCACCCAAAGTATCTTTACGAGTGTCATATGCCACTTTGCAGGGGCTAATCTCCAGCATTTTTATAGGGGGGGGGGTGTGTGCAAGAGGGGCCGATATCTGGATAGTCAAGGGGCATGGGATATATGATAATTTTTTCTGTGCATTATTTGGGGGCAAGTGCCCCCTCGCTCCCTCCCGCCTCCCCCCTCCAACGAAGCCCCTGCCACTTTGTGATGGCGTTATCAGGTACAAAAAGCACTTAGATAAAAACAATTATCTTTCAAATGAACCCAAACGTTTCTAAGCCCCATTTATAATGGACATTGGGTCTTTGGGAAGTTGGGTCACTTGCCTACCTGACACTCTAGGTTGTTGGAGCCCTCACTTTTAGGCTTTAAACGCTTGTTTGTCAGTCATTTTAAGCAAATTAACGGCCCTGTGTCAATTCTAAATTCTTGGTCAATCTGCATAAGACCATAGGCCGACTTGCCTTGTTTGCCTCTCATTCCAGACAACCTAGCCGTTCTGTGTCAGTGTTAAATTCTTGATCAACATGCCTGAGACTCTAGGCAGGCGTGCCTTTCCAAAAGCTAACACACAAGTATTTGTCAAGGAGGCACACTTGTGCCTCTATAAAGAGGCGACCCACCACAATGTTAAGCGATTTCAGGTCCTAGATGTTGCAGAGAGACGGCGGTAATTGCATTTTGTAGCCCAAGCTCAAACTAAGAAACTTGCAAAAATTTCATCCTCCTCCGACTTTATCTTCATGGGGTAAACTGGGCCGGAAGTTTCGACCCTCCCACCACAGCCCCCCTTTAACGTTGTCCGATTGGGCTGAAATTTAGAGGTTAAGCTTTCCTAGGGCCCGGGAGCTTATCCTCGAAATTTCAGCTCAATCCGATCACTCCTTCCCTGTTTTCAAAAAAGCAAATATAGCCACTTAAAATTCATCATTTCTTTTTTTTTCTTAGCCACGCCTACAGGCCACAGTTGGCAACTGATCCGGGTGAATGAGGACTCATTCGAAGCAGAATTCGCTCTTTACGCTAAAGTTATTATTGTTTAAAAAAAAGAGTTGTGAGAAAGTCAAACTTTAGCGTAAAGAGCGAGGCGTTGAGGAGGGCACAGCCCCTTTCATATACGGAATAATTTCTGTTCGTTTTAAGATTTAATGTCGCTCCTTACTTACAGTTTAAAGAATTTTTTTTTATTTAAAGGCAGCGAAAGCGGGGGGTTTGGGGGGTGGCAGTCCCCCAACTGTGCCTCCTAATCCCTGTACGTTTTAAGGTTCGACCTTGTAACTCAGCCTCTTTAACTCTTTAGAAAACGTAGTTTTTTTCAAATAATTCAATAAAAGAGTCATACTTATTCCCGCCGTTCACCCCTGCCATTTAATCAAACACTTGGAAAACTATAGGTTTCACTGTTCGCCTGCGAGCTCAGGGGCCTTATTGGTCATCTGTCAATCCTATGACACAGTATTCCACCTTTAGATGACAAGCGGCCAAGCCTTATTAGGCTTAGGCTTCACTTGTTCACCGCCTGTGAGTCCAAGCAAATTCAGTCCCAGTGGACAATGTCCGTCACGCGTAACCCAAAATCAATGCAATCTTTTATCCCTTATTTATATGAATATTTTACCTTAGTTCTGCCCTAGGAAGGACATATGGATGGATGATAGATAGGCTTATCTATCAACAAATGAAATAACATCATTTTTATACAATCCTAAAAAGGGCGTATCCCAGATTTGCCTCTCAATCAATCGGACTATCTATCTTGTTTTTTTCTACAATTAGCCATGTCTTGATGCCTGAAAAATACTTGATTTTAATTCAATTCGAATCTCCAGCATTTTTAGGGGGTGGGGGTCGCAATAGGGGCCGATAGCTGGATAGTCAAGGGGTATGGGATATCTAATATTTTTTTCTTCCAATTATTGGAGGCAACTGCCTCCCTCGCTTGCCCCCCACCTCCCCCCATATTACGCCCCTGCCGCTTTGTGAAGGCGTTATCAGGTACAAAAAGCACGTAGATAAAAAAAAATTATCTTTTAAATGAACCCAAACTTTTATAAGCCCCATTTATAATGGACTTATTAACTCCGATCGTTTTTATATCCATCCAAAAAAATATATTTCACAACCAAATAGAATCTCTGATAATACCCTACCTGGTAATCGATCAGCGTTTAAGAATGCTTTACATAAAATGAAATTGTGAAATGCCATTCAGGATTGTTTTTTTTATTCAGTTACCCTTTCATCGTTGCTTTGAAAGGGTCTTTATTTTAGTTTCAGTGTTTGTTCTGAGGTTTGGTTTTTTATATTATCCTTTTAACTTCTATCTGAATTTTTTAATATTCTACAGTGAGGACGGTTGAGTGGAGGTCTCAACCGAAATATTTGCACCATTTTTTCTTCTATTTTTCACTGGCTGTTATTGTCCTCGCTTTTCCTTTCTTTGTGATTTTTTGTTTTGTCATGATTAGCCAGTGTGGTCTCAGAAATTACTTATGAAGTAGATGAATGAATAAATCTAGGAGGCGGTTTTTACCGCCTCCTCCCGGTGAAGGGAGGAGGATATTCTCCCGGTGAAGGTTTTTTTGTCCCAAGCTACCTGTCACAACGACTGAGTTTAACGGTAAATTTCAATATATTTCTGTATGGGTCTATGATCTAACTGACAGCGAAAACTAAAATTTGTATAAATGCATTGTTGCCAAAAAATAGCTTGTCTGATTTCCAGATTGGCAAGAAAGACACATTTCCAATTAAAATTTATTAATCCAAGAAGTTCACTGGGAATTTTCTTTTTCGCTTATGAAAAACCAGGAAGAAGTTCAACCTTCGATCGCACTTCAATTTATCTAGAAATTGTAATCTCGATGTCAAGTTGTTTTCCCTTCTTACATGATATTTACCGGCTTTCCTTTGTAGACAGCCACTCATTAGTCTAAATTTACTAGTTTCAAGAAAATAGACTTTTAATTTCTGTCAATTAGACATATGTTTCTTAGAAGCGCACTTCTTTCCATTTAGTGACGCAACTATGACGCAAAAGTGATTAAAATAGATGCTTGTTGGCTCTTCGTACAGTTTGACAATTAAATTAAGACATTAATTTGGAATTATTCCTCTTCAAGAACAACTCTTTCTTGTTTAGATAAAAGCTTGGATTTCAGCTTTCAGAGTTTGGCTCGAAGCCATTTTGTTTTCATTTTAATTTAAAAAGATATGAGCCGAGGAATAACCAGCTGATTCAAAATGGAAAGATGGATACTGAGGGTCACGCATGCAATAATTTTACTGGCATCGTGGAAGGGTGTAGTTATTGACTCAGATAGAGTGGCGCCAATTCACGAGAATGTAGCGGCGGAGGGCAAGAATCCCTTTTTAATGAAGAAACGAAAAAAAAACTTTAAATATCGAGGGAGTTGTCAACAACAATGTTGTTGGTTTTTTTTCGATTTTCCTTAAACGGAAACACAAAAAAAAGATAAAACGTATAACTTCGAAATTCCCATTCCTCCGAATTGGCACCATTGTTTGAGAATTCGAACTATATTAAAATTGTTGGATAAATAGCCTACTTTTGAGTAAGAGATCATGACATCGCTTGGGTGTCAAGGCCCGAATATACCCTCTCCCCTTGTATTTAATAGAAATTGTTTTCAAAGAAATATTTCTGAAAATATTTTGTGATTCAAAAGCGTACGAGTTTGCATAGAAACGAATTTTTAGGTAGCATCTCGTCCGTGGATGCATGTAAATCAAATTTCATGGAATAGTGCTATTATTGTGTTTCTTTCCAAACTATTGGAAGCGGATTATATTATGGTAAAATAAAAAGTCCTGAATAATGACAATAATTGTAATGATTATTTCTACCTCAAACTGCAATCATATTGGGGTCAGAGCCTTTCCGGTATTCTAGACAAGTATCTCTTCAACAAAGATCAGACTAGTTCATTCAGTCGGGACTGGCCATACCCCCTATATTAGGGGATGAAGGGGGGGGGGGTCTGCCCACTACACTTCTTTAATCTTTATCTGGTCTGTGCTAAACGTGACCCAATAGAACTCATCAAGAGTGTAGAATCTTAACTGAGCTTAGCTCCCCTACTCCTGGTGATGGAAAACACTTTTGACAATAAATTCAGAAATAGCTTAGAAAACTTTATGCCAAATTATGTAACACGCTACATAAGTAAAGTAGCATTTCAGTTGATCACCTTGCTGCAAGAGGGGTGGCAAGTTGATATTATTGTGGGGGATTCTAATGGGTACGGACCCAGAAACAGTTGGGAACTCCTGACCAAGAGTGTTGGTATTAGTAGGCTACATACTTAAGACAAGAGTATGCTAAAGGATGTGTGGCTAATTTCCTAATATGATTCATATATAAAACAGTATTTCAGAAAACAAATATAACCTCTTTTCAACTGGGGAGGGGGAAGAGTAGCATTATGTAACGAGATTCAAAAAGGCACAGACCCAGAAGTGGTTGGGAACTCTGGACGAAAAGTATTTGTGTTTAGTCTTGACATGACAATACTAAATGATTAATTTATATTTTAATAGCTCCATAAACTGAAATAAATCGAACCTCAATGTGGCTTATTCTAGAGTTTTGGAAAGAGGTTCGTGAAAACAGCCATCGTCTCTCTGAGGATATTTAATGAAGAGAACCAATTTTAATAGACAAAAAGGACAGAAGGTGATCCCTTTTTGATGGTCTTTGATTCACTTTGAATGCCTTGATCCTCTCTTCAAATGGAAATTTTAGGCATGGCCCATGTCAATTAAAGTTGAACTGTGAGATTCATTTCATTTTCACAAAAAAAGTATTTAATAATAATAACAATTATATAACTAACATATGTAAACATAGCTGACAGTAATAATACTAGTAATTTCAATAATAACAATAATAATAATAAAAATAATAATAATAATAATAATAATAATAATAATAATAATAATAATAATAATAATAATAATAATAATAATAATAATAATAATAATAATAATAATAATAATAATAATGATAATAATAATTATAATAATAATAATAATAATAATAATAATAATAATAATAATAATAATAATAATAATAATAATAATAATAATAATAATAATAATAATAATAATAATAATAATAATAATAATAATAATAATAATAATAATAATAATAATAATAATAATAATAATAATAAATAATAATAATAATAATAGTAATAATAATAATAATAATAATAACAGTAATAATAATAATGTAGCAGTAATAAGGCAACAATGGCGGCTGTCATAACAAATTACAACCTAAAATAAATAAAATCAACATTGGTTTCGGGGAGATCTTTCTACACAGACCTTCAGAAGCTGAAATAACTTTGTTTATTCTTAAAAAACTTTAAATATAGAGAATATCTGCTAAAGGGAAACTAACACTTTTTCTTTAAAGTACACAAAACATCAAAATATAAACACTTCCTGCTCTTTGAACCCAACTTAAGTTTATTGATACCTGAAAACCGCAATTTTCCCGTGTTTTTCTTTCGATGTTTCGAATGTTTTTACATTCGAAATGTTTTTGATGTTTGAGAAGTTTTTACAGCAGTATCAAATTTCGCAAGTGTTGCCACGTTTAACCTTAAGAATGAATACACAAATATAGTTAGTTAATTTTATAACATCTTTTGTCCGTGAGTTCGTGATTCGAACATCTGCATTCTGTGAGTTCGTGAAACACCCACAGCTTCAAAGAAAACCTACACCTACCTTATTACCTTATTTTTGTTGATTTTTACAAACACTTTTTTTTTTAATTTGGTACGTACTACTATCATCAACTGTGCAACTGCATATAGATGTTTATATTGATAGCTGACTTCCAGATTGTTTATATGGAAGTGTAAGTTTTCACCTAACCAGCCTTAACAATCAGCTTTCATTGTCACTGTTTTGGTACTATTAGAAAAAAAAAAAACACGTAGAAAAAATCCAGCTAAAAACATAAGGAGGAATTTTTCATCAACAAAGTTGCCATTTCCTTTACAGGATTTTTTTTTCAATCAATCAGACCGATTCGATAATAATTGCCTTACCAAGTGTTAATACGGTGAATTTTGGTAAATTAGGGCGTGTTTGACATTGACTACAATAATATTCTTTGGCTTCTTTTTCCGTAGGAACAATCTTGGCATGATTACCATGATGTGTAATAGTTAACTTGTTAACATACCTTTTTTCACAAGGGAAGGGCATAGTTAGTTCATCGTTAGATTTTTGTCATGACGATAGCAGTGTTATAGCGCAAGTTTATAGAAATTTTGGAGTTGTTTAAAAATTTGTTGGAAAATAACCTTTTTTGCGGTAGATATACTTGGAATTTTAGCAGTTCCTTGACAGATCTTTTATGGACACACTCCCTATAAGATTTGAGCTTCTTGTATGTATTTGAAATATAATATTCAATTATTTGGAAGAAAATATGCTTTAATAAAATTATACCGAAAATTAGAGAATAGATAAAAAAAAATTATAGTATCAGTTATAGTTTTACGAGAAGCAAACTTATCAATTAGCGAAATGGGAGCATATTAGCAAATTTGACTCAAACGATGCTCCACTCCTTTCATGGCATGAATCATAGATATATTTACGGGAAGTGAGGGGGCAATGTACCATTGAAAAGCCCACCCAATACAGAATTGTAAATATTAGTGGAGTTCTGACAGAAGATGGTACATCTCGCCCCTCCCCACTTGTTGATCACTTCTTAGGATACTTTAAGGATTGGTATGGTCCCAAGTTCTACCAGAAGCCACTATATTCCCCATCCCCACATCCGCTGCTAGGTTTCTTATCCTTCAGAAAAAGTCATTGTTGTGTCCATGGAGTTAATTGTCAAATAAAAATTAAAGAAGGATACCTGGGCCATTGGAATGACTATAAGGACACCTGAACGAGTGAAGTCCTATTCCCTAGTAGTTGCTTGGCACTATATAACTAAAACGTCAACTGCATTTCATCAGTAGCAAATAGTTGGTTCACAAAGATTTTAAACCCATAGATATTTAAAAAAACAGGATTTTTATTTGGTGACGATAGTTTTCTGGTGATACGAATTTTATTTCTTACAACAAAAGGAGAAATACTCCATATTATATGTAAAAAGTATTTACTTGTAATTTTCCGAGTTTCTTAGGGTAAAGACCCCCCCCCCCGTTAAAACATGTGTTATTTACTCCCTCTTTGTTTATGCAATCTTAGAATTTTTCAAACACAGGCACTTGTATGTTTTTTAAATGCCAGAAAATCCTCTCTAAGAGCTCTGTTTTGGAACGTAGATCGGAATTTATGTGAGGTCCAGCGGGACCTGGACATTTTGTTTAGGATATAGGCGTGGAGTTTGTTCAGTTTATCGGTGTGGATACCAAGATAATCTTCTATATGTGAACTTTGGATTATAATTCAAGTGAATTTGGATAAATCAAAACGATGGGTTGTGGTTTATCAGCGTTTTGCAAAAGACGTAAGTTCGGTTTTCTTTTTGGTTAGTGATTTTATTTGGCATAATAAAATAATAAAGTTCGGTTTCTTTTTTGGCATATTTGGCGACTGCTGTATGTTTAGTACTCCTAGGGCCAAAACGAAAACAAACCGTAAAATTCCAGACTATTGGGTGATAAACAAGAAAAGATAAATAATATAATATTAAAACCGAGAAAACGAAGTGAAATGGATACAAGCAGATATTTCAGCAAGTACCTCCGCCAAGTTGTCTTCAGTGCACACAAAAATGAAAATGAAAACTTACCTAATGAAGTAAACTCAAAGAGATCATTAAATAGCCGAAAAAACGAGGGTAGTATCAGCCAGTGGACCAATATTACAAGTCTTTTTTTCGTACGTCATGCACAGTCAGTGTGGTCTTAGACTGTATTTCCAGGCTACTGGTGTCAATTCACGAAATTCAAGAGGAGAGGGGGGGGGGTCTGATTTCTTTAAATTTAACTGGAGGGACAATGCTTTTTTTCAATTCTGCCAATGAAAATGCCAAAAAAAAAATCTTCAATCAAATACATAAAAAGGTATCCTTCAAAATCTTGGGAACTGGGAAGAGGGCTAAAAAAATTTTGTAGTGGCAAGTGCCCCTCCCCCGTTCGCCTCTGAGTCTAGATAGGGGATTCTTTGCTGTAGGGGAAAGCAGTTGAATTATATGAGTAATCCTAAGAATTAATTGAGTAAAAGTGCCCCAGAAAGATATTATAAAAAAAATGACAGCTTTGACAGCTGTTTTTTGATAATATTTTCCTGTTTTGTCCTGTTATATTCAATCAATCAGTTGTCCTTAAAACAGTAAGCGACTTGTGGTGTTTGACAAAGAAAAAAATCAAAGGGAAGCAGCTATGTATGTTTCCTTTTTTGGGGAGGGGGGTTGTTTTAAGGGGTATGGTGTTCGTCAAATTAGCAAATCAAATGCTGGTATAACAATTACAGAAATCTTCTAAAAAAAACCAAAATTTTGGGAAAAAACGAAAAATTTCTAAGGAGGGTACGGGCCTGGCTATTCTCACTTAGTGCGTTTACGTTTTATTCGAAAAGGCGACTTAAGATACAAATAATGTACAACTGTCTAAATTAATCTTTAGACTGCTGAATTTATGTGCGTAATTTACAAAATTATGTAAATTCAATGTATTTCAAGTTAGTGAAAGTGTCGAAATTACATAGAAAGGAAGTATCAAACAGTTGGTAGTAACGCACTGTAAGTAAGGAGCGACCCGGCTCAATTGTAACCGAAACTCTAAAAGAAGGAATTCTTATATCAATAGATACATCAAAAGAATCAGATTTTTATGCTGATATCAAATCTATAACTTTCATAAAGTTTAGTCTTACTCATCAAACGGTAAGCGCCTGAGAAAATTTGTGTTTATTTTCGAAAAAAGGGGGAAACACCCCTTAAAAGTCACAGAACCTTAATGAAAATCACACTGTCAGATTCAGCGTATCAGAAAACCCTACAATAGATCTTTCAAGCTCCTACCTACAAAAATATGGAATTTTGTATTTTTTGCCAGAACAAAGATCACGGATGCGTGTTTTTTTTGTTTGTTTTTCCCCCAAGGGTGATCGTATCGACCCAGTGGTCCTAGAATATCGTAGGAGAGCTCATTCAAATGGAAACTAAAAGTTTTGGTGCTCTTTTTAAGTGACCAAAAAAAAAATGGAGGGCAACTAGGCCCCCTCCCATGCTCATTTTTTTCCTAAAGTCTCCCGATCAAAATTTTGAGATAGCCATTTTGTTCAGCATGGTCGAAAATATAATAACTATGTATTTTAGGATTACTTAATTCCCGACAGTCCCCGGGGGAAGGGCTACAAGTTATGAACTTGCCCAATGTTTACGTATAGTATTGGTTATTGGGAAGTATACAGACGTTTTCAGGGGGGATTTTTCTGGTATTTGGGGGGTGGATTGGGGTATAGATGGGAGGATCTTTCCATGGAGGAGGTTTTCATGGGGGAAGGGACATTGCTATGAACGGGGGTGCTGGATTTCCCAGCATTATTTTAAAAAACGATTAGAAATTAAATAAAAAAAAACAAATTTTCAACTGAAAAACTTTTCACCTGAAAACTTTTCAACATCAAAACTTAAAACGAACAGAAAATATTACGTATATGATTGGGTTCACCCCCTAGTCAATACCTCGCTCTTTACTCTAAAGCTTTTTTAGTGCATTCTTAAGAGCTATTTATTCTAATTAATGGCCTTTGTGATTAAGGGATCATTCTTAAAGAATTGAAAAAAAAATAGAACTTTAGCGTAAAGAGCGAAGCCCCCCTAATATACGTAATAAAAATATACGGATATAGAAGCTTGTTACGTAAGTTATTTCGTAAGTTACCTATATTTATTACTAATAAAAACGTTCGTAAATAAAATCAAACAACTTTCGAGAAAGTCATTTAGCCAAAAAAAAAATAAAATAAATATGCAAATTTCGTCTTAATTATTCATGTACGGTGAGCCAAAATCAAAGTCTGCACTAATTTAAAGCGTTCAGAATTTAAATAAAAAAACTTGTTTTTTAAACTGAAGTAAGGAGCGAAATTACAACTTAAAACGAACAGAAATTTTCCGTATATGAAAGGGGCTGTCCCCTCCTCAACTCCTCGCTCTTTACGCTAAAGTTTGACTCTTTCTCACAACTCTATTTTTTAAAACAATAAAAAAAACTTTAGCGTAAAGAGTGAGGCGTTGAGGAGGGGACAGCCTCTTTCATATACGGAATAAATTCTGTTCGTTTTAAGTATTAATGTCGCTCCTTATTTTCAGTTAAAAAAAAACTTGTTTTTTTTATTTAAATGATATGAGGAGTTTAAAATGGCTTTAAGTTCTTTAGTGGTGTTAAGCTTGAATTGAAATTCCATTGTAACTCAGTGGCAGAGTGCCAACCCGATTTACAGGAGATGATGAGCTCAAACCTTGCTGAACATAGGTGTGTTTAAAACTAACTTGCATTGTTGTTGGACAGGTTGAGGCTTAAGCGTATATTTTGTACATTGAACTCGATTTTAATCTTAGCTTAAATTAGAACTATAAATATTTTTTCCATGGATGTGTTGATTGGAAATACAGTGTCTCTATGACGTGATGTCTGGCTAGATATTTCATATTCACTTAGTTGCCCGGGGTGGATCTGGAGCAAAATCTGGGGGGGGGGGGGCAATGTGACAAAGATGCCACCAATTGACCAAATTGACAGATTTATTCTAAAAAAAAGAGTGAAGAAAGAAGAAACGGGGAAAGAGGGCGCCAGTAAAAATTTTGGGACCCCAGGGCCGCCCCGGCTCCCTGGATTCGCCAGTGATTTCCAGTAGATAGAATTACCATATCTAGTGAACGTTTAAGTAATAGAAGATATTTTGACACAGCAAAGGGGTGTTGTCTGACATTTTGTGCCACCGGACGCTAGATCCCAGGGAAGGAGAATTCAAGGACAGCCAATCGGTTTTCCATGACGCAAAACCCTAAACAGGGGGCAAAGTGTCCCCCATATTGACAAAACACAGAAAAATTTTGTTTTTTTCTACAATTTTGAGCCAAAAATTATTATTATTCCCCAAAGAGAGTGAAACATTTGTTTTTTACTTGTACATGCAAGTCGTAATACAGTCATTGAACTGTTCAACGTCTAGAATCCTAAATAGGAAGTTTTAAGCCCTTATTCTGAAAAACAGCCCTAAAGCTTGATATGTTTGCTGTACTAATCACCGTGCTTATTCATAGATCGTCTGCTGATAATGATATGAATTATGCAGTGATTATTAAAGTTCCTCCAGTGTAAATTTCCCCTGGAAAGTTCATCCCCTTGAAACTTCCCTCCTATGGACAATTCTCTCTGTGGAAAAACCCCCCATTGGAAAATTCACCTTCCCAACCCGAAAAATGTATGCACCCTTCCCAATAACAAATATTATACGTAAACAACGAGCAACTCTTATAACTTAAAGACCTTTCCCCAGGGGTTGTGGGGGATCATGTTATCTCCAAAGGCGTAGTTATTGGACCTTTCAACTGTGCTGAATAAAATGGCAATCTCAAAATTTTGGTTGTACGACTTAGGGAAAAAGGGGTGTGGGAGGGGGCCTAGCTGCCCTCCAATATTTTTGGTCACTTAAAATGGGTCATGGAGCTTCTGATTTGCGTTTGAATGAACTCTTTCCCAATATTCTAGGGTCACTGGATCAATAAGATCACCCCTGGGAAAAATCAAACAAAAAACGGACAAACAAACAAATAAACACGCATCCGTAATCTTTCTTCTGGCAAAAAATACAAAATTCTACATTTTTGCAAACAGGAGCTTGAAACCTCTATACTAGGGTTCTCTGATAAGCTGAATCTGATAGTGTGATTTTCACTAAGC
Source organism: Artemia sinica (assembly GCA_027921565.1). Lineage (NCBI taxonomy): Eukaryota > Metazoa > Arthropoda > Branchiopoda > Anostraca > Artemiidae > Artemia > Artemia sinica. The sequence goes on from CM051262.1 coordinate 64,740,941, forward strand.
TTATTTGACTTTTAGGGGGTGTTATTCCCTTTTTCGAAGATCCGGCAAATTTTTTCGGGCTCGTAGCCTTTGATGGGTAGCGCTAAACTTAATGAAACTTATATGTTTGTAATCAGTATAATAAGCCAATTCTTTCGATTTAAATATTGATACCAAAATTTTGTTTTTTATAGTTTTGGTTACTATTGAGCCAAGTCGCCCCTTACTTGCACTTCATTACCACGAACTGTACCACAACAAGGGAGTCAGATCTGCGTTTGGTATAAAACTGCCCAATAAATTTGAAGCCCTTGAGGCCTCTCAGAAGTCGTCGATGAAGACTGGGAGACGATTTGTAAAAACTACGGCTGAAGAAACCCTCGGGTTTAGAAAACTGGTTAAACAGCAGTTGATATCCACATAGACCTGGGATTTCATAGCAAATCGCAAGAAACTGAAGCCAAACTCTCTTGTGAAAGTGGTCAATTAATGTCGACCAAGAGCTTTGTGTGCTAAAATGTTGATAAAAAAAAAGTAAATAAAAGTACCAGGCCCAACAGACGGTAATATATGAATGAGAAGACTAAGCAAGCTGAAGAAAAACAAGCCGTGGAGACACACGAACCATGTATCGCCTTACCAAAAAATAGTAGGCTGGTCAATTTTATACGAATGCCCAGTAAAGAACAAAGGAAGGAGGCTCCTGGCAGATGTGGAAGAACAAAAGGAACGATGGGCTAGTTATTTTGAAACTCTATTAACTTGTCCATCACCTTTAGTTTCACCTGATACACCAGACTAATCTACCTTCAATATTAGCATAAGTTACAACATGCCAACAGCCGATAAGATGTTCGCAGCAGCTAAAACGCTGAAAAATGGGAAGGCTCCCGTCGTAGACCACATTTCAGCAGAAATGATCAAACTCGGCCTGAGACAAAACTTGGTCATCCGACTATTCTTTTTCTCACTCCTGTGGCAGACCGAAAGGTTCCCTAAGGAATGGAGAATATGAACTATAGTTAAACTCTTCAAGAAAGGAGATACAAGAGAATGTGGCGACTACAGAGACATCAATCTTCTCTCAATCCCGGAGAAGCTTTCCTCGACCATAATAGTAGGAAGACTCCAAACTACCTTTGGTTCCCACTTGCGCGAACAACGACCTGGATTCCGGCCAAAAAGATCCAGTGCTGATCAATCTTATCTTTACTCTGCGCACGATATTGGAGAAATCTGATGAATGGAGACAGTGCTTGTACATACTCTTCATGGACTTCGAAAAAGCGTTTGATTCAGTGGATCGTAAAACCCTGTGGAGTGAAACCCGGTTCTACGGCATTCCTGAGAAGCTAGTCCGTCTAATAGTCGCCATGTATGAAAAGACGAAATGCTTTGTTAAAACCTGTGATGGCCAGAAGCGCTACTTTAAAGTGATGACTGGTGTCAAGCCTTTTGTCTTCAAGCCTATCTCACTTTTTGTCTTCGTTCTAGTTGTACACTATATCTTTAGACAGATAAACAGACATGGAATCCAAATTGCAGGAAAGCTTCCAGGATGTCGATTTTGCCGATGATGTTGGGCTCATAGAAGCCAACATGCAAAAGCTTCAGGAATTCCTGAACAAACTTGCGAAGAAAGCTGAACAGTTCTTATTATACATCAGCGCTCTAAAGACTAAAACTGTGTCGATTAGCAATTTACCCACGGGGATACAACTAGGAGATAAAGATATCGAACAGGTGACAGACTTCAAGCATTTATGCGGTAGAGTAGCTTCCAGTGGCGAATTTGAAAAAGAAATACACAACAGAATAGCCCTAGCCAACTCATCATTTCAGAGACTTCTACCAGTCTGGAAATCCACAGTATAATCACAGAAGCTGAATTACTCCATGAGCTACTCCATGGAATGCCTAAAGCTAGCTGTGGAATAGGAGAAACGTCTTATCGCCTTTGAAAATAGATATTTTCGCCGGATCCTAAGGACAAGCCGGAGAGACCATATCAGCAACGACGAGATCCGTACTTGGAAACGCAAATCAAGCATCACCTCAGTTGGGAGGCAACAAAGATGGCGATACTTTAGACATTTCCTTCGTTTGCCAGATCATAGACTTCCTAAAATACTCCTCCACTCGTTACCAAAAGGCGCCCGTCACTGAGGAAGAACAAAAAACACGCTCCGTATGACTAATTTACGCGACAACCCTCCAGACGAGCCTTATTCCAGAGGGGGAGGACATTTAAGCAGCGACCCGCTTAAGGGAAGATTGGAGGCAACTCACTGACGCCCTGTGTACCTCTGCAGCCCCTGGAGGACTAAGGCAAGGTTCAAAATTGTTGCTTGTCTAAATAAAATACATATCTTAAGGGGGGATTTGATTTTGACTAATTTACTTTGTAGATTGTGTTTCTGCCACCCCCAATTGCAGTCATTGCTCGTTATTAACAATTTTTGAAGAGCCGTGAAAATGATGACTAATAAAAAAATGACTTACATCTATAATTTGTGAGAAAATGTGTTTTTTCACGAAAGCTGTGATCAGCAAAGATTTGAAATATTATTTAAGATCAAACATAAAAATTAGACTAAAACTGCAAAACACATAGGTTGTTCATAATTAAAAAATTGTGCTTTTATATTAAGCTTCAACGTTTTCCTAATTTTTTACCCAAACCATTCAACGATTTTTTTTAAACGTTTTGTCGGAGAAATTCACTAAGAATCTCTAATCAAAATTGTGTGCTATTTCACAGGAACAAACTTATCAATAAGAATTGTTGCCAAGTGTTATTTTAGGAAGCCAAAAATATTTTTTAACCTCTGACGATCTTGACATGGCATTAGATTATAAATTAAGATTCCTTTCTGAGCTGCTTGGCTCTTTCGAAAGTCTTTTATTGCCTTTTCCCTAACCTCTTAATAAATTACAATTTTTTTACTTTTTTAGTCTGTTTGTCAGACCACTGACGCTTTTCAAGGGCTAGAAAAGAAAAATCGATTTGACCACACCCTTTAACGACAAAAGACATGGTTTCCTTTTCTTTTAATCAAGCCTTAATGTTCGAACTTGATGTCAATTTAGAGTAAAACAGACTTACAGTCAGGACAAAAATGTATTTGACTTTAATACTTACACTCAAGGTCCTATCCAGGAGGTTAGAAGTTGGGGGTTTCACCCCCCTCAAATTTTGTCCAACTTGTAAAAACGTAACAACAATAGATAGTAACCAATTTGTGATGTGTTTTTTGCTAAAATATCCCCCCCCCCCACGAAAAAATCCCCCTTCCAAAAAAAATCCCGGCCTTGCCTTAACTCAATAAGAGCCTGAGAATTCTACAGCAGATATGCTGCCTTTAGCTTAGAAAAAAACTCTGGCAAGATAGAGTAAAAAATAAGACATTATTAATTACTGCATATTAAACTGATATTTAGCCAGGGATTTTATTAGCCATGGACATGGCCGAATCACATTTTACTGCACATATTTTAACAAAAGAAGTTTGCATTTTATCTTGCCATACAATTTTGTACTATGCGAATCCTTTCAAAACTACTTTCGATGGTCTTGAATTCAACCCCCCCCCCGTAAATTGTGTAGGTAATTTACCACTTAGCTATTACAGGATAGTGGACTTGATTTACAGATATTACAGTTATTTTAAAAATATGTCCCCCCAGCATCATTATTTTGGACAAGTAGGAATGCGTATGTAAGACAAGTATTGGGAACTGTACCATATGTCTCAATTACCATATTTCTCAACTAACAGAGGCGTTCTCCACTGATGTAAAGCTATTAGAAATGATAGGAAAATGATATGTTTTGCCTTCAGTCAAAGCGTCATTGACAGACAATGAAAACCACTCTTCCTCGAATAACATCACAATTCCACGCTACTGTTGGTTCAAATTTGAGACAGACGGTCTCAAGCTTAAAATAGATTGTTCAAATTTGGGACATATCGTTCAAATTTGAGAACGATGGCCAATATAGCGGTTTTGGGGATTATACAAACGAGACAGGTAGACCGCATTTTTTGTCCTGTATAATGATATATCTTGTCAGATATCGTCTATCATAGAAAATCTATAAGCCATAATGAAAAACCAGTAAGATTTTTTTAAATATGAATTTGTCATTTATCTGCTCTCTTTAAACGAGCAATAATCGTGAATGTAAGTACGTATATGTATATATTTTTTATCAAAAGGACTCGATGGTTTTCTTCTGAAACTTGGCACACTAATATTGTATTGCCTGAAAACGATCTAGATAGATCACAACTTTGGGAAAAACCATTTAGGGCCATAATTTTGAAAAAATATTTTTCATATGAATGACGTCACATGCATTTAAAGAGCAAATTAAAGAATTTTTCCCAGCGGTGATCGTATCGTTTTTGGTATCTATGACGCATGCTAAATTATACGAGATGACGAATGACTCCGAAAAGCTAATGCAAAAGGCATGAAACAAGTGACTGAGAGAATCACATTGAATCAGGACAAAAAAATTTTCACACCGAAATCTACGATTTGAAGACAAATCAAAATTACATAGGAATTAAGGAACGTGTCATTTTGTTAAAAAAAAAGTAAGTGAAATTAATCCTGAGATTTTCGATCCCCTCCCAGGAGAATATAAGTCGTACAAAAGCTGCATTTCTGTGAAGGATAAACAGGAAGGAGGAATTGAATTCCCATTAGAATTTCCTAATTCAATTTCGTATTGATTTTGTGTCTATGATGCTTGCTGAATTATACAATATGGCGAATGACTCCGAAGGGCTCAATCAAAAGGTAAGGAACAAGCAACATGAAACAAGCGACAATATCTGTGATTAGAAGAGAATCTTATAAACTATATGAGTCTTTGAAGAATAAACAGGAAAAAGGAATTGAGTTCAAGCTAGAACTTTGATTCAATTGAAATGACTGATTTGCAGCTACATAACTTAAAAATCACGAATAACAAGATAATTATGCTAGTGCCTAATTCAAGAATCATATATATGCACAAGTCTGCCCCTGTCCAGGGACCGGGACCGATCGAAGCTTGGCGTTCTGGTACAAATAACTTTAAATACGATTAAGGCTTCTCAGAGAGATCAGATCAATTTAATTAAAACATCAAGCGAACGCTTCATTTCGTGCAAATGTACTTTGTTTAATTGTTGTTACTCAATCTTAACTATTTGATACTATTGTTAAAGAGGATCAGTATTGCTTAGGGGATCAGTCCAACAGCAAAACACTATTTCCCTTTAACAAATGTGTTTTGAGTCTAAAGTTCCATACACCTTTGTCAGTCCTACTCTATCGATTAGCGATTCCAGAAAATCGTCAAATTATTTTCTTTAGTGTATTCGTCTTGTGTTTTCTTCAGTGTTTTCTTCATTGTTTTCTTCAGTGTTTTTTTTTTTTTGAAAAATAACATTTGCTATCAATTTTCATGTAGTCTAGCTGCTTCACACTACAATTACAGAAATCTTTCTGTGGTAGGGAATATAGTACAGGCAAATAGAGGTTAGACCCAAAACAAATTGCAACAGAAATGATTCTTACACCATCTTGTAGAGAAAAAAAAACTGAACAACATATCCATTTTCGCATATTCTGAGTCGACGCAAAATAACCGTTTTTTGTCCTTTAATGCGATTTTTTTTACGTTTTCCGAAAAAAATATAATTTTAGTAACCGACCGTTTTTCTTGAAATGAAGTATGATTCTGATGCAGAATGACAAGCTGAGACAGAAAATGAAGTCAGATTGGGTGTCTGGTGCAAAACAAAAAAGTTTCACTATCATCAATATGCGTTGCGGTAATTTTTGTAAAGACAATCAATCGGCACTTGTTATTCAACAAATGATCGGTTGTTCGTAAAAATACCTGAACTAGGCACTAGCATAAGACACTTCGAAGGCTACGTAATGCAATAAAAAAGATAATCGTCACATTCATCACTCAGTGTTTTAAAGATTTCAAAGTTTATTCCCAAGATTTGACTGAGAAATCAATTAGACGAAGACCTCAAGTAATGCCAGAAAGTCGAGTAGAAAACTAGTTCCGGTCAGTGACAGTCATAACCTTTATTTAAATTCGCCATCTACCCCGAGAAAAAATTTTACTCGAAATTCCGCCATCTAACAGTCGAGTAATACTTTCCGGTGAATCTGCTAGTGTTCTGATGAATGATTAGCGCAGGTAAGAAGTCGGTTTCTATAATGGTGGTTCGGAACTGAATACTTTAAAAGTTTAAAGGATAAAATATTGAACTTTACTGCTTTGCGTCAAAGATGTCAGTTTAAGTTTTTTTTTTTTTTTGTTTTACAGCGACATCTATTGAGAAGACAATCGTCCCCTGAAATACACCTTGTACCAAAAGGTGACCTCATCATCACGACAGGTTAACTTGTATAATGAGCCTGTGGTATTCTTCAGAGCTGTGAGGGACAAAACGATTGACGGATTAGGTACACAGGGCTACCACAAAGTCCCTAAAGTCCCTAAAAGTCCCTAAAATCAAGTGAAGGTCCCTATTGGTCCCTTAAATTGATAAAGGTCCCTAAAGTCCCTTTTCTTGCTTCGGTTTAAAGCTCCGTATCCTTCCTGTTGGGAACCTCTTCCCCCTTCTCTATATTTTTCTTTTTTCGTTTACTCCTCGGCTCAATTATTATTGATTCAGTAAAATATTTGATAGAGTCTGACTATTCTGGGAAATCCGCAGACGGAATAGTAGATGTATTTGGAAAAATGTTCAGAGATACAGTGGTCAAAACTTCTCCCTCGGGCGAACTAAGTTCGCTAATTTTTTAACCGAAGCTCTTTGACCCCATTTCCGGAAGATGACCCTTGATGAAGTCGGCAACAGTTATTATGTTGTCGAGTTTGACGAAACCACAAACTCAGAAAGTAAGAAAGAGCTTCAAATGAGGATCCGATTCTGGTCCGAGAAGATGAAACGAGTAGTAGAAAGACATCTGAAAACTGCATCTCTGTTCCAGCAGAAGGTAGTGCGAAAAAATGGAAACAAATAGGTTGTGTGTTCTAGTTACCGTACCCTTATCTTTTTCATCTTTTTTTTGTATCTTATTTTTTATATTCGAAAGTAAAGCGTTCAGAAAAAAAGAAGATAAAAGCTCCTCCCATGACATGATGACTCTCAGGTGGTCTGTTTCTTAAGTATTACTTGGCCTCTGATCATGGAGAGATGTCTGCAAATAATCAATTCGTCGATTATTTGTCCGTGCTTCTTAAATACCACGTAAAGGATTCACAAGCTGTAGCCCAGTTCGACCCAAATTTTTTCGATCAGTTTAAATCACAGTGTACTGCGAACAGTCTTCAAATTAATGAGAATAAATCAAAGGTTTTGAGGTTCAACCCACTTAAACGCGATTTTACCTACCCCGCGACTTTGTTCCCTTCTGCTTCGTGTGCGACTATCTTGGGCGTCATCTTTAGTGTGGACTCTTCGTTCTCTATTCATGTACAAGAGCTGGTTAAGAAGGGAAATTATGCTATGCGGACACTGGTGGCGATGCGCCGCCTAGGTTTTCCAGTGTATCAGCTGAAAACAGCGTACCTCACTTTTATTCGACCCATCCTTGAATATGCGTGTCCCGTCTGGGGCCCACAAGTTCATCACATAGATTACTTAAGTGATGATTTGGAGGGGATCCAGAAACGAGCTGTAAAGATCATTCTTTGCGACAAATATGTAGATTACAGCTCCGCTCTGAAGTCACTTGAAATACCAAGCCTTCGCGATCGCCGTTTTCAGCTGATGATTCGTTTTGGCCAGTTTTTATTGTCTAGTCCTGTACATAGGACAATATTACCACCTAAAATGCCTGTCCGCGCAAATACCAGAAGCAAAAGCAAACTTATGCCCGTCTCGTGCCGCACAAACAGACTTAGTAACTCCTTTGTTCCTTTTTTTACAAGTGCTTTTAATAAAATGTAGAGAAGTGTTTTCATGTAAAAATGTTTTCATGTAAAAAACAGCGCCTTTTAGTGCATTTTTTTTAATGTGTCTATGACAGCTGTTTTCATTAAAATGATTCTGATTCTGATTTCCATTTTTTTTCCTTTGTCAAGGGTCATTTGCTGTTGTGTCACTGCTTTTTCTTTCAAAAGCTTTCTGAAAACTGAGTTTTGGGGTCCATTTTGTGTCCGGGATGGTCCCTAGCTTTTTCGACTGAAAAGAGGTCCCTAAGTCCCTATTTTTTACCACTTGAACCTGTGGCAGCCCTGGGTACAGTACTCTATTGAACTCTTTATTTTTATAGCGAGAAGTCTACTCAGTTGGAGCACTGCAGAATCTGCAAAAGAAATGTCGAAGACGACTCACATTACACGATTATTACACAGAAAGGAGCTGCCGGAATTAACCAATCTAGTTAGATGCGAAGGGATACCGTTGTGGTCACTGCCGGACAGAAGGTCCATGAGTTATGCAGAAAAAATTAAACACACAGGCGTAACATTGACAATGACACTCAAAGGCGAAAGGATGAGTGGCTAACTAAAATTTCCACTGCCAAGTGCGAGTTGCGGTCGAGTACTTCACAGTTCAGATTTAACGAGTGTTGCTTGTTTTGTGGCTGCCCTATTGACCTCTCAGCTTCACACCGGAAAGGCTCAGATGTTTTCTGCGTTTGACCATAGACTTTGACAAAACAATTAAAGAAACATGCTAACTGAGAAATGATGACTGGGCAGTTAGTGTTTTCCGAAGGATATGCACCGTCCCAGACCTTCATGCCGCTGATGCCGTGTACCATCAGCTTTGCAGCAATAACTTTCGGACAAGCCGAGGGATTCCATTCAAATACGAGAACATGAACTGTGAGCCTGAGAAAAAGAGAAGAAGGTCAGGCAGACCAGAGGACGAGGTGAAAACGGATGCTTTCATAAAAGTGATGCAGTTTCTTGAAAGGAATGACGAAGAACAGACAACAGTCAGCGATGTAGTTCAAAAGATGCGTGACACTCTTGAAGTGGACGTTGAACCTTACAGCAATGTTTATATGAAGAAAAAGATTCTCGAGCACTTCGGTACTAGAATTCTCATCTCGACTGTCGACGGAAAGTCGAATGTAGTGACTTTCACGGATACTGCGTCATCAATCTTAAATCAGTATCATGTGGAAGCAAGATCTGCAGATCCCGAGAAGGAAAAAGCACAGTTGCTTTGGGCTGCAGCGAAACTGTTGAAAAACGACATAAAAGGCCTACAGACAAACAAAGACGACTACGATGTTTTAGAAAAACTGTCAACCCCTTCAGAAGCTTTGAACTTTGTACCTGACAGCCTCAGACTTTTTCTTCGGGAAATATTTGTTGGGAAGACCGTAGACCTCAAGATTGCTAGTATTGGTCATGCGATCATACAAGCAGCTAGACCACAAGCTGTAATTGCACCTCTACAAATAGGTCTGGGTATACAAATCGACAGCAACAATGATGAAGAGAACCTAGAACCCTAGTCGTGAATGAAGAAGTCGCAAATGAAGAAGTTGTGAAACTAGTCGTGCTAGTATTGGTCATGCGATCATACAAGCAGCTAGACCACAAGCTGTAATTGCACCTCTACAAATAGGTCTGGGTATACAAATCGACAGCAACAATGATGAAGAGAACCTAGAACCCTAGTCGTTAATGAAGAAGTCGCAAATGAAGAAGTTGTGAAACTAGTCGGAATCTGATTCTCTATTTTGTATTTTTTATAAGATTGATTCTATTTAATAGACTGTGAAGATTAGACACTATGGGTTGACCCTAAACAGTATACGAAGAGTGTTTTAAGTGTGATTTACGATACTGAGACCACTGAAAACCAGTTCGGTTTGTAATTCACTTTCCCTAATTATTTTCTAAAAAAAAATGTAGATCATTCATTAATGATTACGATTTTTTTTTCTGGTTCAGTGAACAACCTATTTGATTCTATTTTCGGTCTCAGCTCGTGATTCTACGTCAGAACCACACTTTCATTCAAGAAAATCGGGCTACAACGAAAATTGTATTTTTTAGGCGAAAAAAGTCGAAAAAATACAGTTACTTTTTGTATGGTGCTTCTTACGTTAAATCCGACTTCGTTTTCGGTCTCGCCATGTTATTTTGGGTTAGAATCATACTTAAGTTCAAGAAAAACCGATGTCCACGAAAATTACGATTTTTATTCGAATAACGGAAAAAATAGCATTAAAAGCCAAAAAGCGGTTATTTTGCGTCGACTCAGAATATGCGAAAATGGATATGTTGTTCAGTTTTTTTTTCTCTACAAGATGGTGTAAAATCCTTTCTGTTGCAATTTGTTTTGGGTCGACCTCTTTTCGAAGCTCATTTTCCTGTACTAATATGTTACTTCAGAGAGATATGTTTGGCTTTAGAGAGAATTTGTTTTAGCGGTGTATTTTGATGAATTTGATTTGTATACTGCTCAGGATCTAAGAAAAACAAACAAAATAGCTATTCATTTGTTTCTATTAACAAACTAATTGAACAATTTTATATTTTTAAGCAAAACGTGGTGAATCGCCCAATTTGGATGCTCCAATTCGACGTAACGTTCCGACACCGAAAATCGACCATTTACCAATTGCTGACAGCCCACACGATGACAATCCTCGTCCTTTACAGGTGGGTTTTTTAGTATTATATCAAATTTCCAATTCAACTTAAACATTCAGCATAATCTCAAGTTAAAGTTATTTATAGAACAGCTAATTTTTTCTCATTTAGGTTGTATCAAAAATCTCTCATTAATAGCCTTCAAATGCTAGTAATATTACACTTAGATATATGAAATTGTTTACATTGGCCGTGGTCATTTTACGGATGAAAAAATGGCATATTGCCAAAGATTGGGCTTTTTCGCCTTCTATCTGGGGCAAAGCGAAAAACAGGTAGTCCTAAACGGGGCCGAAAGAGGCTAAAAATGAAGGGTAAAGAGGTAAGAGGTAAAGAGGTAAAGAGGTAAAAAGGAAGTATTTTCAGAAAACTGGATCTTTGTGGGAGGGGTAAGGAAAAAAGCTTTGAAAAGATTTGAGGGAGGAGTGTGTGCAGGTGTGTTAGGTTTGGACACCTTGTTGCTGCTGTGAATTATTATCATTATTATTGGTTGTGGAGTATTTTAGATGCTTTAGAATGTTCGTTGATTGAAATGTTGCGATTTTCTATGATTGTTCTTTTGGTTGTCTCAAAATTATGAATTTTTTAGGGCAGATTCACATTTCGCTACCACGGTAAACTACAAACATAAATAAGCAAAACTAGCTTGTTAAATTTTACAACGCCCTTCATCCGGAAAAATTCAGAAAATGAAAACCGGCTGATTCCTAAAGGCGACTATACATTCGAAAGAAAGCTACCTTGACTACAGGAATAGACCCTTGGCTAAAGGCATAAGAACTTCTGCTGTGACTTCTGGACTTGTTAAGGGGTTCCATTCTGTGATTCTGTTTGGAAATTGAAAAAACCTGGCATAAATTTTTTTTTCTTAGAGACAAGCCTTAGGAAAGTAAGCAATGACGCAATTTGTCTTATACTTTTTGTCCTTTTTTTCTACATTCCAAAAGCAGAAACAATTCATCTAGTATAATTTAACTAAGTGATTTTATTGTGTTTCTTTTTTTGTAAAAAAAAAAATTCAATGGACACACGCTTTTCTGTAACTGGCTCTCAAATCAGATTCCAGTTTTTAAGTTGCATGAAATGCAATAATTTTTTTATTCACTATTTTTCTTCTGATCTGTTTAGTCTTGTCGATAGTTTCGACAATTCGATGGTTCCCATCAGTATTAAAAATTTAGGTACAAAAATCTAAAAAAAAACTGAAATAAAAAATTAAAAATAAAAACTCAAATATAATTCACAATGTAGTTTTCGGTGGAAATCTATTGTTTACAATGGTACGCTCAATTTTGCAGTTGAACAGAGTTGCCACACGGTGAAAAAAATATTACTAGATTCTTGAAAAAATCACTAAATCAGCTTGTAAATATTTAGATTACTGACTAGAAATCACTAGAATTATAATATTCTTTATCATTGTAATAAATAATGGTCTTGTTTCTTTACCATGTTCTATACAGGTGCTCCTACAGGAATGGGGTAAAATTACCCCCCTAGATGTGAAAAGTACCTTTAAATAGGTATTTGTTTTTTTTCAAGCGAAAATTACCCTTGAAATTTTGAAAAATGCCTTTTGCACCTTTATGCAAAGAATAGAACAAAATCCTTGCTTCCTCCGTGTATTATCCCGAATTGGTACCCTTGGCTTGTAACCCGATCACTGAAAATTGGTTATCGGTTATCTAATCGAAATATTTGCTTTTTATTTTAATTTTTTTTCCTTGTCAATCCAAAACCCCAGTTTTTCCCAATAAAATATAGAAATTATTTTCTTTTTACTCTAGTTGAGCTAGCATAATTACTGGGACACCAGCGACAATTTTGAAAATGACCTTTTTATATTTCCATGGAAAAATGTTTCCCACCCTTCACAAATATCGATAAGCACCGGGCTTATTGCTTCTTTGATTAAAAAAGGGGTACTTGTTAATTATACGGAACACACCCAAGAAGCAAAGTTATGTTAATTTTAATGAAATATGCCAAAAAATGATGAAAATATAATACTTTAATTTATGTAATAAAATAATTTGCCTATATACTTGCAAATTAAGGGGTGTGGGGGTAAAATAACATAATCTTACCCCACCCCCACCCCTAATTTGCAAATATATAGACAAAATTATATCATTATGTAAACTATAGTATTATATTTATCGGTGGAAATGTATGTGCAAACATATAGTCCAAGTTATACAAGTCCAATGCATTCTGTCACCCGTTATTTGTCGTTGTTGCTATGAAACTGGTTTTCCCAGATCGTACATTATCCTTGTTATCCCTAGCAAATTATCCTTAGCATAGTTTCATCTCCAGACCTTTCCTCAGAGGCTGCGTGGGTCATTTTCAACCTAAAGATATCGTTTTTGAACATTCCAACTATGCTAGACAAAAATGGATATCTCAAACTTTTGATCGAACAATTTTTGGAGAAAAGGGGACATGGGAGGGGCGCTAGTAGCCGTCTGATCTTTTTGTTCAAAGGGACACCAGAAATTGCTATTTCCGTTCAAATGAGCCCTCTCCCGATGTTCTAGGACGGTTGGTTCGATACGATCGCTACTGGGGAAAAACAAATTAGCACTCATCCGTGATTTTTTTCTGGCAAATAATACAAAATTCCTTTCTAGTGCATTAGATGGTCACTTTTATATACTATGCAAGGAAAAAAGTCATGCAATGACAGACGAAACCCGCCAGAGACTGGTTATTTTCAAAGAGACCGCTGTTAAGAAATGGAATGCAGAGTAGTTTTCATCGTATTTACGATATCTAAACTGTTGTTTTTTAGGGTTTAGGGGGGGGGAGGTACCTAGGTTAGGTTAGGTTACGTTACGTATTTAATATATGCTATGCTTTACCCCCACCCCTAATGTGAAAATATATAGCCCAAATTTGTTTCTAAACTATTATATATTCATCCCATTTTATTTTATTTCATTAGCATTAACCAAACTTGTCTTTTTAGAAGTGACCGTCTAATCCGCTAGTACCCAAAATTCAACACTTTTGTGGATAAAGGCTTGAAGCCTTTACAATTGGGTTATCTGATACGTTGAATCTAATGGTTTGATTTTAATCTAAAATTCTTTGACTTTTAGTGGGTGTTTCCTTTCTTTTTCAAAAATCAGGCAAATTTTCGCAATTTCTTAGCCTTTTATGGGTAAAACTATGCTTAATGAACCTTATATATTTGGAATCAACATAATAAGTTGATGATATATCGATTGATATCAAAATTCCGTTTGTAGAATTTCGGCTACTATTGAGTCTTTCTGCTCCATTCTTACAGTTCGTTACCGTAAACTTTTTGATATGTTAGCACATGCATCCAAAAACTTAAAGAACAGGACGTTATCTGCGCTTATTAGGTGTTTCAATTACAAATAACAGAGTTATTGGAGTTTCGATTAGATATTAGAAGTAAAGATTAAAATCACTAGACAATTCCCAGGGTAGATACCCCCTCCCTTACTCCCAACCGACTTCAATCATCAAATTACAATCGATTTAATCTATCTAATTATGTTACAAATCCTACTATAAAAAGTACCGAGTCATATTTTTTTTTTCAATGATCTCGTTTTACATTTAGGAAATTATATTTAATGTATACCTACCTTCTAATTTTCAATGACTCTATTTCTGTTCTATTTGCAGACGTAGAGAGTGTATTCATATCCATCATTCACTCTAATTTCAAAGGTTTTAATAGCAAAAAAAATATATATAATTTAGAACTGATAGATTACAGAGAATATCCCCCTAAATATGAAGACAAAAATTCGACCTGAGCTAATGTTGTAAAATAGGAAGCATAGATCTATTTCCAATTTTGTGATTTACTAGGTTCGCCTATTATCTTGACGATAACGCCCTGGGGTCTATATCTGATATGGACATATGGTGAGAAATCGAAAGTTTCAAAGGTTCAAGTACTGGGTTTGAAAGGTTCAGTACGGGGTCGTTCAGGCCAGTCCCGGAGAAAGGAAAAAGTACTTCGGAATGTGCTTCGTTCAGATCGATCACAGTAGCACCAACGCTTTGCATAGTCTTCGAACTTTTGGTCATTGGTGAAATCCAGGAAAAATGCTGGACTCCCCCTTCCCAGTTTGGGTTCCAGAAAGGTCTTGGATGCGGCCACGCCATTTCTGATTTGGCTTCAGTCTTGATTGACGCTGATGAATCGAAGGAGTCCATTGTTATAGGTCTACATGACGTCCGCCACGCCTACGACTCATTTCTCCATGACCACCTCATTCTGGATATGGGAAAGAGAGGTGTACAGAAGGACATCCTACTACCCATTAAAGACATGTACGACCACCAACAGACTGAACTCCTACTTCCTGGCCATGGTTGAGCCCTCACTGAATATACACCAGACGTGATGCTGTCCTACCGACGGAATCCTGTAGTTCCAGTAAAACAGGGTGCTCGGCAAGGATCAGTCACATCTTCTTGTGTCTTTAATAACTGTATTATTGAGTCCCAGTCTACTATCGAGACAACATGCATAGCTCGTGGCATAGACGTTACAGGCCGCACAGTCGCAGGTACAGAGACCCCCTTCTCCATACTATAATCAAATGACAGTCATATTTGCCTTGAATTTAACCCGCAGAAGTTGGAGATTCTTCTGTTCAACTGACACCAAGAAGAGGTATCGTCTGTGAGACTGGGAGAACTGTCTGTAGATCCTGTCCCGAAAATTCTTTACCTTGGTTCACCAATGGGAAGGGATATAGAAACTACCCACTCCCTTCTTACTGATTATCTCTGTAAACGCCTGGCTTTTGCTTACAGTACAGTAGTTTCATCTAAAATCTCTTTCAACCGTTTAATTCTGGCTCGACTTTATAACGCAATACCCCTTCCCCAATTCCTGTATCTAAGCCCATTTTGGAGAATTTTTCCCGAGCCAGAGAAAGAAAGCTCAGATCCGTGTTTTTTAAGTATGCGAAGTTCTTGTTGCGGCTCCCGCCGTTGACAAGAAATTCGCACCTTGTTAAAATTTTAAAATTGCAGACCCGACGGCAGCTATAATTGAACAAATTAAACGGTACAACGAGAAAGTTTCTTCCGCAGTTTATAGAATTAGCAGTATGATCATTCTCTATCTCTCCCATTATAAAAACCCGGACAGGGGTGCGAGTGCTCCGGAGAACGTTTTTGCAGATAGAAACATAGGCGTTATCAGATCTTTTCGCGGGTAGACAAGTCAGATTTCTCTTAGACACGAAACAAGTGGAAACCCGCTATTACGAATAATGCACTTGGTAACCATTTCTCAGTGATTGACGATAACAAACTAATCCGCTAAGGCAGAAACAAGTGGGAGGAGCTTTTTGTTCGCACCGAGACTGAAGACCAGAAATTATCTGCGATAAGCTTACTGTCTATAAACTGTGGTTTCTTCCCACCCTTGGTACCGTTTGATGCGGCAATGAATCGCTGTCCATTTAATTTTGTTTGCCCTAGCGCCTTGTCCTTCCCTTTCTTTTCTAAAAAGTAAAATATGTTACGTACCTGCAGTGCAGTGTATAATTGAGTTTTTGTTTCTCGTCTTTGTAATTTGTTCGATGTATTCTTTTTTTTTTTTTTTTTTTTTTTTTTTTTTTTTTTTTTTTTTTTTTTTTTTTTTTTTTTTTTAGTGATATTGCGTCTTTTGTACCTTTTTTTTGACGGGTAATAAATAAATAATAATAATAATAATAAAGGCGGTATATTTGCATAAATGCTAATCTGGAGCATATTAGGAACTGTAGTGAAGCATTAATTTATGTTTTTATTAATTAGCTTCTTGTGTAATTTATTCGATTGAATCATGAATCTACGCGCAACATCTTGAAAAATCACTAGATTTAGGAAAAAATCACTAATTTTAGAACAAAATTTACTATAAATCACTAGCTAGAAGAAAATCACTAGGCAACATAAGAAATCACCAAAAATAGCGATAAATCACCAGGGGTGGCAACCCTGCAGTTGAATTGTCAATAGACAGGCTCTTAAAATTTAAGGCATGTATGAACCGCAACTAATAACGACCAGAAGATGCGGGCGCCACCAAATATAAGTTCTGGGCGATGACAGCAAGGTTAAATGTCTTCTTGACAAGTCGTTTTTCAGAAGCCCAGGTCAATACAACCAGAAGGACAAATCTACAAGCAAAATAAGGAAGAGGTTCATAAAAGTTCCTAGGATGAGGCTTCAAACTTACCTCGGCCACACTCATACCTATTGTATTAAATGGCATAGTTTTTCCACGCATGTGTATACAAGGAAGTCCAAACGACTCTAAATAGACTGTTGGTATTTAAGATAGTAAAATTTTAATCGGGAATTAAATTCTAATCGGGAATTAAATCCACACCAATTCTGAGTTTTGTTCTGTCATGTCTAAATTCTGGTGTCAAAGAAAATATTCAATTATTTTTCCTGTTTCGCTTTTCTGAAAAAGTAGAATAGAAGAAAACAGGGTACTGGTGCATTATGTGGTCCGTTTTAAAAAGTCAAGTTTGGTTAATGCTAATGCAATGGAAACCAGTCACGAAAAACCCGCCCATTCGAGAGACCACTATAGAATAATGCAATGTAAGGCGTGGTTTTCATTGCGTTTACGATACTTAAACTGTGGTTTTTGGGGGTTTAGGGGGGGGGAGGTACCTAGGTTAGGTTTGGTTACGTATTTAATATATGCTATGCTTTACCCCCATCCCCCTAATGTACAAATATATAGCCCAAATTTGTTTCTAAACTATTATATATTCATCCTATTTTGTTTTATTTCATTAGCATTAACGAAACTGGACTTTTTAAAACGGGCCATATAACGCACCAGTACCGAAAATAGCCATGATAAAAGAGACAATATACATCTGTTTTTATTCCTTTTTATTAAGAAAAGGAAACAGGGTTAGGATAAAAAAAGATGCTTAGCCTATTCTTAAAAAGCTTAATACTAAATAAGATGAACAGATTATTTCAACTTATTAAAAACACATGGTAAATATACTAATCATGGCACTCTGTTTTTTGTTTTTTTTAACAATATAAATTGTTTTTTCATTGATCTGGGAAATGTTTCTGAACTTGTTGAATGATTGAAAATCATTGGCCAAATAACAGTTTTTCTTTCAGGTAACTGAATTACAATTATGCAAACAGAATGAAAACTGAATGGAAAGAGAAATACAAACCGAATGAGTCACAAACGAAGGTTTTTGCACCAAAATGAGTTCAAACAGGTCTTAGGATTAAAATAGTTACTCCATCTTTTTTTGTATTGTTTTTCCCTGCATAACCATTTTTCATGCAAGATCAATTTATTCGACACAATATTTGCTAACATAAATATTATGTGCTAACACTATGATCAAACAGTTCGCGGTAACGAACTATAAATAAGGAGTGACGCGGTTAAATAGTAACCGAAACTCTGAAAAACGGAATTTTGATATCAATAGATCTACATCATAAGAATCGTCTGATTACGCTGATTCCAAATACATAAAATTCGCCAAGTTTAGTATTACTCACCAAAATCTATGAGCCTAAGAAAATTTGCCTGATTTTATGAAAGAGGTAAAAAAAAATCTAAAAGTCAAGGAATCTTAATGAAAATCACAACATCAGATTCAGCGTATCAGAGAACCTTGCTGTAGAAGTTTCAAGTTCATATATACATTTATTTTGCCAGAAGAAAGATTGCAAATGCGTGTTTATTATTGAGCTGTTGTTGTTGTTTTTTTTTTTCAGGGTGATGGTATGGAACCAATTATACTAGAAGATTGGGGAGGCTCATTTGATCGGAAATCAAAAGCTCTAGTGCCCTTTTTAAGCGACCAAAACATCGGAGGGCAGCTAGCCCCACTCCCATACCCCCTTTTTTCCAAAGTCGTACAATAAAGAAGTTCGATAGCCATTTTGTTGAGCATAATCAAAAGATCTAATGGCTATGTCTTTGAAGATGACTTGAACCCCACATCCCCGGAAGAAGGGCTACAAGCTATGAACTTTGCCCATTGTTTACATATAGTATTGGTTATTGGGAAGTATACATATATTTTCGAGGGGGGATTTCTGTGGGGAAGGGTTATTTTCTGCAGGTAGAATTTTTTTTTGGGAGGAAAGTTTTTGGGGGGAACTTTCGAGAGGAAATTTTACACGGGAGAAAATTCGCCAGGACTCATATACAAAGTTCGTTTTAATTGTGCTTACTTTCTCTTTGACGACTCCATTTTATGTGTGGAGATGTTTGGGGGAATTCTCCAGTGGTAATTTTCAGCGGGGTCGGAATTCTCTGTGAAGTTTTTCAGTAAGAGGGGGGGATTATCCACCGGAGAAATTATCCATGGGGGAATTATCACCAGGAGAAATGTTCCGTGGAGTAATCATTACTGGGAGAAATTCCCCACGAGGAAATTTTGTGCGGGAAAAACTTTGCATTTGGGGGTGGGGGGTCTCCAGGGAAAAAAATCTCATAGAGGGGATTCCTGTCATGACCAGAAAAACGATCAGAAATTAAATGAAAAACAAGTCTTTTCTCTAATGAAAGTACGGTAGGCTAAGTAGAAATTTCTCAGGCTGAATTTCCAGGGGGGAAGATTTTCAACCAAGATGAAAATGTCCGAGGGAAAGCTTTACATCAGCAATTATGAAGGAGTATCAGTGATTTGATACATATTGGGGAGGGGGACAAGCTCCAAATGTATCAAAAAAGCTTATTGTTGCGCTAACATTTTTTAACTTTTTTTTAACATTAAGGTAAATATAGAAGATTGTACGGGGAGGGAGTAAATATAGATTAATCTCTGTCCTCTCTACAGTTGGATTAAGCCTGAATATAGGTAGTGCTCAGGGATAGCACTCTTCTTATTGCAGATTTTTTTTATGTATGTTTTTTGTGTAAGACCCCCTTCCCCCCCAACAAAAAATCTTTGAGTAAAACCCCCTCCAAAAAAAAATCTTGGATACGGCCTTGCCTACCGAGACGGAATTTGGAAAGGTTGGAGGGGTTCAACTGTGTCACTTGGAAATTTAGATAGGTTGGACGTGAACAAATACTGCCAGGAGATTTTCAGCTATGTTATGATACCAGCTTCAGAAAATTAAGCATGTCATGTTTGAACATTTTGAAAGCAGTTTATGTAATCAAACAATCAGCATATAATGAAAGATGTATCAGATAATAGAATATTACAGTCCCTGGTTGTAAAATAAAGGAAAGAAAAACAACCAAAAGCATATAGGAAATTGGGAAATTCAAGAACACAATGTTAACTGGCATTATCAACATACAGAAAATATT
This sequence comes from Artemia sinica, assembly GCA_027921565.1. NCBI lineage: Eukaryota > Metazoa > Arthropoda > Branchiopoda > Anostraca > Artemiidae > Artemia > Artemia sinica. The sequence goes on from CM051262.1 coordinate 64,760,884, forward strand.
CTTATTTATTACTTCTTGATCGATTAGTTTATCTACATGGCCTTCAAAAATCGTGTATACCATTTTGTGTCTCATGGATTTCTCGGTATTATTTGAAAAAAGATTAAAATTAAGTAAAAAAAAAATTCAACTAAAAGTAGACATTAAAACTTGAAGCGAACAGAAATGATTCCGAATACGAAAGGGGCTGCCCTCTCCTTAACACCTCGCTCTTTACGCTAATTTTTTTTACTACTATAAAAAGTATATTTGTGACAAAGAGTCACACTTTAGCGTAAAGAGTAAGGTGTTGAGGAGGGAGCAGCCCCTTTCATATACGGAATAATTTCTATTCGTTTTAAGTTTCGATGTCCCTCCTCACTTTCAGCTGAAAAAACTTGTTTTTTTTTTTATTTAATTTCAACGTTAGGTGGGCTCGGTGGCTGCGATCAAAACTTAATGTTTTCGATTCTATGCTATTATGATCATTATGACCGATTGAAAAATAAATGTATTGTCAAAAAATAGGAAGATTGTCAACCTTTCGCAAATAAAGCAAATAGAAAATCGAAGAAATTGCATAATAAATGCAAATACTGAAAAAAATGTTTGCAAGCAGCTTTAGCCTATAAGCAACAGATTATGAAATTCGATTCCTATTTAACCAAGCATTCCATTGATCAGATATACAAGCAGCAGCGTTGCCAACGCGGTGCAATTGTACCGTCTTTGGTACAATTTAGAGGTCCTGGTACAATGCAGTACATTTTAAAAATATTTGGTAAAATACAAATTTTCCGACACATTTTGGCTTTATTCGCTTTGTTTACCTACAGTACAGTTTCCATCAATGAGAAAATCTACAAGGAATGTAAGATTTAGGCCTACTCTTGCCCTAGAACTTTTTCTCAGTTTTCGGCGAAATCAATTAAACATAACTGCCGGCGACCGTCGCAGAGCGACGCGAGCGGCAAATTTTTAACCTACTGTTAAATGGTACAAATTAAAATCTTGTGGTACAACTTTGGTTGGAATACGGGTATAGTTTATCTCAAAGCGTTGGCAACGCTGGCAATCAGCAAGAATCCCTGAAGAACCAGGGACAGAGACAGACAGAGTACATGAAAATCTGATTGTTTAAAGCGGATATGTGGAATTTAAAAAAAAGGCATACATCTCTTAATAAATAAGTACAAATAGGGAATTCAGTTTTATTGAAAAAGACATCCATATGCAATAATGTAGTTTTGACACTAACAGACAACAAATTAAGTTAAAAAGGAACGTGTGAACAATCAATAAACAATAATTTGAAACCATGACACCAAACGGCTAAAGCAGATGGGGCTTTCCTTTGAAATAACATGGGGCTTTCCTTTGAAAGGAGATTGAGCTTTCCTTTGAAAAGAGATGGGGCTTTCCTTTGAAAGAAGATAGGGCTTTCCTTTGAAAGGAGATGGAGCTTTCCTTTGAAAAGAGATGGGGCTTCCTTTGAAAGGAGATGGGGCTTTCCTTTGAAAGTATATGCGGCTTTCCAGTGAAAAGAGATGGAGATTTCCTTTGAGAGGCGATGGAGCTTTCTTTTGAAAGTATAGTTGGGAATCAACAGATTGTAAAGTTTAAATTTTTAAGGCTGTGAAGCATCGTCAAATTTTATGAAATAGTTTTACTTGTTTATTTCACTTTCCAGCTTGACAACAGTGTCGAAAGTATGGTACTGCCCTAAAAACTTCATAATTTTGAAACAACAGAAAAAAAAACTCAGAAAATTTTGGGTTTTTAGAAATGAAAAGACCTAAGATGGGTTTGGTGGACCAGAAACTTTTTTATTTAGCTTTCTTTGGTTCTTTAACAGGGTATTTATCAAACAGCAAATATTTTTTTTAAAGAACGACTTTCAAATGTGCAAATTCTAGGCTCTTTCAATTGGAACAATAAGATTTAAAATGAATATTTAAATCTTAAATGTCGAATTAGTTTTTTTCTGATTTTATGCACTCGTTTATCAAAACATCTATGGAACCAACACACTGAGTTTAACAGAAGTATTGTTTGAATTCATGCCAAACAATAAAGCAAGATTTCACAATATTATCTTTATTCTGACGTCCATGAACAAATTTTCGTTATGCTCACGGGGAATCACTTTGTGGAACATTGTGACATTGTGACACTGTGTTCGAACCACTCAACGCGTAAGTTGATAATTAAAGAAAAATACAGAGAATGTTTTGTGTTTTCTTCTTATTCGTGAAGATATAAAATCGAATTAAATAAAAAAGACAAGTTTTTTCAACTGAAAGTAAGAAGCAACATTAAAACTTAAAAAGAAGAGAAATTATTCCGTATATGAAGGCGCTTCCCCCTCTTCAATACCTTACTTTTCACGCTAAAGCTTTTATCTTTTTTAAAAAAGCTTCATATTCTAATCAAAAGGTCCCTGTGGTTCAGGAATTGTTGTTAAAAATTGGAACAAACATTCAAACTCTAGCGTAAGGAGCAAGGTATTTAGGAGAAGATTACCCTTTCATATAGGGAATAATTTCTGTTCCTTTTGAGTTTAAATGTTGTTCCTTAGTTTCAGTTGAAAAAACATTCTTTTTTATTTTAATTTTCGATCATTATTTAAACAATGCCAGTAAATAAAGCTCAACCTTCATGAAAAATTTCCTCCTTTCTCGGGAAATATCTCGTTAAAAATTCCTCCAACTTACAATACAACCACCTCCCCCGTAAAATTCATTCCGGACAATTCCATCCTCGCTGAAAATCCACCCCCCCCCCCCTTAAAATTTCTTGCCGAAGGTTCAGCCTGAAAAATTCTCCTTAGTATACTTTCATTGGAAAAAGACAGTAGGAGGGGTCAGGAGGCACTGACGGAAGTCCATATATGGGCATAGAATACTGTGGGGAAGGGTGACGCAACATGTTCACTGAATACGAGCATGACAATGTTATTGATCTACTAACGGTACAAGACAACATCCTCTTTCTAGACCAATCAGGGAGCTGGAAATGACATCACTTGATTTCTAGGAATTATGCGGGACTCTAAAGAGATAGAAATTAAATTTTAATAAGGCTTCATTTTCTTTAGGCTTAGCGATAAATTCAGGAATTATTATTATTTCGAAGCCTTTATAACGCATCTTGACTCTTGAATTCATCTCTTGGATAACCTAGATTTAAGATGTTTTTAAGTGCAACCGATGCAGAGGGGAATGATTATGGCTTCACTTGGGGGAGAAATGAAGCGTACAAGGAGATTAAAAGAGATTGAATATATTACTGAACAAGATTCCTGAGAATTTTAAGTGTGACAGTAGGCTACACAGTTGCCAAACATAGGAACCGTTAGAGACTAATCGACATTTTATGGAATTATTTGGGCGAAACCAATTAATCGACATTTTAGGGATTATTTGGGTGAAACAGTTTGAGACATTTTAGAGGATGATTTGGGGTGAAACTCTGTGGTCGCTATAATAGACATGTACACAATATGGGATGGGGGCGATATAAAATATTGTTTTTGGCAATGGAGTAGGCTGAAAAGTTGAAAGTAATAGAGCCATTGGTGTCAAGATAACATTGAGAATTAACCTAGCTTTACTTCCCGATTGTGTTCTGTATATTACACAAGTACCATTTAAGCAGTGTTGTCAATATAAAAAGTTAATCATTTATTTTTTTAACATAATAATTTTGTTTCAACTTTTTTTACATGTCTTAGAATAAACAAGTGCACAATATTGGATTAGTGAGACGATTATGGATTTGAACATCAAGGACCGCAACCACCAATGACTCTAGCCAACAAGGACCTCAACCTCCAAAGTCTCCTTTCTCAAACCTCCAAGGGGCCCCGCCCCCAACTTTTTGGGGCCCATCCCCCCATTTTTATACTTTTTGAAGTTTGTTTTTTTAACATGATAATTTTATTTCAACTTTTTTTTTACATGTCATAGAATGAACAAGTACACAATATGGGATTAGTGAGATGGTTATGGATTTGAAGCATCAAGGACCACAATCATCAATGACCCTAGCCATCAAGGACCTCAACCTCTAAGGGGCCCCCTCCCTCCAACTTTTTGGGGCTCATCCCCCATTTTATTGAAATACTTTTTTTGATTTTTTAAACTTTTTTTACGTATCTTAAAATAACATGCAATATGCTTGCAGCTATACCAATCATTCTCTATGCTTGCTCATAAACACGACGGGGCTTTCCCAGTGATACTCTATGCCCAGTTATCGATACTACCTACATTCAGGCCTTCCACTATCCCCGAATTTTCGGGGATTTCCCCAAAAATCTATGTGTCTCCCCGAAAAAATTTATTTTTCCCGGAATCCCCCAAATTTCCCAAAAAATCACTCAACCACGGTTTGACCCCTAGTGACTATCCCTAGAAAACATCACTTCACATACCATATTTTTTCACTACTCTCTTGTTCGTTGATTTTCGTCTCCTGTGTTACTTTGCATAAGAACCAGACTGATACAATTTAATTTTAGACGATTCTTTATATGTTCACAAAAGTATCACTTTCTTTTATTTAGAATTAATAATTTCGAATGCAGTATTCCAAATGCTAAGAGATTCTTATATTTACACTATTCGTGGTCAAGTATCTTGACAAAATTAGCCAAGAATTATACTTGAAATTGGTTAACGGAACGCTCAGTTAGATTCTGGATTTTGAAATTGAACTTCTAAAGAAAGAGAATTGTTTTGAAAACCGAATCATATGCTTAAATTTGGTTTTCTTTTGCTATATTCGGTTTTGGACATACTGTATTAATGTTTATTACTTAATAATCGAACGCATAACATATTGAAGAAATTGATCTTTTTGCCACGAATTCTTACCATTTAAATTTTTGTTTCATTCGGTGTGTAAAATTTAAGTTTTTTCTTATAATCTGAGAATTGTATTTGTCATACCACCCTTTATCCTCAAACGTATTCACCCAGCACTCCCTCACAATTATTATGCTGGTCCCTTCACCCGTGTAATATTTTCAGTGGGCGTAATATTTTAAACTGCAGTTTTAGGAACTTTTTACGGTCTTACAAACCTGTTAGTTAGGCAAAGGAAATTTTACGCAAAATATATTCTGCTCAAATTCGGGATAGCCAAGTAAATTTGCTTAAATATCTAGGCCTGCCTTTACAACTTCTAATGCTTTAACAATAATAACCCTTTAACAATTTAACATTAATAACTCTTCCTAAGAACTATCCGTAAATACGATCTTCTTACCATAAAAAATTCACAACTCCCACCCCCTCCTAATGAGGCAAAACTTAGCTACAGACTATGTAAAAGGTCGAGGAATTGAGGATTCAAATGGAAGTAACCCAAAAATATTATCCATATGAAAATTTACTATACAGCTTAAAGTAAAAATTTGGGTATTAGGCTCATATTGTTTTCTTGTCAAGTTTTAAATATTTTTGGACATATTTATCACGAACAGTTGGTTAATAATGCCAAATGGTGTTAGTGTGAAGTAAAAGAATTAGTAAATTTTGTATGATGTTTAGCCTACAGCTATCATGTCCAGGCATTAGATGGGCTTATATAAAAATGAGACTGCAATAAATATTATATTTGGAATATGGAAGGTCACAGGGTTGGTGGGAGGGTTGGGGGTTAATCGGTGACAATATAGTTATTATGAGGTAACCAAAAGAAAGAAAAGCATAGTAGAAACAAACAATGAAAAAAATCCATCTTCCGAAGGAGTATTTTCCGCACGGGGATGGGTATTTTCCGACGGTATTTTTCGTGGGGGATATTTTCCGGTAGGGTACTTTCCGTGGGGAATATTTTCTGCAGGGGAGCAATTTCTGCGGGGTATATTTTTGTGAGGAGGGGGGGGGTATTTTCCGTTTTTCCATGGGAGGATTTCTCGGGGAGGAGGGGGGGGGGGGTAAAAACCTAAGTCCTTAGAAGCAGCATGAAAAACCAATAATATCTCAATTGTCGTCAAAATTCTCTTTCTAATTTAAGTTTGAATTTACTTATTTAGCTTAGTTCTTGTTTGTTTTAAATTTTAATATTGACCCGTACTTATAGGTCGAAATTTTCTATTTAATTTACTTATCTAGAAACCGCAAACAATTTTTTTTTTGTTTTTAAATATTATTAATGAATTACTGAGATTAATGACTTAATAAAAAAATTGCTACTGGTATTTACAGTTCACATGTGTTTACTATTTTTTTTTGAAAACAATTTTGAAGTTTTTGCCGCAATATCAGCAATATGTGTTTCAGCTATGGGTTCCTCTCCCGGGCTCTGGCTCTAAAACCTATTTTGCAAAAGGCTTGATTTACTACGCAGATACAAGCCCTACTTGAGCGTAAAAATGAAGCTATAACCAATTTTGGCTCCCAAATTTTTGCAACGAAATTTCATTTTGTTTTTTCCCCAAAAAAACCCGAATCTTGAAGACTTGTCCCCGAAAACTCTCTGAATTTTTAAGACTTGTCCCCGAATTTTAATTTTTGAGAGTGGAAGCCCTGCCTACATTATTCCATGTATCAAATCAGTAATTTTTCTACATTGGAAGGATTAACATCTGCATCATATTTTTGTTTAAAAAGTGAAAATGAATGATTCGAGGAAAGTTTGTACGCATGACAAAGTCATTGTTGTCTTGAATGCTGACAAGCACGAGTATTTGAACTATGATACAAGTAAAAGTGGTAGCACTATTGGAAATGTATGCGTGCGTTGTCATGACAGTGAGAGTTTAGATTTCTTTTGGAGTACCCAAGAATTTCCATTGTACAAATGGTGGATATACAAGGGTATTATTACCAGAGATGATCGTGCTCAAAGAGAATGCCAACATAAAAATAATAGTTGATGAAGAGGGGCATCTTCTTGCTCATGGTTCTAGTAATACACTACCTACTGAAACATCTTATTCCCCTCGTTCTGGTATTAGTATTCAAATGAATTCGAAAGGAAAAGCCAACTGCTGCACTAATGTGATAAATCATATCATGTCTACGTGCCAGAAATGTTACCTATGTAAACACAATGTGAGAATAGACAGTGAAATCGCTAGCAAAATAAAAAGGGCATTGGCACACAATATCATCAATGAATATAAAGACGAATTGATGGAAAATGAAGCACAAGTGAACGTTAGTACTGCTATGGATCATATAGTCAATGAACCCAATAGTACCAAAGTTGAAAGGCAGATTGAACCTGTAGGTGACACCCCAGAAAAAATTGTATATGACTCAAAATGGATGAATGATTATTCTACTGGTCATGTACTAAGAAAAGAGAATAACTATAGTATCAAGAGAGAACATGATAAATTATTTTATGGAACAGATTCAAAATGTCCAAAGTTGTTCAATGATGTCAATAATGTATAATAATGTATGAAACATATTTTTTATAGTAATATTCTACATGTAATTATTTCATTAAAAATATATTATGCATTACGTTGTTACATGATCTTTATTTTTTGAGTATGCTAGAACGTCAATCGTTTAGAATATCTATTAAAAAAGTCAGAAATGTAAGAAAGGGAATTTTCAGAGATAAAGATTCTACTAGCAGATCATAGGGGATATATTAGAAAATGAGATACTTTAACGGAACCTTTACCAAAGTCCAAGATAGATGAGCTGAATTTTTTTCTCAAAAATCTTCAAAGACAAGCAAACACCCGTCCTGACATGCAGGCAGAGAGAATTTTAGTTTTCAGAAACAGAAACATCCACGTTTAAAATACATGTATTTCTATTAATAATATTTGATTTTTTAATGAAGTTGGGTTTTAGCTTTCAAAAATAAGAACATCGACGTCTAAAATACATCTGGTTTTAATAATAATGTTTAGTTGTTAAATATAGTTGGGTTATAGTTTTCGGAAATAGGAACATCCGCCTTAAAAATATATCAGATCTTATTAATAATATTTGATTTTTAATAAAGTGGGGCTTTAGTTTCCAGAAATAAGAACATCAACGTTTTGAATACATCTGGTTTTACTAATAATATTTAATTTTGTAATAAAGTTGGGTTTTAGTTTTCAGAAATAAGTATATCCACGTTTAAAATACATCCTATTTTATTATTAATATTTGATGGTTTTTTAAATAAAGTTTTGGTTTAGTTTTCAGAAATAAGGACATTCACATTAAAATACAACTGATTTTACTAATAATATTTGATTTTTCAAAGAAGTTGGGTTTTAGTTCTCAGAAATAAGAACATCCACGTTTAAAATACATCTGATTTTATTAATAATATTTAATTTTTTTTAAATAAAGTCGGGTTTTAGTTTTCAGATATAAGAATATCAACGTTTGAAATACATTTGATTTTAATAATAATATTTGATTTATTAATAAAGTTGGGTTTTTGTTTTCTTAAATAAAAAATCCACGTTTAAAATACATATGATTTTATTAATAATATTTGATTTTTTCTTAATAAAGTCGGGTTTTAGTTTTCAAAAATAGGGACATCCACGTTTAAAACATATCTGATTTTATTAACAATATTTGATTTTTCAAAGAAGTTGGGTTTTAGTTCTCAGAAATAAGAACATCCACGTTTAAAATAACCTGAGTTTAATAATATTTTTTTTAAATAAAGTTGGGTTTTAGTTTTTGGAAGTAAGAACATCCATGTCTAAAATACATCTGATTTGATTAATAATATTTGATTTTCTAATAAAGTGGGGTTTTAGTTTTCTAAAATAGAAACATCCACGTTTAAAATACATCTGATTTTATTAATAACATTTATTTTTTTAAAATAAAGTTGGGTTTTATTTTTCAGAAATAAGAACATCCGCCTTTAAAATACATCTGATTGTATTAATAATATTTGATTTTCTGTGATTTTATTAATAATATTTGATTTTTGAATAAAGTTGGGTTATAGTTTTCAAAAACAAGAACATCCACGTTTAAATACAACTGATTTTATCAATAATATTTGATTTTTTTTAATAGATTTGGGTTTTAGTTTTCAGAAATAAGAACATCCACGTTTAAAGTACACCTGATTTATTAATAATATTTGATTTTTTAATAAGGTGGGGTTTTGTTTTCAGAAATAAGAACATCCACGTTTTAATACATCTGATTTTATCAATAATATTTGACTTTTTTTAAAATAAAATTTGGTTTCAGCTTTCAGAAATAAGAAAATCCACGATTAAAATACGTCTGATTTTATTAATAATTTTTTAAATAAAGTTGGGTTTTATTTTTCAGAAATAAGAACATCCGCGCTTAAAATACATCTGATTGTATTAATAATATTTGATTTTCTGTGATTTTATTAATAATATTTGATTTTTGAATAAAGTTGAGTTATAGTTTTCAGAAATAAGAATATCCACGTTTAAAATACCTATGATTTTATTAAAAATATTTGATTTTTTAATAAAGTAGGGTTTGAGTTTTCAGAAACATGAACATCCTTGTTTAAATACATCTGATTTTATCAATAATATTTGATTTTTTTAATAAGGTTAGGTTTTAGTTTTCAGAAATCAGGACATTCACAAGAAAAATACATCTGATTTTATTAATAATATTTGATATTTTAATAAAGTTGGGTTTTAGTTTTCCGAAATATGAATGCACACGCTTAAAATACATGTGATCTTTATTAATAATCTTTGATTCTTTAATAAAGTTGGGTTTTAGCTGTCTATTTCATTTTTTGTTTTAAATAAAGTTGGGATTTATTTTTCGGATTTATTTAAAGTACACCTGTTTTTATTAATAATATTTGATTTTTTAATAAGGTGGGGTTTTGTTTTAAGAAATAAGAACATCCATGTTTTAATACATCTGATTTTATCAATAATATTTTATTTTTTTAAAATAAAATTTGGTTTTAGCTTTCAGAAATAAGAACATCCACGATTAAAATACGTCTGATTTTATTAATAACTTTTCAAATAAAGTTGGGTTTTATTTTTCAGAAATAAGAACACCCTTGTTTAAAATACATCTGATTGTATTATTAATATTTGATTTTTGAATAAAGTCGAGTTATAGTTTTCAGAAATAAGAATATCCACGTTTAAAATACATATGATTTTATTAAAAATATTTGATTTTTTAATAAAGTTGGGTTTGAGTTTTCAGAAATATGAACATCCTTGTTTAAATACATCTGATTTTATCAACAATATTTGATTTTTTTTTAAAAAGGTTAGGTTTTAGTTTTCAGAAATCAGGACATTCACATTAACAATACACATGATTTTATTAATAATATTTGATATTTTAATAAAGTTGGGTTTTAGTTTTCCGAAATATGAATGCACACGCTTAAAATACATGTGATCTTTATTAATAATCTTTGATTCTTTAATAAAGTTGTGTTTTAGCTGTCTATTTCATTTTTAAAAAATAAAGTTGGGCTTTATTTTTCGGAAATAAGAACATCCACGTTTAAAATACCTGTTATTTTTATTAATAATATTTGATTTTTCAATAAAGTTGGGTTTTAGTTTTCAGAAATACGAATATCCACAATTAAAGTACATCTGATTTTATTAATAATATTTGATTTTTTTTAATAAAGTTGGTTTTTAGTTTTCAGAAATACGAATATCCCCATTTAAAATACATCTAATTTTATTAATAACAATATTTTAAATAAAATTGGGTTTTTAGTTTTCAGAAATAAGAGCACCTACGTTTAAAATACATCTGATTTTATTAATAATAATAATATATGTTTTTTCAATAAATTTTGGTTTTAGTTTTCAGAAATAAGAACGTCCACGTTTAAAATACATGTGATTTTATTAATAACATTTGATTTTTAAAAAAAGTTGGGTTTTAGTTTTAAGAAATATGAGCATCCCCGTTAAAAATACATCTGATTTTACTAAAAATATTTGATTTTTTAATCAAGTTGATTTTTAGTTTTCAGAAATATGAGCATCCCCATTTAAAATACATCTGATTTTATTAAAAATATTTAATTTTTTATTTTTTTATTAATATTTGATGTTTTTTAAAATAAAGTTTCGGTTTTAGTTTTCGGTAATAGGAACATCCACGTTAAAAATATATCTGATAAAAAAAATTGCGTTATAGTTTTCAGAAATAACGACATTCACATTAAAAATACATCTGATTTTATTAATAATATTTGATTTTTCAAAGAAGTTGGTTTTTAGTTCTCAGAACTAAGTACATTTATGTTTAAAATACATCTGATTTTATTAATAATATTTAAGTTTTTTTAAATAGAGTTGGGTTTTAGTTTTGAGAAATAAGAATATCCACGTTTAAAATACATTTGATTTTATTAATAATATTTGATTCATTAATAAAGTTGGGTTTTAGTTTTCAGAAATAAAAACATCCACGTTTAACATACATATGATTTTATTAATAATATTTGATTTTCCTAATAAAGTTGGGTTTTAGTTTTCAATAATAAGGACATCCACGTTTAAAATATGTCTGATTTTATAATATTTTATTTTTTAAAGAAGTTGGGTTTTAATTCTCAGAAATAAGAACATCAACGTTTAAAATACTCCTGATTTTAATAATAATATTTGTTTTTTTTTAATAAAGTTGGGTTCTAGTTTTCCGAAATAAGAATATCCACGTCTAAAATACATCTGATTTTATTAATAATATTTGATTTTCTAATAAAGTTGGGTTTTAGTTTTCAGAAATAGGAACATACACGTTTAAAACACATCTGGTTTTATTAAAAATATTCTTTTTTATAAAGTTGAATTTTATTTTTCAGATATAAGAACATCCGCGTTTAAAATACATCTGATTTTATTAATAAAATTTGATTTTCAGTGATTTTATTAAGAATATTTGATTTTTGAATAAAGTTGGGTTATACTTTTCAGAAATAAGAACATCCACGTTTAAATACATCTGATTTTATTAATAATATTTGATTTTTTAAATAAAGTTGGGTTTTAGTTTTCAGAAATAAGAACATCAACATTTAAAATACGTCAGATTTTATTAATAATTTTATTTTAATAAAGTTGGGTTTTATTTTACAGAAATAAGAACATCCACGTTTAAAATACATCTGATTGTATTAATAATATTTGATTTTCAGTGATTTTATTAAGAATATTTGATTTTTGAATAAAGTTGAGTTATAGTTTTCAGGAATAAGAACATCCCCGTTTAAAATACATTTTATTTTATTAATAATATTTGATTTTTTGATAAAGTGGGGTTTTAGTTTTCAGAAATAAGAACATCCTGGTTTAAATACGTCTGATTTTATCAATAATATTTGATTTTTTTAATAAAGTTAGGTTTTAGTTTTCAGAAATAAGGACATTCCCATTAAAAATACATCAGATTTTACTTATAATATTTGATATTTTAATAAAGTTGGGTTTTAGTTTTCCGAAATAAGAATGCCCACGTTTAAAATACATGTGATGTTTATTAATAATATTTGATTCTTTAATAAATTTGGGTTTTAGCTGTCTATTTAATTTTTTAAATAAAGTTGGGTTTTATTTTTCGGAAACAAGAATACCCACGTTTTAAATACCTGTTATTTTTATTAAAAATATTTGATTTTTTGATAAAGTTGGTTTTTTTTCAGAAATACGAATATCCACATTTAAAATACATCTGATTTGATTAATAATATTTGATTTTTTTTAATAAAGTTAGCTTTTACTTTTCAGAAATACGAACATTCACATTTATAATACATCTAATTTTATAAATAATATTTTTTAAATAAAGTTGGGTTTTAGTTTTCAGAAATAAGAACACCCACGTTTAAAATACATCTGATTCTATTAATAATAATAATATATGTTTTTTTTAATAAAGTTGGGTTTTAGTTTTCAGAAATAAGAACGTCTACGTTTAAAATACATCTGATTTTATTAATAACATTTGATTTTTTAATAAAGTTGGGTTTTAGTTTTCAGAAATATGAGCATCACCGTTTAAAATACATCTGATTTTATTAATAATATTTTTTCTTTGATAAAGTTGGGTTTTGTTTTTCAGAAATAAGAACACCCACGTTTAAAATACATTTGGTCTTTATTAATAGTATTTGATTCTTTAATAAAGTGGGGTTTTAGCCGTCTATTTGATTTTTTAATAAAGTTTGGTTTTATTTTCCGGAAATAAGAACACCCACATTTAAAATACATGTTATTTTTATGAATAATATTTGATTTTTTTAAAAGAGCTGGGTTTTAGTTTTCAGAAATACGAATATCCACATTTAAAATACATCTGATTTTATTAATAATATTTGATTTTTTAATAAGGTTGGGTTTTGGTTTTCAGAAATAAGAACTTTCACGATTAAAACACATGTGATTTTATTCATAATATTTGATTTTTTTAATATAGTTGGGTTTTAGTTTTCCAAAATAAGAACACCCACGTTTAAAATACATCTGATTTTATTAATAATATTTGATTTGTTTTAATAAAGTTGTGTTTTGGTTTTCAGAAATAAGAACGTTCACGATTAAAACACATGTGATTTTATTCATAATATTTGATTTTTTAATATAGTTGGGTTTTAGTTTTCCAAAATAAGAACACCCACGTTTAAAATATGTGTGATTTTATTAATAATTTTTTTTTAATAAAGTTGGGTTTTAGTTTTCAGAAATACGAATATCCACATTTAAAATACATCCAATTTTATTATTAATATTTTTTTAATAAAGTTGGGTTTTAGTTTTCAGAAATAAGAACACCCGCGTTTAAAATACATCTGATTTAATTAATAATATATGTTTTTGTTAAATAAAGTTGGGTTTTAGTTTCAGAAATAAGAACGTCCACGTTTAAAATACATGTGATTTTATTAATAACATTTGATTATTTAATAAAGTTAGGTTTTTGTTTCAAGAAATACGAGCATCCATGTTTAAGATACATCTGATTCTATTAATAATATTTTGTTTTATTAAAGTTGAGTTTTGTTTTTCAGAAATAAGAACACCCACGTTTAAAATACATTTGGTCTTTATTAATAGTATTTGATTCTTTAATAAAGTTGGGTTTTAGCCGTCTATTTGATTTTTTAATAAAGTTTGGTTTTATTTTTCAGAAATAAGAACACCCACATTTAAAATACATGTTATTTTTATGAATAATATTTGATTTTTTTAAAAGAGCTGGGTTTTAGTTTTCAGAAATACGAATATCCACATTTAAAATACATCTGATTTTATTAATAATATTTGATTTTTTAATAAGGTTGGGTTTTGGTTTTCAGAAATAAGAACTTTCACGATTAAAACACATGTGATTTTATTCATAATATTTGATTTTTTAATATAGTTGGGTTTTAGTTTTCCAAAATAAGAACACCCATGTTTAAAATACATCTGATTTTATTAATAATATTTGATTTTTTAATAAAGTTGGGTTTTGGTTTTCAGAAATAAGAACGTTCACGATTAAAACACATGTGATTTTATTCATAATATTTGATTTTTTAATATAGTTGGGTTTTAGTTTTCCAAAATAAGAACACCCACGTTTAAAATGTGTGTGATTTTATTAATATTTTTTTAATAAAGTTGGGTTTTAGTTTTCAGAAATACGAACATCAACATTTAAAATACATCCAATTTTATTATTAATATATTTTTAATAAAGTTGGGTTTTAGTTTTCAGAAATAAGAACACCCGCGTTTAAAATACATCTGATTTAATTAATAATATATGTTTTTGTTAAATAAAGTCGGGTTTTAGTTTTCAGAAATAAGAACGTCCACGTTTAAAATACATGTGATTTTATTAATAACATTTGATTATTTAATAAAGTTAGGTTTTTGTTTCAAGAAATACGAGCATCCATGTTTAAGATACATCTGATTCTATTAATAATATTTTGTTTTATTAAAGTTGGTTTTTTTTCAGAAATAAGAACACCCACGTTTAAAATACATTTGGTCTTTATTAATAGTATTTGATTCTTTAATAAAGTTGGGTTTTAGCCGTCTATTTGATTTTTTAATAAAGTTTGGTTTTATTTTTCAGAAATAAGAACACCCACATTTAAAATACATGTTATTTTTATGAATAATATTTGATTTTTTTAAAAGAGCTGGGTTTTAGTTTTCAGAAATACGAATATCCACATTTAAAATACATCTGATTTTATTAATAATATTTGATTTTTTAATAAGGTTGGGTTTTGGTTTTCAGAAATAAGAACTTTCACGACTAAAACACATGTGATTTTATTCATAATATTTGATTTTTTAATATAGTTGGGTTTTAGTTTTCCAAAATAAGAACACCCATGTTTAAAATACATCTGATTTTATTAATAATATTTGATTTTTTTAAATAAAGTTGGGTTTTAGTTTTCAGAAATAAGAACGTTCACGATTAAAACACATGTGATTTTATTCATAATATTTGATTTAATATAGTTGGGTTTTAGTTTTCCAAAATAAGAACACCCACGTTTAAAATGTGTGTGATTTTATTAATAATTTTTTTTAATAAAGTTGGGTTTTAGTTTTCAGAAATACGAACATCAACATTTAAAATACATCCAATTTTATTATTAATATTTTTTTAATAAAGTTGGGTTTTAGTTTTCAGAAATAAGAACACCCGCGTTTAAAATACATCTGATTTAATTAATAATATATGTTTTTGTTAAATAAAGTTGGGTTTTAGTTTTCAGAAATAAGAACGTCCACGATTAAAACACATGTGATTTTATTAATAACATTTGATTATTTAATAAAGTTAGGTTTTTGTTTCAAGAAATACGAGAATCCATGTTTAAGATACATCTGATTCTATTAATAATATTTTGTTTTATTAAAGTTGGGTTTTAGTTTTCAGAAATAAGAACAACCACGTTTAAAATACATGTGATTTTTATTATTAATATTTGACTCTTTAATAAAGTGGGGTTTTAGCTGTCAGAAATGTGAATATCCCTGTTTAAAATACATCTAATTTTATTAATAATATTGATTTTTTTTAATAAAGTTGGGTTTTAGTTTTCAGAAATACGAATATCCACAATTAAAATACATCTGATTTTCTTAATAACATTTGATTCTTTAATAAAGTTGGGCTTTAGTTTTCAGAAATAAGAACACCCACGTTTAAAATACATCTGATTTTATTTATAATATTTTTTTAATGAAGTTGGGTTTTAGTTTACGCAATAAGAACGTCCACGTTTAAAATACATGTGATTTTATTAGTAACATTTGATTTTTTAATAAAGTTGGGTTGTAGTTTTCAGAAATATGAACACCCACGTTTTAAATACATGTGATTTTACTAATAATATTTGATTTTTTAATAGAGTTGGGTTTTATTTTTCAGAAGTAAGAACACCCAAATTGAAAATACATGTGATCTTTATTAGTAACATTTGATTCTCTAATAAAGTGGGGTTTTAGCTGTCAGAAATGTGAATATCCCTGTTTAAAATACATCTAATTTTATTAATTATGTATGATTTTTTTAAATAAAGTTGGGTTTTAGTTTTCAGAAATAAGAACCTTCATTTTTAAAATATATCCTTTTTTATTAATAATATTTGATTTTCTAATAAAGTGGGGTTTTATCTTTCAGAAATAGGAAAATCCACGTACTGACACATTTTCACCACCAAATCTCCTGTTCTCTTTTCACCTTTAGTTATAGATGGCTGCACACCAGCTCAATCACAAGGGCGTAGTGAGAGACATGTAAAAAGTTAGGTTCATTTAGGTTCACTTATCGTGGCACCACGATAAGTGATTCTAAATGAACCTAACTTTTTGCATGTCTTGAACCTAACTTTTTGCATGTCATTAATAAAATCAGATGTATTTTAAACGGGAATATTCATATTTCTGACAGCTAAAACACAACTTTATTAAAGAGTCAAATATTATTAATAAAGATCACATGTATTTTAAACGTGGTTTTTCTTATTTTTGAAAACTAAAACCCAACTATATTAAAAAAATATTATTAATAGAATCAGATGTATTTTAAACATGGATGTTCGTATTTCTTGAAACTAAAACCCAACTTTATTAAAGAGCCAAATATTATTAATGAAGATCACATGTATTTTAAACGTGGACGTTCTTATTTCTGAAAACTAAAACCCAACTTGATTAAAAAACAAAAAAAACATATATTATTAATAAAATCAGCTGTATTTTAAACGCGGGTGTTCTTATTTCTAAAAATAAAACCCAACTTTATTAAAAAAAAATATTAATAATAAAATCGGATGCATTTTAATCGTGAACGTTCTTACTTCTGAAAACTAAAACCCAACTTTATTGAAAAATATCAAATATTATTAATAAAAAGAAATGTATTTTAAATGTGGATATCCGTATTTCTGAAAACTAAAAACCAACTTTATCTAAAAAAAAAATTATTCATAAAAATAACATGTATTTTAAACATGGGTGTTTTTATTTCCGAACACTAAAACCCAACTTTATTAAAAAATCAAATAGGCAGCTAAAACCCAACTTTATTAAAGAATCTAATAGTATTAATAAAGATCACGTGTATTTTAAACGTGGGTCTTCTTATTTCTGAAAACTAAAACCCAACTTTATTAAAAGAAAAAATATTAGTAATAAAATCATATGTAGTTTAAAGGGGGATGCTCATATTCCAAAAAACTAAAACCCAACTTTATTAAAAAATAAAATGTTATTAATAAAATCACATGTATTTTAAACGTAGACGTTCTTATTTCTGAAAACTAAAACCCAACTTCATTAAAAAACATATATTATTATTATTAATAAAATCAGACACATATTTTAAACGTGGGTGTTCTTATTTCTGAAAACTAAAACCCAACTTTATTTAAAAAATATTATTAATATATTAGATGTATTTTAAATGTGGATGTTCGTGTTTCTGAAAACTAAAACTCAACTTTATGGATAAAATCAAATATTATTAATAAAATCAGATGTATTTTAAATGTGGATATTCGTATTTCTGAAAACTAAAACCCAACTTTATTTAAAAAATCAAATAATATTAATAAAAATAACAGGTATTTTAAACGTGGGTGTTCTTATTTCCGAAAAATAAAACCCATCTTTATTAAAAAAATGAAATAGACAGCTAAAACCCAACTTTATTAAAGAATCAAATATTTTTAATAAAGGTCACATGTATTTTAAAAATGGAGATTCTTATTTCGGGAAACTAAAGCCCAACTTTATTAAAATATCAAATATTATTAATAAAATCAGATTTATTTTTAATGTGAATGTCCTTATTTCTGAAAATTAAAAAATAAATTTATTTAAAAAAAAATTAAATATTATTGATAAATTTGTTGATGATATTTGTTTATAATATTGTTGATATTCTTATTTCTGGAAACTAAAACCCCACTTTATTAAAAATCCAATATTATTAATAAAATCAGATATATTTTTAAGGCGGATGTTCCTATTCCCAAAAACTATAACCCAGCTTTATCAAAAAATTAAATATTATTAACAAAATCAGATATATTTTAGACATGGATGTTCCTATTTTTGATAACTGAAACCCAACTTTATTAAAAAATCAAATATTATTAATAGAAATAGATGTATGTTAAACGT
The DNA here is from genome assembly GCA_027921565.1 of Artemia sinica. Taxonomy (NCBI): domain Eukaryota; kingdom Metazoa; phylum Arthropoda; class Branchiopoda; order Anostraca; family Artemiidae; genus Artemia; species Artemia sinica. The sequence goes on from CM051262.1 coordinate 64,779,488, forward strand.
GGATGTTCCTGTCTCTGAAAACTAAATTTCTCTCAGCCTGTATGTCAGGACGGGTGATTGCTTGTCTGTGAAGATTTTTGAGAAAAAATTCAGCTCATCTATCTCGGATTTTGGTAAAGGTTCTTTTAAAGTATGCCATTTTCTAATATATCCCCTATGAGCCTGCTATTAGCATCTTTATCTCTGAAAATTCCCTTTCTTACATCTCTGACTTTTTTAATAGATATTCTAAACGTCTGACGTTCTAGCATACTCTAAAAATAAAGATCATGTAACAACGTAATGTATAATATATTTTTAATGAAATTAATGACATGTAGAATATTACTAAAAAAAATATGTTTCATACATTATTATGCATTATTAACATCATTGAACAACTTTGGACACTTTGAACCTGTTCTATAAAATAGTTTATCATGTTCTCTCTTGATACTATAGTTATTCTCTTCTCTTAGTTCATAACCAGTAGAATAATCATTCATCCATTTTGAGTCATATACAATTTTTACTGGGGTGTCACCTACAGGTTCAATCTGCATTTCATCTTTGGTACTATTGGGTTCATTGACTATATGATCCATAGCAGTAATAACGTTCACTTGTGCTTCATTTTCCATCAATTCTTTTTTATATTCATTGATGATATTGTGTGCCAATGCCCTTTTTATTTTGCTAGCGATTTCACTGTCTATTCTCACATTGTGTTTACACAGGTAGCAGTTCTGGCACGTAGACATGATATGATTTATCACATTAGTGCAGCAGTTGGCTTTTCCTTTCCCCTTTGCATTCATTTAAATACTAATACCAGAACGAGGGGAATAAGATGTATCAGTAGGTAGTGTGTTACTAGAAACATGAGCAAAGAGATGCCCTTCTTCATCAACTATTATTTTTATGTTGGCATTCTCTTTGAGCACTATCATGTCTGATAATGATATTCTTGCATATCCACCATTTGTACAATGGAAATTCTTGGGTACTCCAAAGAAATCTAAACTCTCACTGTCATGACAACGCTCGCACACATTTCCAATAGTGCTATCACTTGTAAGTGTTTCATAGTTCAAATACTTCTCCTTTTCAGCATTCAAGACAACAATGACTTTATCATGTGTACACACTTTCCTCGAATCCTTCATTTTCACTTTTTAAACAAAATTATGATGCAGATGTCAATCCTTCCAATGTAGAAAACTACTGATTTAATACATGCAATAATGTAGGTAGTGTCGATAACCGGGAATAGAGTATCACTGGGAAAGCCGCGTCGTGTTTTTGAGCAAGCATAGAGAATGATTGGTATAGCCGCAAGCATATTTCATGTTATTTTAAGATACGAAAAAAAAGTTGAAAAAAACCTTGTTCAAAAAGATAATAAAAAAGTTCAGAAAAAACTTCAAAAAAGTAGTTAAAAAATGAGGGAATGGGCCCTAAAAAGTTGGAGGGAGGGGGCCCCTTGGAGGTTGAGGTTTTTTGATGGCTAGGGTCATTGCTGGTTGCCGTCCTTGATGTTCAAATTCATAATCGTCTCACTAATCCCATATTGTGTACTTGTTCATTCTATGACGTGTAAAAAAAAGCTGAAATAAAATTATCATGTTAAAAAAATAGACTTCAAAAAGTATAAAAATCAGGGAATGGGCTCCAAAAAGTTGGGGGGAGGGGTCCCTTGGAGGTTGGAGAAAGGGTACCTTGGAGGTTGAGATTCTTGGTGGCTAGGGACATTGGTGGTTCCGGTCCTTGATATTGAAATCCATAATCGTTTCACTAATCCCATATTGTGCACTTGTTCATTCTAAGACATCTAAGTTGAAAAAAAATATTATGTTAAAAAAATAAATGATTAACTTTTTATATTGACAACACTGCTTAAATGGTACTTGTGTAATATACAGAACACAATCGGGAAGTAAAGCTAAGTTAATTCTCAATGTCATCTTGACACCAATGGCTCTATTACTTTCAACTTTTTAGCATACTCCGTTGCCAAAAACAATATTTTATATCGTCCCCATCCCATATTGTGTAATGTCTATTGTAGCGACCACAGAGTTTCACCCCAAATCATCCTCTAAAATGTCTCAAACTGTTTCGCCCAAATAATCCCTAAAATGTCGATTAATTTGTTTCGCCCAAATAATCCCCTAAAATGTCGATTAATCTCTAAAGGTTCCTATGTTTGGCAGCTGTGCACTGTCACATTTAAAATTCTCAGGAATCTGGTTCAGTAATATATTCAATCTCTATTAATCTCCTTGTATGCTTCATCTCTCCCCCAAGTGAAGCCTTAATCATTCCCCTCTGAACCTGTTGCAATTAGAAACATCATAAATCTAGGTTATCCAAGAGATGAATTCAAGAATCAAGATGCGTTATAAAGGCTTCGAAATAATAATAATTCCTGAATTTATCGCTAAGCCTAAAGAAAATGAAGCCTTATTAAAATATAATTTCTATCTCTTTAGAGTCCCACATAATTCCTAGAAATCAAGTGACGGCATTTCCGACTCCCTGATTGGTCTAGAATGAGGATGTGATCTTGTACCGTTAGCAGATCAAAAACATTGTCATGCTCGTATTCAGTGAACGTGTTACGTCACCCTTCCCCACAGTATTCTATGCCCATATATGGACTTCCGTCGGTACCTCCTGCCCCTCCTACTAAAGACTTTAAGTTCTAATCGTTTCCCGATTACTCCGGAAATCCCTTTCTCAGTGGAAATTATTTCCCGAAAATCCAAACACGCGGAAAATTTCCCCCGGACATTTCCCCAGGGACATCTCCAGATGCAAAATTTAGCAGGTAAAGATAAGGTAAGACAATCGAAAAGAATTTCGTATTGAAATTTTGTCAAATATCCCCCCCCCCCAGCGTAAAACTTCCCCTGAAAAGTTAATCTGCTAAAATTTCCCTCCAAACGGAAAATTATCCCCAAGGAAACCCACCCCGAGTGCAAAATCTCTCCTAAAAATGTCTGTATACTTCGCAATAACAATTAATATACATAAACAATGAGAAATCTTTTTAACTTCAAGACCTATCGTGAGGGACTGGGGGGATCATGTTATCCCCAAAGCTAATGTCTTGGGACTTTTTAACTATGTTTAACAAAACGGCTATCTCAAAATTTTGATCGAAGAATCTTGTGGAAAAAAGGGGCGTGGGAGGGGGCTAGTTACCCTCCGACCTTTTTGGTCATTTAAACAAGGACACAAGAAATTTTAATTTCCGTTTGAATGATCTTTTTCCCGATATTCTAGGGCTATTTGTTCGATGTGATCACCCCTGGCGAAAAATAAAGCAAAACAAAAACAAATAAACATGCATCCATGATCTTTCTTCTGGCAAGAAAATACAAAATTTCACATTTTTGCAGATGGGAGCTTGAAACTTTCACAAAAAGGTTCTCAAATACGCTGAATCTGATTTCTGGACTTATAAGGGATGTTTTCCCTCTTTTTTTGTAAATCAGGCAGATTTTTCTCAGGCTCGTATCTTTTGATCAGTATTACTAAACTTGATGAATCTTATATATTTCAGATCAGCATAATTCGCCGATTCTTTTAATATATGTATAGATATCAAAATTCCGTTTTTTAGAGTTTCTGTTACTATTGAGCCACGTTGCTATTTAATTACCCTTCGTTACCACAAACTGTTTAAAAAAAACTATATATTTTTATAATAATTTTGAATTATTATCTTATCTTTAATTACTGTCTGGAAATGGACAATTATTTGAATACTGGTCAAACAAGTAAATACATTTCAGCAGTATTAAATTTGCATGCTCGAATGACTGTCAATCGCATTATTAGTCAGTGATCCAGGGACCGTTATCTTTCAAGGGGTGGCTCACATTCGCTGCAGTTGGTTTGAGGGTGTATGCTAGGGTAATCGGGGATGCTTACAACCAATATCGGGGTGCACAAGTTCGCACGCGTGTAGAACATGGTCATTTTAGCCTATGAAGTCAAATTTGGCCTATAACGACGTCATACCGCTCTTGATTTTATTTACACGGTAAAGTAAAGTAAAGTATATTTTTTCATGCTTTATTTGAATTCTGCTTTTATTACGAGTCAAACCATGTACCTCTTTTAAAAAAAATCTTAATTCTTGAGCAATTATTTATTTTTTCTAAATAACGTCATAGCTTTCAGAAATTAGCCTACAATGACCAAGTTTTTTTTTGTTTTTTTTTTAGCTGTTAAAAAAAATGAAAACGAAACATTATTCAAACCATCAGAATGTCCTTTACACGTTGTTAATAAAAACAAAGTCGAGACTTGAATCTGCAAGAACATATAAGCGTTTGAACAAGAGAATCTCCCCCCCCCCCCAAAAAAAAAAGAAAATTTTCTTAATAGTGGCGTTTTACTCAAAATATTTTCAATACAAGCTATGATTTTTATCTCACCAAACGATAGATCGCTCTTTTTTGAATCAAATCGTGTATTTACATTCCATACAACTAATATTTTTAACCAGGAAAAAAAAAGAAGAGATGCCCTGTTCTGCGATCGCATGCGCGAATTTGGTATATATTTTTTGCTTTATTTGAATTCTGCTCGTCATTACGAATCAAACCATGTGCCTCTTTTCCGAAAAGTCTTAATTCTTGAGCAACAGTTTATTTTTTCTGTAGTAGTAGATACAATCTGGCTTACGTAGGCCTATATACGAGTCTTAAGGTGGCGAAGCCGTGTGAACGTGTGGTGCTGAGGTGACTAAGGCTGATTTAAGATACTATTTTCTTTAAATCCCAGCATAGCAGGGGCCAATGATCTAATCGGTTAGATTGGGTCAACGGCCATTGATGTAGTAGACGGTAAATGTCATGATCAGCTGAAAGTAAGGTTTAGACGACTGCATTAGCAGTTTAATATCAAAGCAAATAAAAAATCGAATATTTAAAACTGATCATGAAACGGTGGTTTTTTCTTCTTCATCTTCGTCTTCGGAATCGTTCTGATTTACATCAGAAAGTAGGCATTTTTGGGGATCAGCTCCACACTTGCATGTGCTGTCACAGAAACCTATTTCGGAGCATTTGCAGTGCGAGCCGCACCTCGTCTTGTCACAGTTACAAAAAGAAAGTGATGCTAGTCCATGCGACAATTCAAAAACTAGTTCTGGCTTTAGTTCATGATCTTCAGTTCTCCAGCCCATATCGGTAGCCTTGAATCCAAATTAATGACTGGAAAATGGACATTTTCCAATGAAGCAAAAACGAGTTATCAGTTGGTGATGAACGCCAGAAATCAATAGTTTAATATCAAAACAAATAAAAAGTCAAATATTTAAAACTGATCATGAAACGGTGGTTTTTTCTTCTTCATCTTCGTCTTCGGAATCGTTCTGATTCACATCGGGAAGTAGGCAATTTTGGGGATCAGCTCCACACTTGCATGTGCTGTCACAGAAACCTATTTCGGAGCATTTGCAGTGCGAGCCGCACCTCGTCTTGTCACAGTTGCAAAAAGAAAGCGATGCTAGTCCGTGCGGCATTGCAGAAACTATGTCTGGCCTTAGTTCATGATCTTCAGTTCTCCAGCCCATATCGGTAGCCTTGGATCCAAATCAGTGACTGGAAAATGCACATTTCCCAATGAAGCAGAAATAAGTTATGAGTTGATGATAAACGCCGCAAATCCTCCAATATTGAGTACAAATGTGCTCGAAGATAATTCAGACTATTGAAGTTAGTCGCACTTCTGCCATAAACTGTAACCACAAATTGCTTACAGACGTTGACTAAACCATCATTTTGCACAGATGATGGCTTCTCTGCAAGGGCTCGAACTTCACCACCTAAAGACCACAACAAAGTTTCTGAAGACTTCGCAGCTCGAAAAAAGTGGACCTTTCCAATTCCATACAGAAAGCTTGTGATGTCACATCCACTCAAGCTGTGGACAAGCGGCGAGGTGTTGCAAAATGTTACTCCTAGTTTTTGTGCTGCCGTATGAATAGGTATGCAGTAGCACGGAAACTTAACCCAGAGCTGCTTGAGGCCGAGACTAGCAAGATACCGGAAGCAGTATGCAGCTAGTAAGACGATATCAGTATTGTTGGCTTGTATTATAACAAGTTTGCTCTTTCGTCTTGCGGCAACTGCTGTGTGGTATGACATCCGAGTGTCTGCCTCCTCATGGCGAGACGAGATATCGTCATCAACAGAGCTTCCATGAGGCGTAACGGTAACAGCTCTATGTTGACTATCGAAACCTCCAGCGAGAGGAACCATCATACGGGTAGAAATTTGTACTCCCAGACCTCGAAAAGAACTTTCAAGAGTCGACCTTTGGCTGAGCGACTACTGAGAATCCCGTCCCAGAGTGTTGCAACTTTGCTGGACGAAGTGAACGGGCTGAAAATATTTCCTCTAGGATTTCCTCTTCTTTCTTGATAGCTAGATGCTTCTCTGAAGTTGAACGAATAGTCATCATGTGGGTTTTATCGTCACTAAGACCGTCATACCTGTCACCAACCAAATGTATAGACTGACAAACTTCGGGTATGTTCCTAGGAATCCCATCGTAAACTCTTATTCCAAAATCTGCTAGCTTCTCATTTTGTTCTGGTTGATAGCACCTTATGACGCTCATGACGTCAACTATACAGTCAGATCGAGAAGAGTCTTCAAAAAGCGTAAGTGGAATCATTTTTGGCCATGACTGCAAGCCAGACTGTTGCAGAATGTAGTTCAAGGCTGTTGACTTTCTACCAGTACGTAGCTGAGGCTCCCTACGACTTGATGATAATGCTGCAAGTGAGGCTGGATATGGCTGTAGCTCGTACTTCAGCAGCTCACAGAGGGACGAATTTTGTGTTGAATTTGCAAGACGCAGAGCTTGTTTAAGCAGCTCAGTTTCCCCAAAATATTTTTTTTGTGGCTGTTTCTTTTTACTTTTTTTTGGCAACCGAGGCGAAAGTTTGTACTATGCCAACTTTTACTTTCGTGGATCTCCCGTCGAGATATGACCTCATGGCTTCGAAGCCAATGTCTTGGAAGTTCAGCAGACTATTTGCTACGGCTTCTGGAACTCTGTCTCCTGTCATAAGATTGTACACCTCTGTTCTCGTCGTCTGGAATGGGTTTCCGAGCAACTCTACTAAGCTCCTAACCCGATTTTTACCTTTTATTGCCATATTTGTAAACGCAGTTGTGTCCTCATGATGCTTCATTGCCTCGTCATCCATATTCAGGTTTGCTTTCAGCGTTCTGCTGGCTGCTGTGAGAAAGGGGAGAGTAGCCAGATACCGATCCCTGGCATTTTCATTCGTTGTTGCACCAACGATACCAGAAACTCTTCGATGACCTTTGATGTCCAGATTCACGGTCGAATCTAAAGCCAGATCGAATGCAAAGCTGCAAAACGGCATGGTTGCAAAATTGCCACTTACAAACTCTCTGTGAACTTCTGGTGCTTATTCAGGTAGGCGTAGCCTTTCTTCTAGGTAGTTAAGCGCAACTGCGGCGTTTTTATGGTTTGCGAGTGCGAAGAAAATCAGAATCATCTCTTTTGTGGCGTTTAAGTGTGATCCCTAGTCTGCAGCTCTTTCAGCAAAAAGATAGTCGTTTCCGGTACGGATAATATCTAAATAGTTAATCCAGAGGCTATGATTCCTTATGGTAGATCTGGACCCGTTGTGCTTCGAGAAAAGTGGATCAATGCTGTCCAACGCATCTCCTATCTGTTTACATGCTTCAGAACTAGTTGTACCAACATGGTGTGCCTTACGCAAGTAGTCAGCTATCTAGTACCACCAATTACACATGGAATTATGCAAGAATATACAGTGCAGTTTCAGGGGATATTGCGTAATATGCCTTACCACAGGCTATTACTACGAACGGTACATGCCTTACCACGGTCATTCATCTATTACTAGGAGTGGTATATGCCTTAGCAGACGGGTTTCTGAGCCAACGCCTATTTTCTGCGCCAATCAGAGAGAGCGGATACAGAGGGTACTCCATATACGGTAACTTGATTAGTAATTGGATTTAAGTATAAGGAGTGATTTTCATTGTAATTCATATTAGTCAGAGAATTGAGTTCTAGTTCCTTTTTAAGCTTCAAAAGTGATTGACGGCATTTAGCCCCCCACCCTCGCCTACAACCCCTCCTTTCACCAAACACATCTGATTGAAATTATGACATAGCGATTTTTTTTTTCAAAATAATCCAAATAATGTATAACGATGTCTCTAGGATGAAACAACCCCCCAGCGCCTTGGAGATAGGTTTGTAAGTTATTTTATGAGAGTATTTAAGGTTTTTATTGAATGGGTGGCCGTAAGAACATCAGATGGGGCTTATTTGATTTTAAATTGGAAGTTATAGTGCCCTATTTAAGAGTCAAAGTAATTTAAGATCACACATCCCCCCCCCCTACAAGCTCAGAATTTACCTTAACACCTCCAATCAAGATTTGAAGATAAAAATTTTATTCCTCATGGTTGAATGTTTTGGAGATTATGATTCTAAGAAATACAACACCCCCTCCCCCCCTACAGATCTCAGGGAAAGCGTTGTAAGTTATGCCCTTGGGGCATATAAGGTTCTTACAAAAAGGGTGGTCACATTTGCTTTGAAGGTGACTCATTGGGCTGGTAATCATAAATTCTAGTGCCCTTTTTAAGAGTCAAAGTGATCAAAGCGCAACTACCCCCCCCCCCCTCCTCCACACACTCACAAACGCGTCGTGTTTTCCTGAGATGTATCCAATAGACATTTTGAGACAATCCTTTTATTTAAAATAGTCCAAATATCATGTAACAAGGCTGTTGAGGTTGATACAAACCACCAGAGCCTGAGGGCTAGGGTTGTAAGTTATGCCCCTGGGGTATTTAAGGTTCTTATGGAAGGGATGGTTGTATAGGCTTTAGAAGTGGCTCATTTGGTTAAAATTGGAAGTTCTGGTTCCCTTTTAAGAGTCAATAGTGATGGAGGTCAAGTAGAACCCCCCCCCCACCCACCCAACTACCCCTCTTTTCACCAAATGCATCTGATTGAAATTGTGCGATGGTAATTTTGTTTAAAATAGTCCAAAGAACATATAACAATACTTGCAGGGTTAGCACAACCCCCCAGAGCCCTGGGGCAAGGGCTTTTAATTATACCCTGGGGGCATATAAGGTTTTTATGGAATGGGTGGTAATTTCACAAATTTCATCAAATGGGTGTTAAATTCAGATGGGTCTCATTTGATTTTAAATTGGCAGTTGTAGTGCCTTTATACGAGTGAAAGTGATTTGAAAGCCCCCCCCCACGCCCGCCATTCCCCATAACGAATATCCAAACAAAGTTTTGAGACATACATTTTTTCAGCATTGTTGAAAGGTTAGTATTTATGCTTAGCAATAGTTGTAATAGCAGTAGTAGCATTAGTAGCAACATACAAATAGCACCTTTTTTTCAGCATCCCCTTCAACACACGGTGAAATTTTTATATTAATACCATCAACCGGTCCTGAAGCATTGCTGATACGTCCTCTTGAAAACCTATATGGGCATAGTGTGTTTCGATTTATTTCAATACAATTACAATATTGCCCAAAATTTTCGCCTTAATGCTCTTAGGTTCATTAGTTGTAGCAATAACACCAGTAAATATAGTAACACAAGTAGGAGTACAGTTATAAGTAGTAATAATAATGGTAGCAGTAGTTGTAGGAGTAGATTTATTAGCATTGTGATGCAAATATTGTCTTATGGTTAGTTCAACATCCTCAAGAACAAGCGTTGTAAGTTTTTTATTTCACACACGAAACTGTTCCTAAGATATTATGCCTTTTTGACAACCTACATACGGATGGCAGGTAGCTTTGAGCTAGAAATACGCTTAGGTTAGATCTGAGATAACCGGTTTCATAGCCACAAAGACAAGTGACAGAAAAGATGGGAAATATATAATTTTGGCTATATAATTGCACATTAGGGATGTGGGGGTAAAGTATAGCGGGTCTGCATGTTGTCTAAATGCTTTACCCCCTTTCCCCCCTAGTTCACAAATATAGCCCAAGTTATATATTTTCCATCTATTCTGTCACTTGTCTTTGTGGCTATGAAACCAGTTTTCTCAGATCTAACCTAAGCTTTAATCTTTGAGTGTATTTCGTTAAATTAACAAGTACCAAATCTCCTATTTATAAACTTTCCGTGGTCAGCCGAAGGATGATATTTTGTACAATATTAATTGTGCAGTAAAAAAAATGATGTAGATTCGATGCTGTTCGACCCCATGAAGATGATTTTTACTTGTTTTGCTTTCTTTAAAAAAAGAACTTTTTGGCTCACCACAGTCAAAACCCTTCAAACACAAATCACCTAATGTATTTTATTGCACTTCGGATGGGCGGGTTATGCTGTTATATATTGCTTTTTGGATTAGTTATATAGAAATTTAACCTATTTTTGTATCTCAAGCGTCATTATTCGAAAATTTTTTGCCTGGTACTGCAATGGCGTACGGCAAAGGCTGGCACGGCGATATGAGGTAGATGAGATACAGAATACTAAAGAATGTGCATATTCACTAAAAAAAGGGAAAAAAATGATCTTGTAGACCCATTACTGTCTCATGTATACCGTTTCCTGAGCAAAGTATTTAAATTTAATTATTAAATGTAAATAATGTAATCACACATAATTACATATACACAAAAGCACTTAATATAACCAAATACGACACTTCAAATAAATATAGATTTCAATCTTGTAGGCAAATATTGATCTTCCTGCAATCGATGAAGAGTCACCAGCCGATGGTCCTCCACAACTTCCAGTATTCCTTACCGTTACAAAGAAAAAACCTATCGGCATTGCAAATGTTGTCACAACTCAAATAGGAGAGTCGAATTACGAAATTAGAGACTCATTTGAAGACAATAGTCGACAGAATTCATTTTACACGCCTAGTTATAAGGATGGCTGTTTAGAAAGTCAGCAGTATTTGGTGCTAAAGGAGGAAATTGAAAGGGAAGAGATCCAAGTAAACATAGATCCAGAAGATGTAAAAGTAAACCTCCGTTTTCCTTCCATATTTTCATTACTAACCTTTTGTTTGATTTCTAATCTGTTTCATATTAAGTTAACCTATCTATCCCATTTCATGCTTTCATTTCTATCTTTTTTCTGTCACATGCTGTATTTTATCGAAGTGGTAAACATTTTCGAAAGTCAGTTTTTATAAAGAGAATACAAATTATTAGAAAGTAATAGTTAACCTCGATTATTCATTTGGGAAAGATGAATGTATCTAATTAGAATATTGGTTCGAAAGCTGAAAAACTTTTATTCTAAGGAGAAGATTCTTTCATTTTAATTACTTTTTAAGTCTGTTTTCTTTTTGATCACTTTTCTTTGGATGGATCAATGAGGCCGCTCTTTCTGGGCTGTAAATTTCTGACACTTAAGTAGATAAAATATAAAGAAAACCAAAATTGCAAATTTTTTGCCAGAATTAGAGAAAAGTTTTATTGTCAAAAAAGTGTTTTTTTGTATTTTTTCTAGATATGTATGTAGCATGGTCAGTGTAATCAAGACACCTTAATGTTCCCACCAATTCACTAAATATTTAAAATAATTTTTTACAATTCTGTATCGTCATCGATTTTACTTAGTCTAGGAATTCGTCCATTTCCCAACTTAGTTCCCTTTCTAGAAAGTCGAATCGCTTAGATCAGATCTTTTAAGATAAACAATTTGTAATAAACTATACGAACTCTGTGATTTTTGAGATACAAGATTTGCGTATCACAGTTTTTAAATCCATAAAGTTTTGCAATAACCTTTTTTGGTACTTGTCTGTTAAACGAAAAACATTCAAGAATTACGCTCCTTAAGACAAAACCTGTTTGCCTAATGGTTACTCCTAATGATATATACCAAAATATGACGAAAATATAATACTTTATTAAGAAAATCTTGCAAACTATAACGAGGGATTATGGAAAGCAGGCCACCCAGAACGCATTATTTTAAATACATACCATAACATAACCAGAATATTAACTAAATATTTAATAAATATACTTGTATTCTAGTTTTTCAATGAGCCAAAGCTAATTGTCGATACAGACAGAAAACCGGTTCTTCGCAGATTCAACAGATCTTATAGAGCGTAATTCTTGAGTGTGTTTCGTTTAACAGACAAGAACCTTTTTTTTATTGTGAATTAATATTATCCAAACTGTTTCGCTTGAAAATTTTTTTTTTCCTTTTTTATTCCACTTCACTACCAATGTTTTACATTACATACTGTACATCAGGACTTCATTTAGTCTTGAAAATAACGTTGAAAAACAAAATAACCTTAATCAGATATTAAAATCGTGATTGCTGTGGTAGCTGCAACATAGTGAAAAACGAACCACAGCCAATAGTAGCCAAATTTAAAAAACTCATTTTAGACAAAAACTGTGTAGTGAGAAAAAATTTGTATTTGTAACTGACTGAGGAATAATATATTATTTGGATTAGTCTTTGTATTGAAATGTTATCTTGAAAATAATTTATGAAAAACTCAAAAAATAGCCTGAAACCCCTCAAAATGGCGTAAGATCGAAGTTAAAGCCCCATCATTGGATTTTCACTTGCAGAAAACAAATTCAGAAATTTCAGCCCCCCCCCCCCTCCCCAACTCTTAACAAACGAGGAAAAACACGTTTTTGCATGGGTGGCACTGATTTTCTCTTTTTCTTGCTTCTTTTTTTTCTTTTACACCGCTAGCGTAGTCCTGGATAAGCGTACCCATAGACCGCAATATAAGAACTCAATTGAAAAGAAGTTGTTATATTTGCATTCTTTTATTAAGTAACAAAACACAGTATTAAAATCAAATACAATTGTTGATAAAACTGCATCTTTATGTACAAAATGATGTCATATTGGGCATTATATCACATTTGGGTGACTACTGCCTGATTCCCTAGGATTCATGTTTTACTATTATATTTGAAAAAAATAAAATATATAGATTTCTGTGCAGAATAGCGAATTACTCGTACGATTGTAAAAACTCTTTTTTTTACAATCACAAAAAATGACAGCTAAACAAGGTGGAGTTAATTCTCAACAATAGGATATTATCCGTCTTATTCCGGCTTATTTACCTTTTCCTTAACTTTTTAGTTCACAACTGAAGATGAGCAAGCTGCTACAAAGATCCAAGCGTCCTATCGAGGCTTCAAAACAAGAAAAGCCTTGGCAACAGGTGCTGCCATTGCTGGTGCTGTGGGAATTGAATTTTTTCCGTTACAGAAAGATACACAAAAACTTCAACCTTCTGCGGCTTCAAGTAATCAGAACCTTAGCACAACTGGCTCCGTATATCCCATTATCAACTCAAGAGACAGCAGCCATGAGCCAGAAAATATGCGTTCAACAAATGGCTATTATTTACTAAAGGAAGAAGCCTCATTCTCCAATTTGAATATTCCAGAGTCATCGTCTTATCAAGTTAGTGAACCAGAAGATTATCCTAAGGAGGATAAAGGAAACTTTTCTCGTCTACAAACAGGAGACGACACTGACCCGCTTATTCAGGATGAGAGCGATGACGAGCCGAATGACTACACAAACAATTGTTTAATTGATTTCACTAATGCATGTGAAGAATATAGACAGCAGTTCAAAGTAGAAATAGACTCAAAGCAGCCATTACTGTCAAATAAGACCTTATCAGAGAACGTTGAAAAAGAAAATATTCAAGCAATTGAAACTGGAAACGTATCAAGTGATTTAATAGCTAACCATAGCAATGAGCCTATAAAGAAATCAGAAGTCTCAATAATAAACATTGAAAATGGAAAAGAAAATGTAAGGATTAGAACCGAAAAGATTGTTTGCCAACTTAATTCTAATTATTCTGAGCATGAGACCCATGATGAACACAAAAATCATGATAATAAAGTAAAAAACAAAACAAAAACCACTGCGCACTATGAAAACCATAGTTTCAAAGATGATGACAGACAAGACAGTAGTAGTATTTCAGTGAATGCGGAAGAGCAGGTGTTGCATTTCAAATCGAATCGTGAAATCAAAAGTGCATTACTAGATATTTCTGATGAGCATAAAAATGATTCAGACAAGAACGAAAACAACGGTCCATCTGACAAAGAAAATTATGCAGTTCTGGAAAGAGCAATAAGCACAGCAAATAATGAGGGGACCTATAGTGAGAAGGTTGAAGGAAAAGTAATAACCACTACAGAAGAAGACTTTGCGTACACTGGGAAGGAGCATAATATAAAATCTGAAAATTACGTCGAACACACTCAGGATTGTTCGTCAAGCTTATCATCTGGACATTTTATGCCAAAATCTGACGCCAGAGTAGTGCCTAGTGAGCTGTGGAACCAACCAGTGAGACAAAAAACAATCAAACCGGAACCAAAATCAATAGAAGTCAATGATTTATTACAATTTGTAGATAATCAAAGTGTAGCAGGATCTCGTCAAATAGCTTCTGGCTATGATTCACAGTTTCTTAATGCTGCTTCGACGCATAAAAGTGTTGAAGCAATGGGAAAAACTTTGGAAGAAGCTGAAGACATAGTTCACGACGATAATCAGCCATCAGTTGCATGTTCTGCTTCTCCCGTGGAGTTAACAACAGAGATTAATGCCTCGACCAACTCGAATATTCCTAATGCTTCGCAAAAATGTCATAAACTGAACACTGAGAGAAATAAGAACTCTCATTCAGACAATATTTTAGACAATAAGGGAATTGAGATTCAGAGTCACGAGTTGGATAAAAATACCATGTCAAATGGCATTAAAAACCCACCTGATGACCAAACGGAAAATGAAAATGACAATGAAGTAGAAATAATAATTAAAAATTCAACTGACTTAGATGATGAAATTGCTAATGTCATATTAACAGCATTAGGTAGTGGTGAAAATCATCCATCCTCTACAGAAGCATCTATGTTGCCAAGTTCTACCTATCGTGAAGACTTCGGTGATAGTCCACTCATCCATAATATACCAGTGACTTACAGTAGCTCAAACGTAAGGCGCAACGATCTTCAGTTTATAAAAATTAAAGGTAAAGACTCAGCATTAGACCAAGTAGGTATAATTGGGGAGACAAAACTGCCTACTGCTAATGAGTGTAACCCAAAATACGTTGACCCTATTTTTCATATTTCTGAAACCGATTTAATAGAGCAAAAGGAAAAAGGGCCAAAAAATGTAACCAAGCAAACGGAAGTAATTAGCATGTATGTAGAAGAGCCTAGTTTTAGCGGTGCAGAAATAATAAATTATGACCAGAGCCTTGAACCCTTAGATGCAGAGACGATAGACACAAACCTTAGGCACCTTGAAAGAAAACATGAAGCTTTACAATATAAGAATACGCATACAGGAGAACTTAATATTCGTGCAAAGAGTTGTGATCGTGGAATTAATTATTCTGAAATTGTACACAGCGTGACAGATGAAGCGATAAGCGACGGAAATTCTTTGACCATACAACCAAATCACATTGTCTTTGACAAAAAGGTGGAATATCCAGAAATTTTTGAGAGCCAAGGCTGTCTTGGGAAAACTGATAGGCAAGAGCCATGCTATCAGGAAACAATTACAGAACTGTCACAGAGCTATAGCTCATATGAAAGTCCTAAGTCTACCGAGCTGTTAGACATTCCTCTTGAGGATCAGATCAAGTCTGGCCAGCCTAGTATTGCCGATGAGAGCCTTACCACAACAGAAGGGACAGAGAAGGATAGGAGCTTTCCTGATGTCGAAATCAATATTAATTTCAGTGGTAAGACCCTTGAATCAATGGTCCCACAAGAGGGAGATGATGAGGTTAGCACTATTATTTCATCTGATTTGATACCCCAAAACAAAGAACAGTGTTCAAGTTCTCATTCTCTATTGCATAAAAATATTGAAATAAAAAATCCACTAGGAACAGACACTCCAAGAATCATAATAAGGGCAGATGACATGGACGAGGATGAGTACATATGGCGCAAGCTACAGGGCTACTCATCCTTGGATGAGGATGATACTTATATCAAAGCAGTAACTAAAATTCAAGCAACCTACAGAGGATACTTGACAAGACGTGACTTGGAAGACGATTCAAAAAAAGAAAATACTACCAACAACTTAGATATTGAAGAAGACGAAGAACTTAACTTAGACTTACAAGAGTCATACAGTATGCTTGATAACATTGAAGGTCAAACAAATTCAAACACTGAGAAGACAGATTGCCTGGTAAAAGAGACACCAAGTTTGCGATGCAATGAAGAGCCTGATTTTATTGCTAGTGAGACAAAGCTATTGCCCAAAGATAAAAATAACGGTGCATTAAAATCTTTGAATAAACAGCGCAATTATAAAGGCTTCGAACAAAGTTTTGAGGCAGATATTAAATCTTTTGACAATACTTCATTAACAGACAACATTCTCAGTGACACTGATCAAGCTCCCGCAGAGGATGAAGCTAGCCGATTCTTTTCAACTGTGGAAAGTGAAAGAGAGCTTAAAGGTTCTGTCGCAGATAAAACCAGCAGTTTTGATGATGAGGCACAAAACTTTCAAACTCAAGACAGCAAAAATGAAAAGGAGAAGAACCACGATTCTACTGAAAACCAACAATTCGGTGAAAAACAGCAAGAGACATTGAAAGATGAAAAACTTGAAGGATTTAATAAAACAGACCTTCCAACAAATATCCATGATCTACAAACAGAAGACAGTTCTACACAAGAAAACTTGGAAAACAAACTTTGTTCCCCAGAACCGACCTTTTATTCAAGCCAAGTTGAAGCAGCTGTGAAAATACAAGCTGCTTTTCGTGGGCACAGGACAAGGAGGGTAGTAGCAGATCTGATTAGCAGTACTACTGCTGAAACCGAAAAATTAGCATTTGACGAAGATGATTACGAGGTGATAAAAAACGATGCAGCTGTTAAAATTCAAGCTGCATTTCGTGGGCACAAGACACGGAGGGAGCTTGTAGATTTATTAGGCAATTCCGCTGCCGAAGACGGTGAGATTGTTAAAGATGTAGAAGTACCACTTGGCAAAAACACTTACGATGTACTCGAAAATGAACCAGCTGTTAAAGTCAAAGCTGATTTTGATGAACAGAAGATAGGGAAGGAATCACTAGAAAATAATCTACTAAATAATACCAATACTCAAAATGAAAAAACCGTTGAAGAGGTAAGAGCTCCACTTTGTGAAGATGAAGTAGAAAATAAAGCAGCTGTTAAAATCCAAGCTTCATTCCGTGGACATATGACACGAAGACAGCTTGAAGAAAACGATTCAGTCACTAATTTTGATAGTAGTGCGATTGAAATAATTAAAACAAGCGATTCTAAGGGGCTAGACGAAGGTAACACATTATTTGAAAGAAAATCAACTTTGAATATAAATGAGACTGAAGCCGAAGATAGTAGTTATCACGAGTGTTTACGGCAAGGAGAAACAAAAATCGGCCAAAGAGATGAAGAAAGAAATAGCAATGGATATAAGAAAAACCGAGATTTGAAGAAAAAAGAAATACATGAGGATATACTTTTAGAAAATTCGGAAATACAAAATATTCAAAAATACAATAAAACAGACTCAATTTCTGATTATTGCAGCCAGGAATCATTTACTGAGAGCCATGATTTAAATATGCCTTATGAAAAAGTTCCAGACCTAACAAAATATGCTTTAGAAGTATGTGTAGCCGCTGAAATCATGGGAAATGAAACCTTCTCTGAAACGGAAAAGAAAACGAATGTAAATGATATTAGAGATAATGTTGAATTTGTTCCAAAGATCATAAGTGATGGTATTTCAGCTAAGAGTGAAAACTTAGGTCCTCAAAATATTATTTGTGCAGAAGATGTCTATCAGTCTGAATGCAAAGAAAGCTCACAACCAGAAAATGATTGCCACAAAAAGAGCCTGGAACAGAATGATTATCCAGAAGAAAAGGTACTTGACAACAGTGAAATTAAAAGACAATCAAGTGATGGACAATCAAAAGAAGAATTAGAAAATGTCGCAGTCCCGGATAGTGAAACTAGAGCGTGCGCAATTGTAACAAACAACGATGATCAACTACTGATCGCAGGAGAAAACCCTGGTCCTAACAAAGAATTTGTGTTTTTTAAGGCAGAATTTAATCCAAAAAGCAGTGAATGCGATTCTCGAAACCAAGATCCTTGTGTAGGGAGAGATCAAGATGGTAAATCCTTACAACACATTAAAAATCCCGGAAACTTCACTGCAAGTGACAAAATAAGTGATAAAATAGACCATGTAAAAGAAGCAATATTAATGAATGGAAAAACTAGCTCTCAAGTGAATGAGAAAGATACAGAAATACCAACAGAAAAACAAGAAGCATGCACTGAAGAAACTGATAGGGAAGGAAGACATGGAGATAAAAACATTGATTCGGACACTGTCTTTGACAAAATGTATGTTAAAATCACCAATCAAGATGAGCAAAGATTAATGGATCGAAAAACAATCATTCCAGAAAATGAGGGAAGTGTGGAAAAAATCACGAAAAAATACAGTTTTGAAAGGGAACATAATTTAGACTCTAGAACTTCCGTTGAAAAAACATGTGATAACACAAAGGTTCAGGAAAAACAAATATTAAGAGAAGAAAACAGCGAATTTCAAGTAAATGATAGAGACACAGAACTAATATCAAAACTTCAAGAAAGAAAAGTAGAAACAACTGACACTAGCTGTTCTGGCAATAATATTGAAGTAGAATCAATATGTGAAGATCCAGAGCCTGATCTTAAAAGAGAACTTTCGCTTCACTTAGATAGTAAAGATAATTCAAAACTTTGCAGCAAAGAAGGCGTTCATAACAAAATACTATCCACAGAAAGTCTAAAAAAAGAAGCCGCTAGTGAAAAAAAATTGGATGAAGGGGCAATTTCATACAAAGAAATAGTAAGAGAAGACAAAAACGATGATGAAGCAAATGAAATACTTACCCAGACAATACTAGAAAATCCCTTACCAACCGGAGTAAATGAGATGAATAAGAATATAGCAGACATTCAAAACCCAATAATACATATTGAATCAAATCCTGAATATTCGGTTCTAAACATGGATGAACCAAAAGTCAGACATAGCAATGGAGAAATTGGAAAAAGAATTACCCCCAAAGAAACTGATGAGCTTGAAGGTCACTTCCCTGAAAGAATCCAAGGAAAAACTGATCTGCCGTGTTCTTTGAACGAAGAAAAGAAAGAAAAGACCAATAAAACAAAAACTGAATCAGAGCCTTCGAACAAAACAAACGAAGAAACTGAAACTTTTTCTGAAGAATCCAACAATAAAGAGAAGATAATAGATAGCATACCTGAAAGACATCATGAAGTCATGGAAGAACGTGGCAACAACAAGCAGTTCAAATCTGAAAATAATTCCACAGAAGAAAGTAAGCAGCTTTCGGAAGATTTAAGTGCAAGAAAAGGCTTCGAGAATTATGAATCAGGTATAAAAATCCCTAGCATAGAAAGTAATTATGCGATATCCCCAAAAAGCAAATTAAAGGAAGAAAATGTTGATTCCGTTGACTTCAAAGAACCACAACCAAATATTGTCCCAAAACCAGATGTTCACGGAAGAGATCATAACAATGGAGACTTTGGTAATGGCACACTATTCAGTGAATCTGCAAAAATAGGAGTAGAGCCACAAGAAAGGGAAAATTGTGAACTAAAGAAAGCTATGAAGGAGGCAAAGGTATATATTTTTAACCGGGGAGACAGTATACAACAGGAAGCACCAACAAATGAGAAGGATCCAGACCACAGAGGGCCTATTGACAACTTTGAGGAATCTGAACCAAAGACGAAAATTTTGGAGAGCCTTGATTATTTTCCGATTGCAAGAATAAAAGATGCTGACCGAGAAGAAGACTCTTCTGCCACAAAAGACTGCAGTGAGACTTCAAGAAGATTCGCTGAGCTACAGAATAACAACGATATGCATGGGGAACTATTTGAATTTTCAACAGTTTCCCAGACCATTTCAAATTTACGAAGCGTTCCGTCATCGAACTCAGAGAACAGTCCTGTCGATCCTACCAGTGTGCTTGTAAGCCCACCCCTCCAAAATATCATTGCAAAGATCATCTCAAATTCATCTAACGAGTGTTCTCCAACGGTAAAAAGTATGAATATAGACAACAGCGAACCTTCAACAGCAGAGCTTATAAAAGAAAACTTGTATGCTAGAGTATCCCAGTCTGATGAAGAAGAATGTAAAGGAGCATCAAAAGACGGGGCTTTAGAAAACCAGACGTGTGAATCATTTCCTACAGCAGATAGGATACATATTAGTGATTTGGAAGAAGTTTCAAGAGCCATCAAGGAAGAAACAATTGATGAAATACACATTGAAACCGAATCTTTGACCAATAAAAATGAAATGATGTCAGTAACTGTGAAGTCAGATAATAGAATAAAATTGACAGCTTCTAAAAATTCGACAACTAGTATCTTGCCTGGAGTTTCATCTCAAGGAAAATATAAAGAGGATTTTCATATAAATGTATTGGATACCAACAGCTTCGCCCCAGATAGTCTTGAGACGGCTGATGAAAAGTTAGATGAAAACTCATTCTTAGATAGTCTTGAATTTAACCCTATAAACAGAATGAGCGAAAAATTTGAAGTTCCTTTAGTCTACCTTATTAATTCTCTGGAATTCGAACATGACAGCTTAAGCATTGCTGACAGAATGCCAACTGATTCTTTAGAAGTTTGCAATGATGATAAGATTTATTTAAAAGAAAAACTATTAGATGACGAAACTTTTCCTGCAATATCACTTGTTTCTGATGTTTCCGATGGAAGCCATATAGAACTTCCGGAAGCACAAGGGCATATTGATGAGACTGCTATAGCGTCTGATTTCAAAGATTTGAGTCGCGGGCAGGTACCACCATATGTTTCACTACAAGGACCCTCTCTTAACACAACTGATGTCAAGGAATCTGAATTCTTTTTACCTACTGCTAGATCAAATTCCCTTGAAGATTTTGCACAGCTAGAGAAAAACATAGAGGAAGAGTTTATTTCGAAGGATTTAGAAACAAGAAAATATTTCGAAATTGAAGAAAGCTCGCAGGATAATCAAGTGTATAAAAATCAACAAATGCCAGATGTAATACCCCCTATGATTGAAACTTCTTACCAAACAAACATATTGAAACCTATAAGTGGAAATGTAAAACCTCAAGAAGAGACAAGCAACATAATAAAATCTGAAAAGGCTACAGAAAATGAGAGTATAATAAATTCAAGACAAGCAGATCAGACGAAGACTGAATTTTGTCAAATAGCACCTGAAGTCTCTAAAGAAAAAGTGACCGCTTTGTGCAGCTCTTTAAATAAGGATAGTACAGAAGTAAAAGCAGAAGATTTGGACCATTTAGCAAAGATTAATGATGAAAGTTCAAACAGTGAACTTGAAGTAAAAGCTATTGGAATTGAATATATTGATGACCTTGTAAACAATCTAGAGTCTTTAACGCACATGTCTACAAATATCTGTAAAAATGTCAATTTCAAGGAACAATTCCAAGGAACAGATGCAGTAGCTCAGACTAAAGATGACATTGTAGCTCAATCTCTGGCATCGGAGTTTTTGACGTTTGATTCTTTAAATAAGGATATTGAGCAAGGAAGCGCAGAAAAATTGAACAATTTATCTAAGCTTAATGATGGATTTCCACATGCTGAATGCGAAGTAGAATATGTTGGAAATAAAGTTTTCGATAACCCTGTAGGAAATCATTTTCAAAGGGACGACGTCAAGGAGCCAGTGCAAGCAATAGATGCAGTAGCAAAAGCTGAGGATGTCGCAAGTATTTCATTGGCTTCCGACTTCTCAGAATCAGATCTTCGAGCCTCTGAAATAAGTGACTTTATACGCGATATTAATGGGGAAAGATTTCCCAAAGACTCGACGACTGATGGAAAAGTTTGCAACTTAAATAAACAAACAGAAATCAATGTTGACCCTCAAATACTGGATAAAGAAAAAGTTTTATTGATAGAAAATTGGAAAGATAGGGGCTCGACAAGCACATCAGAGATCTGCGACGACAAAAATTTTCAAGACGAAGATCTAGCAACAAAAGAAGCATCAGAAATGATTGATAGTATTGTCAAAGCCATAGAAGAAGTGGAGTTTATAGCTTTATCTCATGAATCGCCAGTCTATGAAAAACCCACTTCAGACGATATATTTAAATTTAACGCAGGTATTGAGGAATTTGAAATAGATGAGACAGACAGTCAAGAAGATACAGACCACAGTTCTGACTGGTCTGATGTGGAGAAGAACGATAACCAAGATGTGCTAAATGTTGCAGCAACAAAAATTCAAGCGCAATATAGAGGATACAAGGTTCGGCAGAGGCTTAAGAGACAGAAGTATTTGCAGAATAAAAATCCTCAAAATAGAGAACGAAGGTACTTTCTTTCTTTCCTTTTTATTTTACTGTTTATAAAAGTTTAGCTGAATTCCCCTTCTAAGTCTCCCGTATTTGATTACTGTTTTGCTTCTTTTTTCTTTAGTGTTTTTCTATTCTTTATGATGGCTTTATTTATGTATTTTAATTGCTCCTGTTTTTCGGATGACCTTGCTAACTCTTGAATATATATATGTCTTTTTAAGGCTATCAGCAAAAAAATGTGTCTAAAACTGAATATCTGAGTCATCAGAACTGGTAATTCAGAACTGAATTTCCAGTTATCTATGCAAATGAGACTATAAGTGAAGCCATTAGTGTAAGTTTAAAAAAATCACAAATAAAAACACTGTCTTGCCTGTACGATGAGGGAAGAAATCTAAAAAAATTTACCAAACACCGAAAAAACGATTTCAACTTCCTTCATCGCGAGGTTTAATTAAACCTCGAAAAAATAATATTACAAGGCTAAGGATCAAACAGTTTAAGATTACAAACTGTAAGTAGGAGTGATGCGGTTCAATAGCAACCAAAACTCTAAGAAACAGAGTCTTGATAACAATAAATACATCAAAAGAATTAAATTTTAACGCTTATTCAACATGTGTAAAATTCATCAAATTTAAAGTTACCCATCAAAAGTTACGAGCCAGAGAAAATTTGCCCGATTTTTGAAAGGAAGGGGGAACCCCAAAATATCATATGATCTTAATGAAAATCATAACATAAGATTCAGCATAACAGAGAACCCTATTGTTCCAAGCTCCTATGTACAAAAATATGGAATTTTGCATTTTTTAATTTTTTTTTGCCAGAAGAAAGATCACGGATGCGTATTTATTTGTTTTTTTTTGTTTTATCCACGGGTGATCGCATAGAACCAGTGATTATAGAACATTGCGAGAGAGCTCATTTGATCGGAATTCGAAAGTTCTAGTGCCCTTTTTTAAGTGACCAAAAATATTGGAGGGCAGTTAGCCCTCCTCTCATGCTCATTTTGTCCCAAAGTCGCTCCATAAAAATTTTGAGATTGTCATTTTTTTCAGGATAGTCGAAAAATCTAATAACTATGTCTTTGATGATGACTTGACCCCCTAAGTACCCGTAGGAATGGCGGCAAACTAAAAACTTTTCCCATTGTTTACATATAGTATTGGTTATTGCAAAGTATACAGACATTTTTCAGTGGGCATTTTTCTGGTAGAGGGGGGAATTACGTGGGAGGGTCTTTGCATGGAAAAATTTTTCGTGGGGGAAGGAATTTTCCGTGGAGGAGGAGCCTTATTTCCCAGCATTTTTTAAGAAAATGATCAAAAATAAAAGAAAAAAAAATCAACAGAAAGTAAGAGTAACATTAGAACTTAAAACAAACAGAAATTACTACATATATATGAGAGGGGTCACCTCGGCCCTTTAGCCAGGTTGCTAGACTGGAAAGAAATTTGTTTAATCTTGATTTCCGCTTATCAAGGAAACGACTTATTAAAAAATTGGAAAACCTACGATATGAATTTTCGAGGAATAGCTCTACTTACACTCCAAGATTCACTCCTGGACCGGCTGTTGTTAATCTATCCTCTAGAAAGCTTGAACCAAAGGAAATTTAAATTCTCGAAAAAGGTCCAAAATTCTCTTTTCTTCCAAAACAAGTCTCTGTGGCAGATTTAATTTCCTCTCTAGAGTTCTCTGTGCAAAAATTTTATACATATATTTCCAACTAAGACGAAGTTAGGGCTAGTCTTATAGACCCTGACCTCGCACAACCTCTAAAAGTTCATTAATTTTGCTCATAGTTTCATCTAGCATGCTTTAATTATCAGCATAATCTAAGTCCAGGAGAGTTTTTCCTTCCCATTTGATGATGTCGTCTCCTGTTGCCTTTCCTTGCTCCTTAAGACTAAGTCCATCAAAATGATCCATATAAAGGGGGATGGAACACAACCCTGCTTAACTCCTGATTAAATACAGAACCAGCGGCTAACCTTATTTCATACCTTAACCGCAGCAGTGTTATTCTCGTACATAGCACTAATCACTTTAATGTATTTGTCTGGTATACCGTACAAGGATAAGACCTTTACAAAAGCTCGTCTATCAACAGAATCGAACGCTTGCTCATAATCTATAAAACTGAGCTCCAAGGGTGTTTGCCAACTCAGGCGCTTCTCAATTATTAACCTAAGAATGACAATTTGGTCGGCACATTCTCTACTTTTTCTAAAACCAACAAGAATGTTCTTCTGTTAAAAATTTTTCTACAGCATCTCTCAGTCTAAAAATTATCATACTACTAACTAATTTGCTACCTACAGAGACCAAACGAATACCTGGATAATTAACTCACTCACACTTATCACCTTTCTTATACAGTGGTTTAATTAAGGTTTTCCTAAAATCGTTAGGTACTTCCGCTTTTTCAAAAATGATATTCATAATCTTCAGTAATTATTTCTAACCTCAGAGCCACTATATTTAAGAAATTCATTTACCACAATATCAGCACCTAGAGCCTTATTAGTTTTTCATCCTTTTAGTACTGTCCCTAATTCTTCCTCACAAGACAAATCTTTCTTCACATCCAAGGTATCACAAACTTTTTAATTTTCCTCTATATGTTTTCCTGCAACTCTATCTCGGTTTAGCACATTCTCAAAATGTTCTTTCCATCTCTCTTTAACTCTTTTCTTATCATTAATTATTCCCCGTTCTTATCTTTAACTAGGAGAAGTCCAGATTGACTACTCCCTCTCAGTTTATTAACATGCCAGTACAATATTTTACTATTATGCTGTCTAGCTGCATTTTCCAGATCCTCGTCAACCTTATCCATGGCCTCCACTTCACACCTCCTTAGTTCATATTTAATGCTTTCTCCACATTCTTTAAATTCCTTTTGTTTTATTATGAGCTATCACTCAGAGATAATTCTTGTACAAGCCCGTTTTCCTCGCTGTTAAACATATAGCTTTTTCATTAATATTCCTAGTTGCAGTCCTGACTTTCTTCCTTAACACACCTTCATCAACTTCACAAATTGTTTTTCTAAAATTATTCCAACCATCTTCCACAATGTCAAATTTTAAACTCTCAAGTTTAGTATTAAACTGTTCCTGGAAAGTTTCTCTCAAATTCTCATCCTGGAGTCTACGATCATCATAACTTCCTGGGAGGTAGTTACCCTTCCGAAATTTCAGCTTTAAATTAACCTTAGACACTACTAGATGGCGATCTCTACTTTTAACATCAATAGCAGCACTCATATGCCCTAGTATCTTGTATTGATCCTGCCAGTCTTAGGTTTACTCAAGGCCGTATCCAGAGGGGTGGAGGGGGGTTAGGGGGATTTACCCCCCCCCTGAAATTTTTGTTTGACTCGTAAAAACGTAACAAAAATGGATATAAACAAATTTTGTATGCGTTTTTTGAGTTTTTTTGTGCACCCCCCCGAAAAAAAATCTGAGCCAGACCCCCTCCGAAAAAAAAATCCTGGGTAAGGTCTTGGGTTTACTATAAAATAATCAATAAGATTTGCTGTCTTACCATCACGTGAATACGTTAACTTATGGGCCATTTTATGACCAAACACCGTATTGTTTCCAACTAGATTGTTATACCTTATACCTACAAAATTGCAAAAGTCTGTAGCCAATACTGTTTCCTTTTCCTACACCAAATTTACCTAGGCTAGGACACCATCTATCCCTATTTCTACCGACCTGGCGCGTTAAGATCTCCTAGTAAAAACATCATATTTCTAGCTTGGACCCTGTCTATTTGCTCCTGTAACTGTAAGTAAAATTCATTTGAGTCACTAGTATCTCCGTCAGTCGGTTCTACAGGGGCATATACTAATATAACTGATACCCTGAACTTTTCAGTCATAAAATGAGCAATTAGTATTCTATTATTACATAAGCTGCTATAGACGAATAAAAGAATGCTAAAGTTAACAGAAATTAAAATGAACAGAAACTACTAGAAACAGGAGTTGGGCTACTGCTTCCTAAGCCTTTTAAAGGTCATAGCATCATTTATGCTTTACTCGAAACAAATATGTTCTAAACAATTGCTCTTTTGTAACTGTAACTTGAAAAAATCCAATAGCTGAGATTTCCAGGAATTAATATCGTTATATATTAAACAATCAGTCTGCTTTCCTCAGCTCTTCCTAATCATCTTGATTGTTATGGTAGTTTTAGTTTATTGTTGTTCTTGTTGACGCTTCGATGAATAAAAATCACACTGTTCAAAATACATATTGTTTTGAACTAAATGCAAATGATAGTCAAGCCACTTAGAGGATTTGGGAGGGAGGGGGAGTAGCACAACTCTTATATGGAAACCTTGATTACCCTTTTGATATTATTTTACTTATAATATTACTCCTTGGTTAATCATTAGTTACCTTGATAGCCTTGGTTAAGTTACCTTGGTTAATCATCAGTATTCATTTAGCTCTTGCCAAGACAAGACGTGATGTGAATTGCCTGCTTAGATAAACCGGTTTAAAGCGGACTATGAGTGTTGCAAGCGATAATGACAGGTATGTTTATTCGCCTGTTTTGAACTTTATCCAAGTGAATTTCGAAGCGGGAATTGACGACGATATTATTGTGAGTCATGCGGTTGATTTTTTCGAGAATTCGGCCTTTTCAACTGCAAAGATTGAACTTTATTCAGCTACAGTTCCAGATGACTGTTGTCCTAAGCGCGTTGGCAATAAAGCAATTACAAACAATATCAGAGATATGATTGATTTAATCCGGAAATGTGATTCTGAGAACATAACTATTCCTATTTATGTGATCCGACTTCCAACCGAAGTTCCTACCATACCGGCTGTAGCATATTCACGCTTAGCTACCAAGATTAATAATATTGGCCGAACTCTAGAAGTTATTGATTCTAAGCTCACAAATTATGATATGAATTTCCCGGCATTACCTACTGTCCCCGCGAATGATAATCTAGCCACAGTTGTTATCTCGAATGTGCCTAAGGTTTTGAATAACCCAGCAAAACGTAGAGAGGTAATTGACAAGATCTCCGGTCATGAGGCAATTAGCAGCATACGGTCGTCTAACGATAAACTTGTTGTAAGAATTGATAATGTGGCCGTGAATGATTTTTGCAAGGCTGTGCCCTCAGTTTTAGCGAACTCTAAAGCCAAACTTATCGAAAAGAAATATTTTGGTCTATTAAAGGGTATAGGCACTGATTATGATATCTCTCGCCTTACTAAATACCCTGGAGTCTCTGACGTAACAAGGCTTGGAACTTCCCATGCACTCAGAATTTCGTTTGTAGATGTTGCAACTAAGATCAATGCCATTAAAAATGGATTGAAAGTTGATTACGAATTTTTGCGCGTTTTTGAGTATTTTCAGATCCCGCGTTGTTGCCATAGATGCCGTTCTCCTGACCATGTAGTTGCCAATTGCAGAAGCCCAGTCGTGAAATGCTCCCGATGCTCCGATCCCCACGAATCATCAAAGGACTCTCCCTGTCAGTTGTCCCCTAAATGCGCTAACTGTGGTGGAGACCATGTGTCATATAGTTTGCGATGTCCCAAGTTGCGTGCTATTGCTACCAAAGGTATTGCCAAATGATATCTTTGCCTATCTCTATTTGTTCTTTTAATATAAATGGGACCAAAGATAAGGACATTTGTATTGATAATCTTCTTGATACATTTGATGTAGTCCTTTTTCAAGAACATTTATTGCCGGCTGTGAGCGTAAATTTCCTTCGACGTAGCCCCGGTCACATTGTTTTTTCTACAAATGCCCGAAGAACTCGTGGTCGTCCCTCCGGTGGGTTGGCTTGCGTGCTGAATCGGAAACTCTCTTCCCTTTCCCCACAGTGTTACGGATCTGATGATATTTATTTAGCCGTCAGGATTGGTGATCTTGTACTAGTCAATGTTTATTTGCCGCATAATAAGAATAATCTTGCGTCATTCACCCATTTTGTTAAAGCGTGCAAAAAACTGAAAAATTTGGTATCGGGTATTGAGAAACTTGGTTATGATTGGCTACTAATGGGTGACATGAACTGTGATATGACAATGTCCTCCCCCCGATCCGATTCACTGCTCGAGTGCCTCCCCCTTGGTTTCCGGATTCTGACGAAAGATCTTCCATTTACTTACATACATGCCAGCGGCTCCCGGTCTAACCTTGACCACTGTGTATGCTCTGCTGGTGTTACAACTTCAACTGTCCATGTTGATGAAGATGAAAGAGATTATGATCACATACCCATATCTCTGTGTGTGTCAGTCACATCTAAACTAGTAATAAATGCTCCCCAATCCGTAGAAAAAAAGTGGTTTCAACGGCGAAATTGGAATCGTTGTGATTGGCCTTTATATGTGGCCACGCTTGCAAGCCTGCTGAGTACCATTAATGTGCCTTATAACCTCCTCTGTTGTGGAGTTAGCTCACCTAGTGCTCGTTTGCAATTGAATACGTATTATCATCAAATCATTTTATGTTTGAAAAAAACCGAACAAGTAGCTGTCCCAATTGAACGTATTCGGTCCAACACGCAAAAGTTTGTTTGGAATTATGACCCTCTTTTGAAAAAAGTGAAAAATCAGGCCAAGCTATGGTTACGTATTTGGATTGCTTGTGGGCGTCCCTCTCGTGGTACTGTTTTTGATATTAAACGTAAAACGAAAACGGCTTATAAAAGACAACTGCGGTCCGTTCGTGAAGCTGGAGTTAATTTTCCAAACAGTTCGAAAGAGTGGAAGTTTGTGACGAATTCTTCTAAGTTTACTGATTATAAGAGTGATAATATTCCGCAATCAGCTTGGATCCAACATTATTCTAATATTTTTTCCCGTGTTAATTTCGCTGTACATAGCCGATATTCCCAACTCCTTGCTAAGTGCCTTCCCGGAAAAATGCAACAAAAGCACGTCCTTCCTGTGTCAGCTGATATAATTACTGAATCGATCAGGCGGCTGAAGTCTCAGTCTATTGATATTGATGGTATAAGCGTTTTTCATTTACGGAAAGATTCTCGGGAACTAGTAAAACATTTGCAGCTACTTTTTCAAATGTGTCTTTGTTGTTCTTTAGTGCCTGATAGTTTCCTATGTGGTACTGTTACCTCAATTGTAAAGAGAGGAAAAGACGTAAATAAATGTGATTCTTATAGGCCTATTACTGTCGCCTGCAATATTAGCAAACTTTTTGAATATGTGCTTCTTCCTTATATTATTGATTTTGTGAATTATGATGCTAATCAGTTTGGATTTAGAAAGGGGATTTCTTGTCATTATGCACATCGGGTGCTTGCTCTCCTTTTTAAGGATGCACAAACGAAAGGTCAATCATTACATATATGTGCTTTAGACATATCTAAAGCTTTCGACAGTGTTGTGCACCCTCAGGCTTTTTATTCTTTACATCAGCTTGGTATAAACCCATCGATTATTTCTCTGCTACGTTTTTGGTATTCGAATTCATATGTTAGATTGAAATCGAATGGATGTGTTTTTGGAAATATTCCTGTTAAAAGCGGGGTTAGGCAAGGAGGAGTTCTTTCGCCTTATATTTTTAATGCTTGTATTTCGAGTGTGATTAATAAGATTCCCTCCAATTGTTTTTTTGGTTTTTCGGAAGTGTCTTATTTAGCATATGCTGATGACCTCCTCCTGATTAGTCGTTCCAAAAGGAGGCTTGAATGGAATGTTAGCATGGTGGGATCTATGCTTAGTGAAATAGGCCTATCATTAAATACTTTGAAATGTGAATATTTACTCTTTAACGCTGTTAATCCCCCTGCTACTCCCCTTGCTTGCAATACCTTTACGGTACCTAGGGTCCCTGTTATTAAATGGCTTGGTATTTCCATTTGTGAGTCCGTAGGAAGTATCCGACGTAAATTTATTTGTGATTCGAAGGATAAGCTTAAAGCTGGTTATGGGAAAATTGTTGCAAACCGTGGACGTTTTAATAGGCATGGTCTTGCTAAACTCTACTGTAGTTTCTGTGACCATGCGATTTTATCCGCTTCTGGGCTGTATCCGCTTTTTACTAAGCATGATCTGAAACAAATGAAGGTTAATTATTTTAGATATTGTAAGTTCCTATTATATTTGCCGCTTGCTGTGCGCAATAGGCGCCTTGTTGGTCGTTATGGTGCAACAGAAATTCTGTCCTCGCTTGAAATGGTGCAAGCGAAGATCAGTCAGGATGCTAGTTTTCGGTTGGGCCCACATCACAGTCTTATCCGTTTTTTTTATTAGTGTTTATATTTGTGGTTAGATTGTCGCTGTTCTTTTTCTTTTTTGTGTTTGTATTACTCCACTATTTTACATTTATTGTACAGTGGGTTATAAATAAAATAAATAGTTAAATAAATAAACTTCACCTAAATTAATTATGAAGCACATATGGCCACACAAAACTATGTATCGATATTTTTACACTAAAACTCGTATTGTAGTATTGTTCTGTAGATAACTATTGCAAATAATTATTTTTGTGCATTAACATATTCGCTTTTCTGAGATGATTTGGGAGGGAGGGGGAAAAGCACCGCTCTTATTCGAAAATCTCGTTTAGCCTTGTAATATTTTTTGTGTTGCTGTTGATGTTATTATAAATGATGGTATGGCTTGTAGAAGGTTTAAGGGACAGTAGCCTTGGTCCTATTTGTATTAATTTATGTTCGATTTAAGTTTGACTGGATTAATCATTCCGATTTCTGTTGTTTTATTTTTAAGATTCATTTATTGTTTAAAAAAAAGAGTTGTGAGAAAGTCAAACTTTAGCGTAAAGAGCGAGGCGTTGAGGAGGGCACAGCCCCTTTCATATACGGAAGCGGGGGTTTGGGGGGCGGCGGCCCCCAAACTGCACCTCCTAATCCCTCTACGTTTTAAGGTTCGAACTTGTGACTCAGCCTCTTTAACTCTTTAGAAAACGTAGTTTTTTTCAAATAATTTCTGCACGTTTTTATACAGTTTATTACTTATTATTGCTTGACTAACTGTTAGCTGATCTTTTCAGGAGTTAAAGATGGGGGGCTGCCGCCTCTCAAACCCCCTGCTTTTGAAGATTCTTGTGTTAAGGCTTTTAATTCCTGAATACTCAAATCAAATGCACAGTAAGATTTTCTTTTTTCAACTTTTCTTCGAGCATGCAGGTATACGGCATGTTATCAAAGCAGTGGAGACTTACCTGTAACCTGAAGGCCGACTGTGATATTCTTCTGGAGACGCCTGTTGAGCCGAAGGATTTAATAGATTGGATTTAAAAAAGAAACTGAGTTTCTTTTTTGAACTTTAAATTCAGTATATAAAAAATTTTCTCTGACAGGGAATCGAACCCAGATCTTCCGCCTGACAGTCAGGAACAGCGACCATTGTACTACAGAGACACTTGTTATGTTATTTTAGTCTCTCGTATCTATTTTTGACGCAAGCAAATCCCCACAAAACTTGATATTTGGTTTTTGGAAAATAGGGAAGGAAGTATCGGATTGAGCTGAAATTTTGAGGATAAGCTCCCAGGCCCCAGTAAAGCTTATCCTCTAAATTTCAGCCCGATCGGACAACGTTAAAGGGGGGCTGTGGTGGGAAAAAGTAACATGGGCTCTTATAGGAAAACGAGGTTTTTCGTAAATGTAAAGTCGGGGGATAATTTTCGGTCTGAAATATCAAAAGGCCTTGCTGGGTCGAATTCCGGTTCGAATGAGTCCTCATTCACCCGAATCCGTTGCCAACTGTGGCCTGTAGGCGTGGCTCATAAAAAAGAAAGAAATGAACATTAAGTGGCTATATTTGTTTTTGGAAAACAGGGAAGGAGTGATCGGATTGAGCTGAAATTTCGAAGATAAGCTTCCGGGCCCTAGGAAAGATTAACCTCTAAATTTCAGCCCAATCGGACAACGTTAAAGCGGGGCTGTGGCCGGAGGGTCGAAACTTCCGGCCCACTTTTACCCATGAAGATAAAGTCGGAGGGGGGTGAAATTTTGCACGTTTCTTAGTTGGAGCTTGGGCTACAAAATGCGATCACCGCTGTCTCTCTGCGACCTCTAGGACCGGAAATTGCTTATCATTGTAGTGGGTCGCCTCTTTAAAGAGGCACTAGTGTGCCTCCTTGATAAACCCCCTCAAAAGTTTCTACAAGCACCCTTTCCGCAAAAAGTGGTCCTAGGAAATTAAAAATAATAAACAGCACATTTAAGGTTTATGTCTCTACTGTGTAATATCATCACCGCATACCGTGCGCATACCGTAAAGATAAGAAATCGAGACTTTTAGTATATAATATTACAGAACAACATCCATTTAATATTTCCTTAATCTATTATTTTAGTTTTATTTCATTATGAAGATCTCTGTTAAATTAGGTTTGCTTCAAGAGGTTTTAACGAGAAAACGTTAATAGATTTTGAGTCATCACAAGAGCTTATGAAATAGAACAAAGAGGGTGGTATAGCCAGAATTACCATATTTCACAGCATTACTCATTTGGAGCTCTATTCTGATGTTATAATTTGTATCAGAGTGCTCAGAGCCTGAACTCTCATGCTCTATCAGAATTTGTATTCGGGTACTAGAGTCAGCGCAGAGGTTCAATCTTTGTCAATTGTTTGCAACTTATCTAAGGCCAGAAATTCAGAGCAATTCCTTCAGAGCCATATTCAAGATTTTTATTCGGGGAGAGGGATATTTTTTTTTGGAAGAAGGGAGGGGGTCTACCAAAAGAAACTTTACAGAACGCAATAAAAATTTGTTTACATATATTTTTGTTACCTTTGTAAGAGTCAGCCAAAAATTCAGGAGGGGGCTCAAATCCGATACCCCCCACGGCCCTGCCTTGATTATCCATAGCAATATATGAGAGTATCCGTTCTACCAAATTTGTTTACTGATAGGCTGAGGATGTAGGACAATGGACTTGTGAAAATAGATGGAAGAATACCAAACTTCACTTAAATTCATTATATTAAATCATAGAGGTGCGTTACAAGGGCACGGGAAACTTTTCAGGTATGGGTTGAAGGGCTATAAAACGACGTTCTTGAGGATAAGGGTTTAAAGTCCGAAGATAGGCTATTTTTCCTGAAAAGGCAAAATAGCCCATATTCATAATGTTTATCAAGTTTGTATATTTTAGGTCTCCCAGATGGTTGGGAGACTGAAACCAATCTTTGGGTGTTCTTTGTCTTATTACTAGTTAGCTCTTACATCGGATATCAAGCTTTAGTGGAACCACCTGACTTTTCGCTGAGGTAAATTACAAGAAGAATATCAATCTTATAAATCGACCTTTTATTTAAAACAAATATAAAGATAAAATCAGAGGAGAGTAAATTAGAAGAAGAATTTGAATCTCTGTGCAAAACACAGAGGAGAGCATAAAATTCTCTATTTCCAAATTTTTTCATTTAAAAAGCATCATGAAAATTTTCTGAAATCCTGAATTTTTAAATCTAAACCAGAATGGATATGCTCTTCTAAAGATTTATTTTTATAGTCACCTCACTGAGTCTATTTGTTAGTACATTTTTTGTTCAGTGTTACTTTAAGAAGTTTTATAGAATGGAAATAATGGTTTTTATCCGACTAATGTTGTCAAAATAGCACACTTTTAAACTTACTATTTGCTCTTTATCATACAGGGAAAGCCAGGAAAATACATTGCCAGACAACCAGAGAGTACCTAATTTACACAGCCTTGAAGATTGTACAGAGCTTCAGAAAGCAGCAACGAAAATACAAGCAGGGGTGCGAGGATTCCTAGTCAGGAGGGCTATGCGATCTCTACGACGTGAACGAAGGAGGAGCAGCGGAGGTAAGTCTAAAAAGTCCCTTCATATTTCATTTCAAATGACTGAAATAATTATTTTTAAATGAACCATGAAACCTTAACTTAAAAATTCACAAGCTGTTGTTACCGTAAAAACATATGCGCTCGACACCTCGGCAGTGGCAAGGCCAAACTGAATTACCTCTGCTTCCCATCTTTTTAAGATGAACTGCCAAAAACAATGTACCTAGCATAGATAGCTTTCTACAAAGTCCATCCGGTGACCTTCTGTCAACTGGCTGCTCATCACTTCTTGCTGTTTTGCCGACCGAGATCAAAACATTGATGAAAATACAGTAGCATCATTGATACTGCAGGGAAATCGTGTCAAGCTGGTACGACTATAGTAGGCCCTAACTGAAACAAGTTGATGCCACAGCTAATGCTAAAAAAGATATCCTAAGCTTGTAGGTTTTGTTCCGAGACCGAATTTTCCATACTGAAGGTACATTTGCTTGATAATAAAGCCAAAACAGTAAATTTTAAAGTCAATAGCATATAATATTCATACCAAGGATTAAGTAGAGGGCATGGGTATGTTGCCACTGGGTAAGATACTAAGAAGTGCCTTTTAAAGCAAAACACGATCAAAATCCATAAATATACTTAGATATTCACAATGAAAAACTGAATTCTTTGAGAAATCATTGGGTATCCCTTGGTAATAATCTTTAATATTTCAGTATCCTAAAAAAGAGAAAAAATTACTATAAATCTTTTTTTACCCGAAAGATAAAACTAATTCATTAATAATCATTTTCAAACAGTTGTGATAAAAAAAAAACGTAGGTAAGAAGCAGGTCGGCCCAACAGTAACCGAAACTCTCAAAGAGGTAATTTGATAAAAATTAATACATTCAAAGAATTGACTTATTATGTTGATTCTAAATATATAAAATTCATTAAATTTAATGTTCCATCAAATTCTACTAGCCTGAGAAAATTTGGCTGATTTTTGAAAATGTGTGTGTGGGGGGGGGGGGCGCCAGAAAATGAAGTGATCTTAATAAAAGTCACACTATCAGGTCCAGCGTATCAAAAAACCTATTGCAAAGGATTTATGCTTCTATCTACAAACATTTTTATTTTTTTTTTATTTTTGCCAGAAGGAAGATCATGGCTGCGTGTTAACTTGTTATTGTTTTTTTTTCTGTTTTTTGGGTTTTTTTTTTACTTACCAGAGGTTATTTTATCAAACCAAGGGTTCGATAAGATTGGGAAAGGGCTTGTTCAAATAGATAACCCCCTTTTTAAGTGACTTAAAAAATTAGAGGGCAACGAACCCCTGCATCGCGCTCCTTTTTTCCCAAAAGGCAACCGATCAAAATTTTAAGTTAGCCATTTTGTTCAACATAGTTGATAGGTCCAATAACTTTGCCTGTGGGGTTGACATAACCCCCAAAGTCCCTGGAAAAGGGCTCTAAGCTATGGAAGTTCCCCATTGTTAACATGTTAACAAACATAGTGTTTGTTTTAGTGAACTATACGTTAATTTTTCCGGGGGAATTTTTTTATGGGTAATTTTCCACAGAGTGAGAAGGGGAATTCCCAGGCCTGAGTTAAAAAAAGATAAGAAAATAAATAAAAAGGACTTTTTTTCAAACTTAAAGTAAAGAGCAATATTATTATTTAAAAAGAAGAGAATTTATCCCGTATATGAGGGGTATTGTCACCTCCTTGATCCCTTCCTCTTTACGCTAAAGCTTGAGATTTTTTGTCCTAATGCTTTAAGAGCGACTGTTGAAACACAAGAGCCGTTGATTTTGAATAAGAAGCTTTTTTAAAGCAATAAAAAACTTTGGAGTAGACAGCAAGGCATTGAGGAGGGGGCACCCCGTTCAATATGGAATAATTTTTGTTCATTTTAACTTTAATATTACTTCTTAATTTTAATTAAAAGAACTTGTTTTTTTTTTATCAAACAGTTCGTGGTAACGAACTGTAAGTAAGGAGCGACTCGGCTCAATAGTAACCGAAACTCTAAAAAAAGGAATTTTGAGACCAATAGATACATCAAAAGGATCACATTTTTATGCTGATTTCAAATATATAAATTTTACAAAATTTAATCTTACCCATCAAAAGTTACGCGCCTGAGAAAATTTGCCTTATTTTCAAAAAAAGGAGGAAACACCCCCTAAAAGTCATAGAACATGAATGAACATCAAACCATCATATTCAGAGTATCAGAGAACCCTACTGTAGATGTTTCAAACTCCTATCTGCAGAAATGTGGAAT
Source organism: Artemia sinica (assembly GCA_027921565.1). NCBI lineage: Eukaryota > Metazoa > Arthropoda > Branchiopoda > Anostraca > Artemiidae > Artemia > Artemia sinica. The sequence continues at coordinate 64,816,065 of CM051262.1, forward strand.
TTTGTATTTTTTGCCAGAAGAAAGATCCCGGATTCGTGTTTATTTGTTGTTTTTTTTTTCCTAGGGGTGACCGTATCGATCCAGTGGTCCTAGAATGTCGCAGGAGAAATTAAAATTTTCCCCTTCATTCAAAGGGAAATTAAAAATTCTAGTGCCCTTTTTAAGTGACCAAAAAAATTGAGGTCAACTAGGCCCCCTCCCACGCTAATTTTTTCCCCAATGTCACCCGATCAGAATTTTGAGATAGCCATTTTGTTCAGCATGGTCCAAAATATATAATAACTATGTCTTTAAGGATGGTTTAACCCCCACCGTCCCTGGGGGAAGGGCTGCAAGTATGAACTTTGCCCAATGTTTACATGTAGTATTGGTTATTGGGAAGTATACAGACTTTTTCAGGGGGGATTTTTGCTGGTAGTGGGGAGGGGGGTAGGATCGGGGTACACATGGAAGGATATTTACATGGAGGAATTTTTCATGGGGAAAGGGACATTGCTATGAAGGGGCCGCCGGATTTCCCAGCATTATTTAAAAAAACGATCAGAAATTAATTTAAGAAACAAGTTTTCAACTGAAAAACTTTTCAACTGCAAACTTTTCAACATCGAAAGTTAAAACGAACAGAAACTATTACGTATTAGATTGGGTTCGCCCCCCAGTCAATACCTCGCTCTTTATGCTAAAGTTTTTTAGTACTTTCATAAGAGCTATTTATTCTAATTAACGGCCTTTGTTATTCTTAAAGAATAAAGGGGTTATTCTTAAAGAATTGGAGAAAAATTTTAACTTTAGCGTAAAGAGCGAGGTATTGAATAGGGGGTGAACCCCTCCTATATACGTAATAAAAATATACGGAGATAGAAGTTCGTTACGTAAGTTAATTCGTAAGTTACGTATATTTATAACTAATAAAAACGTTCGCAAATAAAATTAAGGAACTTACGAGAAAGCCATTTAGCCAAAAAAAAAGTAAAATTAATATACAAATTTCGTTTTAATTATTCATGTGCAGTGATCCAAAATCAAAACCTGCATTAATTTGAAAACGTTCAGAAATTAAATAAAAAAACAGGTTTTTTTAACTGAAAGTAAGGAGCGACATTAAAACTTAAAACGAACAGAAATTATTCCGTATATGAAAGGAGCTGTCCCCTCCTCAACGACTCGCTAAAGTTTGACACTTTGTCAAACCTCTATCTTTAAAAGCAATAAAAAAAACTTTAGCGTAAAGAGCGAGGCGTTGAGGAGGGGACAGCCCCTTTTTATATACAGAATAATTTCTGTTCGTTTTAAGTTTTAATGTCGCTCCTTACTTTCAGTTAAAAAACTTTTTTTTTTATTTAATTTAGTTAAGACTAGACTCGAATTTCCCGCACTCATTTTCCTGCATAAGACGAAACATTCTGTGGATGCAAATCTCTGTTTTTTTTTTTTTTTTTTTTTTTTTTTTTGTTTTTTTTTTTTTTTTTTGTTTTTTTTTTTTTTTTTTTTTTTTTTTTTTTCAAACCCTTTGAAATAAATAGCATTCCATAAGACCACACTGTTACCTGCAAACGCGGCATGTAGCTCTACAGAGATCAAGTGCATTTCTAAAAACTAGGGAAAGTGCTTCAACTAGTGGGTCAAAACAGTTTATTAGTCTGATGATATATTATGCAATAAACTTGTGATGACTTTGCAATATGGTGAAAAAATGGAGAAGCCCATTTCCAATTGGTAATCCGAAAAAAAGAAAGGAAAATGTCATTTTTTTTTTTAAATAGAGACAAGAATTAGCGAAATTCGTCGGTTTTTTTTTGCAGTTTTAGTCAACAAAATGAATAAAACGACGAATTTCGCTAATTCTTGTCTCTATTAAAAAAAAAAAATGACATTTTCCTTTCTTTTTTTCGGATTACCAATTGGAAATGGGCTTCTCCATTTTTTCACCATATTGCAAAGTCATCGCAAGTCTATTGCATAATATATCATCAGACTAATAAACTGTTTTGACCCACTAGTTGAAGCACTTTCCCTAGTTTTTAGAAATGCACTTGATCTCTGTAGAGCTACATGCCGCGTTTGCAGGTAAATCATGAATTAGAATAGTTAATTAGCTGTTTAGGGTTTTCAGACCTAGGTTTTTTAAGATTTTCGTGGGTATTTGTTTCCTGGAGTTTATTATTTGAGAAGTTAACTTTAGTATTTCGTGGTTTGACGTGCCTGAAATCATGAATTAGAATAGTTAATTAGCTGTTTGGGTTTTCAGACATAGTTTTTTAGATTTTCGTGGGTGTTAGGTTCCTGGGGTTTATTATTTGAGAAGTTAACTTTAGTATTTCGTGGTTTGACTTGCCTGAAATCATGAATTAGAATATTTAATTGGCTGTTTGGGGATTTTCAGACCTAGGTTTTTTAGGTTTTCGTGTGTGTTTGACTCTAGGGGTTTATTATTTGAGAAGTTAACTTTAGTATTTTGTGGTTTTACGTGCCTGAAATCATGAATTAGAATAGTTAATTAGCTGTTTAGGGTTTTCAGACCTAGGTTTTTTAGATTTTCGTGGGTGTTTGTTTCCTGGAGTTTATTATTTGAGAAGTTAACTTTAGTATTTCGTGGTTTGACGTGCCTGAAATCATGAATTAGAATAGTTAATTAACTGTTTGGGTTTTCAGACCTACGTTTTTTAGATTTTCGTGGGTGTTTGGTTCCCGGGGTTTATTATTTGAGAAGTTAACTTTAGTATTTCGTGATTTGACGTGTCTGAAATCATGAATTAGAATAGTTAATTAGCTGTTTGGGTTTTCAGACATAGTTTTTTTAAATTTTCGTGGGTGTTAGGTTCCTGGGGTTTATTATTTGAGAAGTTAACTTTAGAATTTCGTGGTTTGACATGCCTGAAATCATGAATTAGAATATTTAATTGGCTGTTTGGGGATTTTCAGACCTAGGTTTTTTAGGTTTTCGTGTGTGTTTGACTCCTGGGGTTCATTATTTGAGAAGTTAACTTTAGTATTTTCTGGTTTTACGTGCCTGAAATCATTAATTAGAATAGTTAATTAGCTGTTTAGGGTTTTCAGACCTAGGTTTTTTAGATTTTCGTGGGTGTTTGTTTCCTGGAGTTTATTATTTGAGAAGTTAAACTTTAGTATCTCGTGGTTTGACTTGCCTGAAATCATGGATTAAAGTGGTTAATTGGTTGTTTGAGGTTTTCAGACTTAGTTTTTTTTATTTCCATGTGTGTTTGGCTCCTGGAGTTTATTATTTGAGAAGTTAACTTTATTATTTCGTGTTTTTTTTACTTGCCTGAAATCATGAATTAGAATATTTAATATGCTGTTTGGGGTTTGCAGACTTAGATTTTTTAGATTTTCATGGGTGTTTGGTTCCTGGGGTTTATTATCTGAGAAGTTAACTTTAGTATTTCGTGGTTTGACGTGCCTGAAATCATTAATTAGAATAGTTAATTAGCTGTTTGAGGTTTTCAGACCTAGGTTTTTTAGATTTTCGTGGGCGTATCTGATGAAATAATTTAGGTCGTATGATCAATTTAATTTATTTTTTTAATGCAGTAGTTTTTCAGTAAGGACATTCGATATCCTAAAAGTGTTTAATTCAAACTTTTACCTTGACCATCGATGTTGTTAGCAGAATTTCAAAAGGATCATTTATGAGTGCTGGCGTATCTGATGAAATAATTTAGATCGTATGATCAATTTAATTTATTTTTTAATGCAGTAGTTTTTCAGTAAGGACACTCGATATCCTAAAAGTGTTTGATTCAAACTTTTACATCGAGCATCGATGTTGTTCGCAGAATTTCAAAAGGATCATTTATGAGTGCTAGCGTATCTGATGAAATAATTTAGGTCGTATGATAAATTTTTTTTTTTTTTTTAATACAGTAGTTTTTCAGTAAGGACACTCGATATCCTAAAAGTGTTTGATTCAAACTTTTACCTTGAGCATCGATATTGTTAGCAGAATTTCAAAAGGATCGTTTATTAGTGCTGGCGTATCTGATGAAATAATTTAGGTCGTATGATCAATTTAATTTTTTTTTTAATGTAGTAGTTTTTCAGTAAGGACACTCGATAACCTAAAAGTGTTTGATTCAAACTTTTACATCGAGCATCGATGTTGTTCGCAGAATTTCAAAAGGATCATTTATGAGTGCTAGCGTATCTGATGAAATAATTAAGGTCGTATGATAATTTTTTTTTTTTTTTTTAATACAGTAGTTTTTCAGTAAGGACACTCGATATCCTAAAAGTGTTTGATTCAAACTTTTACCTTGAGCATCGATATTGTTAGCAGAATTTCAAAAGGATCGTTTATTAGTGCTGGCGTATCTGATGAAATAATTTAGGTCGTATGATCAATTTAATTTTTTTTTTAATGTAGTAGTTTTTCAGTAAGGACACTCGATAACCTAAAAGTGTTTGATTCAAACTTTTACCTTGAGCATCGATATTGTTAGCAGAATTTCAAAAGGATCGTTTGTGAGTGCTGGCGTATCTGATGAAATAATTTAGGTCGTATGATCAATTTAATTTATTTTTTTTAATGCAGTAGCTTTTCAGTAAGGACACTCGATATCCTAAAAGTGTTTAATTCAAACTTTTACCTTGACCATCGATGTTGTTAGCAGAATTTCAAAAGGATCATTTATGAGTGCTGGCGTATCTGATGAAATAATTTAGATCGTATGATCAATTTAATTTATTTTTTAATGCAGTAGTTTTTCAGTAAGGACACTCGATATCCTAAAAGTGTTTTGATTCAAACTTTTACCTCGAGCATCGATATTGTTAGCAGAATTTCAAAAGGATCGTTTATTAGTGCTGGCGTATCTGATGAAATAATTTAGGTCGTATGATCAATTTAATTTTTTTTTAATGTAGTAGTTTTTCAGTAAGGACACTCGATAACCTAAAAGTGTTTGATTCAAACTTTTACCTTGAGCATCGATATTGTTAGCAGAATTTCAAAAGGATCGTTTGTGAGTGCTGGCGTATCTGATGAAATAATTTAGGTCGTATGATCAATTTAATTTATTTTTTTTAATGCAGTAGCTTTTCAGTAAGGACATTCGATATCCTAAAAGTGTTTAATTCAAACTTTTACCTTGACCATCGATGTTGTTAGCAGAATTTCAAAAGGATCATTTATGAGTGCTGGTGTATCTGATGAAATAATTTAGATCGTATGATCAATTTAATTTATTTTTTAATGCAGTAGTTTTTCAGTAAGGACACTCGATATCCTAAAAGTGTTTGATTCAAACTTTTACATCGATCATCGATGTTGTTCGCAGAATTTCAAAAGGATCATTTATGAGTGCTAGCGTATCTGATGAAATAATTTAGGTCGTATGATAAATTTTTTTTTTAATACAGTAGTTTTTCAGTAAGGACACTCGATATCCTAAAAGTGTTTGATTCAAACTTTTACCTTGAGCATCGATATTGTTAGCAGAATTTCAAAAGGATCGTTTATTAGTGCTGGCGTATCTGATGAAATAATTTAGGTCGTATGATCAATTTAATTTTTTTTTTTTAATGTAGTAGTTTTTCAGTAAGGACACTCGATAACCTAAAAGTGTTTGATTCAAACTTTTACATCGAGCATCGATGTTGTTCGCAGAATTTCAAAAGGATCATTTATGAGTGCTAGCGTATCTGATGAAATAATTTAGGTCGTATGATAATTTTTTTTTTTTTTTAATACAGTAGTTTTTCAGTAAGGACACTCGATATCCTAAAAGTGTTTGATTCAAACTTTTACCTTGAGCATCGATATTGTTAGCAGAATTTCAAAAGGATCGTTTATTAGTGCTGGCGTATCTGATGAAATAATTTAGGTCGTATGATCAATTTAATTTTTTTTTAATGTAGTAGTTTTTCAGTAAGGACACTCGATAACCTAAAAGTGTTTGATTCAAACTTTTACCTTGAGCATCGATATTGTTAGCAGAATTTCAAAAGGATCGTTTGTGAGTGCTGGCGTATCTGATGAAATAATTTAGGTCGTATGATCAATTTAATTTATTTTTTTTAATGCAGTAGCTTTTCAGTAAGGACACTCGATAACCTAAAAGTGTTTGGTTCAAACTTTTACCTTGAGAATCGATGTTGTTAGAAGAATTTCAAAAGGATCGTTTATGAATGCTGGCGTATCTGATGAAATAATTTAGGTCGTATGATAAATTTAATTTTTTTTTTTTAATGCAGTAGTTTTTTAGTAAGGACACTCGAGACAACACGCACACAGAGAGAACACACACACAGATACGAAACACACATAGAGACGACACATCCACAGAGATGACACACGCATTGAGACGACACACACACAGACAGGATACACAATACAGAAATTTAATTCAGGAAATTATGAAAAAAAAAATTAGACGGGGTTACGTGCGCGCACGTAACCCCGTCTAATTTTTTTTTTTCATAATTTCCTGAATTAAATTTCTGTATTGTGTATCCTGTCTGTGTGTGTGTCGTCTCAATGCGTGTGTCATCTCTGTGGATGTGTCGTCTCTATGTGTGTTTCGTATCTGTGTGTGTGTTCTATCTGTGTGCGTGTTGTCTCGAGTGTCCTTACTAAAAAACTACTGCATTAAAAAAAAAATTAAATTTATCATACGACCTAAACTATTTCATCAGATACGCCAGCATTCATAAACGATCCTTTTGAAATTCTGCTAACAATATCGATGCTCAAGGTAAAAGTTTGAATCAAACACTTTTAGGTTATCGAGTGTCCTTACTGAAAAACTACTGCATTAAAAAAAATAAATTAAATTGATCATACGACCTAAATTATTTCATCAGATACGCCAGCACTCATAAACGATCCTTTTGAAATTCTGCTAACAACATCGATGGTCAAGGTAAAAGTTTGAATTAAACACTTTTAGGATATCGAATGTCCTTACTGAAAAACTACTGCATTAAAAAAATAAATTAAATTGATCATACGACCTAAATTATTTCATCAGATACGCCCACGAAAATCTAAAAAACCAAGGTCTGAAAACTTCAAACAGCTAATTAACTTTTCTAGTTAATGATTTCAGGCACGTCAAACCACGAAATACTAAAGTTAACTTCTCAGATAATAAACCCCAGGAACCAAACACCCATGAAAATCTAAAAAATCTAAGTCTGCAAACCCCAAACAGCATATTAAATATTCTAATTCATGATTTCAGGCAAGTAAAAAAAAACACGAAATACTAAAGTTAACTTCTCAAATAATAAACTCCAGGAGCCAAACACACATGGAAATAAAAAAAAACTAAGTCTGAAAACCTCAAACAACCAATTAACCACTTTAATCCATGATTTCAGGCAAGTCAAACCACGAGATACTAAAGTTAACTTCTCAAATAATAAACTCCAGGAAACAAACACCCACGAAAATCTAAAAAACCTAGGTCTGAAAACCCTAAACAGCTAATTAACTATTCTAATTAATGATTTCAGGCACGTAAAACCACAAAATACTAAAGTTAACTTCTCAAATAATAAACCCCAGGAGTCAAACACACACGAAAACCTAAAAAACCTAGGTCTGAAAATCCCCAAACAGTCAATTAAATATTCTAATTCATGATTTCAGGCATGTCAAACCACGAAATACTAAAGTTAACTTCTCAAATAATAAACCCCAGGAACCTAACACCCACGAAAATCTAAAAAACTATGTCTGAAAACCCAAACAGCTAATTAACTATTCTAATTCATGATTTCAGACACGTCAAATCACGAAATACTAAAGTTAACTTCTCAAATAATAAACCCCGGGAACCAAACACCCACGAAAATCTAAAAAACGTAGGTCTGAAAACCCAAACAGTTCATTAACTATTCTAATTCATGATTTCAGACACGTCAAACCACGAAATACTGAAGTTAACTTCTCAAATAATAAACTCCAGGAAACAAATACCCACGAAAATCTAAAAAATCTAGGTCTGAAAACCCTAAACAGCTAATTAACTATTCTAATTCATGATTTCAGGCACGTAAAACCCCAAAATACTAAAGTTAACTTCTTAAATAATAAACCCCAGGAGTCAAACACACACGAAAACCTAAAAAACCTAGGTCTGAAAATCCCCAAACAGCCAATTAAATATTCTAATTCATGATTTCAGGCAAGTCAAACCATGAAATACTAAAGTTAACTTCTCAAATAATAATACCCCAGGAATCTAACACCCACGAAAATCTAAAAAACTAGGTCTGAAAACCCAAACAGCTAATTAACTATTCTAATTCATTATTTCAGGCACGTCAAATCACGAAATACTAAAGTTAACTTCTCAAATAATAAACCCCGGGAACCAAACATCCACGGAAATCTAAAAAAAACTAGGTCTGAAAACCCTAAACAGCTAATTAACTATTCTAATTCATGATTTCAGGCACGTAAAACCAAAAAATACTAAAGTTAACTTCTCAAATAATAAACCCCTGGAGTCAAACATACACGAAAACCTAAAAAACCTAGGTCTGAAAATCCCCAAACAGCCAATTAAATATTCTAATTCATGATTTCAGGCAAGTCAAACCACGAAATACTAAAGTTAACTTCTCAAATAATAAACCCCAGGAACCTAACACCCACGAAAATCTAAAAAACTAGGTCTGAAAACCCAAACAGCTAATTAACTATTCTAATTCATGATTTCAGGCACGTCAAACCACGAAATACTGAAGTTAACTTCTCAAATAATAAACTCCAGGAAACAAATACCCACGAAAATCTAAAAAATCTAGGTCTGAAAACCCTAAACAGCTAATTAACTATTCCAATTCATGATTTCAGGCACGTAAAACCCCAAAATACTAAAGTTAACTTCTCAAATAATAAACCCCAGGAGTCAAACACACACGAAAACCTAAAAAACCTAGGTCTGAAAATCCCCAAACAGCCAATTAAATATTCTAATTCATGATTTCAGGCAAGTCAAACCATGAAATACTAAAGTTAACTTCTCAAATAATATACCCCAGGAATCTAACACCCACGAAAATCTAAAAAACTAGGTCTGAAAACCCAAACAGCTAATTAACTATTCTAATTTATGATTTCAGGCACGTCAAATCACGAAATATTAAAGTTAACTTCTCAAATAATAAACCCCGGGAACCAAACATCCACGGAAATCTAAAAAAACCTAGGTCTGAAAACCCTAAACAGCTAATTAACTATTCTAATTCATGATTTCAGGCACGTAAAACCACAAAATACTAAAGTTAACTTCTCAAATAATAAACCCCGGGAACCAAACACCAACGAAAATCTAAAAAACGTAGGTCTGAAAACCCTAAACAGCTAATTAACTATTCTAATTCATGAAAGAAACCGAACTGGCCAGCCATGACAAAAACCAACAAAGAGAAAAATCTAAAAAAAAAAAAACAAACGAGACTGTGGCCAGTGGAGAGAAAAGAAAACAACAAAAACAACGCGGATATTTCGCCTGTATACAATTAAGGCGTCTTAAGCACGAAAGACACACAAGGAGAACAAGATAAAAAAAAAACAAAAAACAAGATAAAACTAAAAACCAATAAAACCACCAACAAAAAAAAACAAACAAAAATGTACAATTGGCCCAAACTGATCCACTTAGGGAAAAGATGCTAATATAGAGTTACTTCAGTGATGACACCAGAGTAACTGAGGAAAAATAAAAAAACTGTAAATTACTTTAATTATTCTGTTGCGAAATAATCCTTTTGTTAGCTATTACTGAAGCAAATCGTTTTGGTCTAGCAGGTAAAATAGTCCCCTGGTGATTATTTAAAATCTTAACTCCCTTATTGACTGTTGATTCACTCTTTAGAAGGTTATCATAAATTGAGTCAATATTTAAATTACCTGTGTCCCTATTTATGGAAAGGTTAGCAAACATATGTTTTTAATTTCTATGGCTTCCCTCGCCCATGGGGTGTAACCCTTATCATTAGAAATAGCCAAGGCTTCATCAAATTTTACAAAATGATCTGGTTGAAGCCAAATATGCTCTGCTAAAGCTGAAACGAAAGTTTCTGGAGGCTTGCTTAATTGTAGGGTTTTTTCTATTGAGTTTCGGTGTTCAATAAACCTTTCAACAAATTGTTGGTGAGTCCTACCAATATAGAACTTCCCACGAGAACACGGAATTTTATACATCCCACTTACTAAATTTCAACCAGATCATTTTGTAAAATTTGATGAAGCCTTGGCTATTTCTAATGATAAGGGTTACACCCAATGGGCGAGGGAAGCCATAGAAATTAAAAAACATATGTTTGCTAACCTTTCCATAAATAGGAACACAGGTAATTTAAATATTGACTCAATTTATGATAACCTTCTAAAGAGTGAATCAACAGTCAATAAGGGAGTTAAGATTTTAAATAATCACCAGGGGACTATTTTACCTGCTAGACCAAAACGATTTGCTTCAGTAATAGCTAACAAAAGGATTATTTCGCAACAGAATAATTAAAGTAATTTACAGTTTTTTTTATTTTTCCTCAGTTACTCTGGTGTCATCACTGAAGTAACTCTATATTAGCATCTTTTCCCTAAGTGGATCAGTTTGGGCCAATTGTACATTTTTGTTTGTTTTTTTTTTTGTTGGTGGTTTTATTGGTTTTTAGTTTTATCTTGTTTTTTTGTTTTTTTTTATCTTGTTCTCCTTGTGTGTCTTTCGTGCTGAAAACGCCTTGTTTGTATACAGGCGAAATATCCGCGTTGTTTTTGTTGTTTTCTTTTCTCTCCACTGGCCACAGTCTCGTTTGTTTGTTTTTTTTTTTTGAGATTTTTCTCTTTGTTGATTCTAATTCATGGTTTCAGGCACGTAAAACCACAAAATACTAAAGTTAACTTCTCAAATAATAAACCCCAGGAGTCAAACACACACGAAAACCTAAAAAACCTAGGTCTGAAAATCCCCAAACAGCCAATTAAATATTCTAATTCATGATTTCAGGCAAGTCAAACCACGAAACACTAAAGTTAACTTCTCAAATAATAAACCCCAGGAACCTAACACCCACAAAAATCTAAAAAACTAGGTCTGAAAACCCAAACAGCTAATTAACTATTCTAATTCATGATTTCAGGCATGTCAAATCACGAAATACTAAAGTTAACTTCTCAAATAATAAACCCCGGGAACCAAACACCCACGAAAATCTAAAAACGTAGGTCTGAAAACCCAAACAGTTAATTAACTATTCTAATTCATGATTTCAGGCACGTCAAACCACAAAATACTATAGTTAACTTCTCAAATAATAAACTCCAGGAAACAAACACCCGCGAAAATCTAAAAAACCTAGGTCTGAAAACCCTAAACAGCTAATTAACTATTCTAATTCATGATTTCATGCACGTAAAACCACAAAATACTAAAGTTAACTTCTCAAATAATAAACCCCAGGAGTCAAACACACACGAAAACCTTAAAAAACCTAGGTCTGAAAATCCCCAAACAGCCAATTAAATATTCTAATTCATGATTTCAGGCAAGTCAAAACCACGAAATACTAAAGTTAACTTCTCAAATAATAAACCCCAGGAACCTAACACCCACGAAAATCTAAAAAACTAGGTCTGAAAACCCAAACAGCTAATTAACTATTCTAATTCATGATTTCAGGCACGTCAAACCACGAAATACTAAAGTTAACTTCTCAAATAATAAACTCCAGGAAACAAATACCCACGAAAATCTAAAAAACCTAGGTCTGAAAACCCTAAACAGCTAATTAACTATTCTAATTCATGGTTTCAGGCACGTAAAACCACAAAATACTAAAGTTAACTTCTCAAATAATAAACCCCTGGAGTCAAACACACACGAAAACCTAAAAAACCTAGGTCTGAAAATCCCCAAACAGCCAATTAAATATTCTAATTCATGATTTCAGGCAAGTCAAACCATGAAATACTAAAGTTAACTTCTCAAATAATAAACCCCAGGAACCTAACACCCACAAAAATCTAAAAAACTAGGTCTGAAAACCCAAACAGCTAATTAACTATTCTAATTCATAATTTCAGACACGTCAAATCACGAAATACTAAAGTTAACTTCTCAAATAATAAACCCCGGGAACCAAACAGCCACGAAAATCTAAAAATCCTAGGCCTGAAAACCCTAAACAGCTAATTAACTATTCTAATTCATGATTTCAGGCACGTAAAACCACAAAATACTAAAGTTAACTTCTCAAATAATAAACCCCAGGAGTCAAACACACACGAAAACCTAAAAAACCTAGGTCTGAAAATCCCCAAACAGCCAATTAAATATTCTAATTCATGATTTCAGGCAAGTCAAACCACGAAATACTAAAGTTAACTTCTCAAATAATAACCCCCAGGAACCTAACACCCACGAAAATCTAAAAAACTAGGTCTGAAAACCCAAACAGCTAATTAACTATTCTAATTCATGATTTCAGGCACGTCAAATCACGAAATACTAAAGTTAACTTCTCAAAAAATAAACCCCGGGAAGCAAACACCTTCGAAAATCTAAAAAACGTAGGTCTGAAAACGGGGATTAGTTGACCTCAAACCACTTTCGACTTTTAAAAAGGGCACTTAAATCTAGCGAATATCCACATGCTTGATTTAGTTCAAGTTCCACCTCAAATACCTCATTCTGTCAAATTTTCAACTTGATATGCGTAGCCTACTGCCAGGAACCAGTGGGGGAATCCTTGCTCGTAATTGCTAATCACCTTAACCCTTTTATCCATCGTCAAGTACATGCTCCAAAAATATTTTATTCAGAGATTTCATGTTAAAAAATTATCCAATCACTAATTACCCCTTTTTTGCAAATGTCAATCAATGAATTCCGATTGTAAAAGCGTGTTTAATCATGTTGCATAAGTACATGCTCTGAAAAGGTGCCAAGGAACGTAATCTCCCCAAACATGTCAAACTGTTTCCATGTGTAATTGGTCTGGTAATCTGCCTTGGAAAGGTGCCATGGAACGTAATCTCCCCAAATAGCACCGGAAGGATCATAAAGTGGTGGAAATACACCGGAAGGAACATAAAGGCTCAGAATTCCATATATACAATCTACTCACTTAAAGCTTGATTTAAGAACAGCATTTTGATCTTCTGAATTATTCGATTTTTAACTAGTGTGGTGTTTTACGATTAACTAGTGTTTAACGATTTTCAACTACCTGCCTCCCAGTTTTCCAGAAGATGCCGAATGTAGACGCACTTTAATTTGTATTCAGAAAAATTTAATGAAAATTGCCAAATAATAAGATTTAAGAGAAAACACCAAATACTAAGATTAATACCCCCAGTCAGCGATGTCGTCGCCATCCCCATCGTCTTTCCCAATGCCTAAAAAACGACGCATTGGGACGCAGTCGCATCGGATTTCACAGACTTCATTTTTTTTCTTTAAACTCTCGGTGAACAAAGGCGGGCCTTTACACTTCATATTATACTTGACAGAAATCGTCGCAGCCAAAGTTATGTTTTTGAGCCCATTCCTCTTTTCATTTTTTTACTGTTTTCAGAACGCTGAAATGTCTTTCCACAACGACATTTGAGCAGGGAAGTCCAACAATAAACCGAATGACACGAAGAACGCTTGTGAACTTTAGCGCTCCACTTGGCGTCTTGATGGATGTCTAAATTTAAAATAGAAATAAAGTACTAAAGTAGGTCTAAAAATATTAGAGGAGAAACATTCAAAATAAAGTAGCCTACTCTAAAATATAGTAGAAATGGAAGCACTGTTTTTAACCTGTGCTGAAATACGCTTTGGTCGTCGGTTTGCTTATTATACATTCCTAAGCTAATGGACTAAATGGGCTGGAAATGGGTGCTTGGGATCCTCTCTGGCAGGAGAACATCAAAACAAGAGTTGGTGTGTTGCAGGGGGGAGGGTGAGGTGGTGGTGTATAGTCCTTCGTGTAAGCACTTACAGCATGGTTGGCAGTCTCTGACAGAAAAAAACAAGGGGAGTGATTATTGTTGGCGGAGTGGGTGTCTAGGGCGAGGGAGTCAATTTATTTATTTTCCTTCCCTTGAATTTTGTATGATTAGATGATATTATTATCTTTAATTTTTTTTTTTGAGAATATCCAACTTAAAATTGAACATTCCAGAACTTTGCCGTGTATCAGTTTGACCAACATTTTATTTTGCAATAATAAATGGGAGAAGAACGTCAAGAGCAAGGCGGTATTCAGGGGAGAAGTTAGTTTGAACCTCCCCCCCCCCGAAATGTTTTGTCTGATTTGTAAAAACGTAATTAAAATGGATTAAAACACACTTTTGATCCTTTTTTTGTAACATTCCCCCTCCGAACAAAAATCCTGGATACAGCCCAGGTCAAGATGGTGTGGTTGGGAGTTTTTCTAAAAAGTGATGAGCATTTTCAGCTAGAGTGTTATTGAATTCGGTCGATGTGCCAATGATTGACCTGCACCCTGGAGTGCTGATTGGAGTGCACCATCGTAAAGGTGAGGATAATGTTTCTAATTAATATTTAAACAAGTAGTGCTTTGTGGAATGGAGTTTTCATGTTGCACCTAAATTGAAGTCTTTCCATACTGGGGTATCCCAAATCAGGATAGTGTTTTACAAGCATCTTGTAGGTGGGATTCCTTTTCACTATTATTACAGAAAAGGGGAACAGCCTTGTGCGTAGGTATGCAAAGAGGCATTGTATTTTGCTATTTAGGTTTTGGTGTAAGTTTATCGGACGCATTTGTGAGTCCGTTGAGATGAATTGAATAATCGAATGTCCTGTGTTATATTTTTTTAGCCTATTTCATAAAGCACGAAAGAAAGAAAATCAAAGATGTGATACCAAAATACATAATAAACTATGTAAAGATTCGCGAGGAATGCTAATTAATTTTAGCTTACATCGTCAAATGATTATTATTATTTTGTTGAATTTTACGTCTTGTTTCAGCAAATCGAGGTATATACGCCTATGTAAGGAAAAGTAACCGAAGGCACAGTGATGTTTTACCTCGTCATTCAAGTGATCCTCCTTTGAGCCTCAATCCAGCAGAATTCTCAAGACAGCTTGGTTCCATGCATGAAGTAGTTGCTGCTACAATTATACAAGCCTATTTCAGAGGTATATAGCTTTGATATTGTTTCAACTCTTGCATATTTTGTATTCATGCGGTTCATTTAATAAAGAAAGGCAGCCATAGGCGATTCTTATGGCCGAGTATTATTCTCTAACAAGAAGAAAAACAAGAACACCCAGTCATTATTGACTACTATTCACCTATATAATCAATTATGTCGACAACTCTCCGTCAATCGCTAATCTTCAGATTTGAAAACATTTACTACTACTAACTACTAACTGTAGCACCAAGCCGCCTGATTCCGACAGAGCTGACCAAGCTCCTCCTTCCTCCAGCCTATTCGAAGGCTAACTCTTTACTCCTTCCAAAGAAGTTACAATTTCCATTGAATCCTTACTGGTGACTTATTCCCACTTTATTCAAAGAGGATTTTATTCTACTTTTTTTGGGCCCCTTATGACTGGCCATAAAAGCTTAGTTTTTGGCAAACTGTAATCCTTCATCCGTAAAAGGCGGCCAAACCATCTTAACCTTTATTTCATAAAAGTCGTAGAAAGTGGAATCAGACCATACTTTTCGTACAGCTTATTGTTTGATATATGACGAGTCAGTCGCGTACCTATGGCTACTCTTAGACAATTCATTCGGTCTAATTAATTATGCGTTTAATTGACAAATTCATAGAATTCTTATGTTCATCTTAAAATAATATCACTTTTATTACTTAATTTTGAAATATTGTCACTAGTCTTTATTTGTTCAATAGCCCTATTGAACATAATCGTTGCCCCCCCCCCTATTTATCAAACAGTTCGTGGCAACGAAGAACTGTAAGTAAGGAGTGATCCGGCCCAATAGTAATCGAAACTCTAAAAAAACAGAATTTTGATACCAATAGATACATCAAAAGAATCGGATTTTTATGCTGATTTCGAATGTAGGCTATAAGTTTCATCAAGCTTAGTCTCCTCAACACTTCGTTCTTTAAGCTGAAGTTTGACTCTTTCTCACAGCTCTATTTTTTTAAAACAATAAAAAAAACTTTAGTTTAAAGAGCGAGGCGTTGAGGAGGGGACAGTCCCTTTCATATTCGGATTAATTTCTGTTCGTTTTAAGCTTTAAAGTCGCTCCTTACTTTCAGTTAAAAACACTTGTTTCTTTTATTTAATTATAAAACAAATCCAGATAAATTGGGTGTTATAACTGTTTAGACTGTTTTTTTTTTTTTTTTTTTTTTTTGTGAACGAGAAAAGTCTCCGCTTGGTTCCTGTTACGATTTAGTATGGCTTGTTTCCTGTTAGGTACAGACTGACCTAGGAGATCCAAGGGGAAAATTATTTCATTTTGATTTCATTAGCCCGTCAGCGAAATTGTATGGTATAAATGAATAACCTTTTTTGGTTAACTCTTAGCTGAAATGAAGTTAAGGTTCTGTTTAAATTCAATATTTTGTATGATTTTCACTTCATTGTTATTTTACAAAAAGAAATTTGAATGAGTTAGATTCTTTCTAGTTTCTTCGTTTTAGCAATTTGTTATTTAGCTGAAATATTAACTCAAAATCAAATTTTAATTACTGTCTTCAGAAAATATTCTCATTTCTGAAAAAAATGAGAAACTTGACTTCTTAAGTTTCTGAAGTTAACTTACTTCATTAACTTCTTATATTTTAGGTTAATCTTTGTAGGCTTTTTGTAGTGTTCTAAGCTCAATCGATTCTTCGTCCCAAAATATCAGACATCTGAGAATATTGAAATCTTTAGACGATTTGAAAAGCTATTTTATAACGTTTTTTTACTTCATTAGTCTTATTGTGTGCCTAGAACTTCATCTAATGCTTCACACACAAAACATCCACTCTAAAAGCTTTAAAGTGCTGGAGTATTTGCTTGTCAAGTGCTAGAAGCTTGAATTGATTTTTTTAAGTCTTTATACCAACTTGTTGTTAAATTTAAAGTAAGGGAAAACCAATAAATAGAAAGATTTTTAAAGAAAAAAAAATAATAAATAAATGTAAATAAATACATTTCTGTCAAAGATTTAAAGACAGTGAAACACTTATCCAAATTTTTCAGGTTTGTAATCTGGCTTATAATTTTTCAAGGTTACAAAACTCGAAAAAACATGCACCGATCACCAAGAAAAACAAGGTCAGCAGAGGAAGATAGATCTGAAGCAAGCACACGAGAACACTGCGCTGCCACAAAAATTCAAGCTGCATATCGAGGTTAGTACGCACAGTGCGTCCGTTAAGCACTGAAAACTGTCCTTATGCCAACACCAAGCTGCAGCTACCTTATTAGAATCATATAACTTTTTTTAACGGCTACAATTACTACAACTATTGCTAGCAAACCACCGTAGCACCAAACCAGCCGAGGCCAACATAGCTAAAAAGGCTCATCTTAATCCCAATCGTCTCAGAGCTTCTCTCTCTTCTATCCGTCTCTTTAAGTTCCCAGTTCTTCAAAGTCTATTCCTTTACCCTCTTTTCACTCCAAAGAACGTGCTACATTGAAACATAAATGTTTGTAGCCTTTTATCCTTCACCCGTGGAACGTGACATGTCCTGCTTAACCTCTCTCTCTCTCTCTCTCTCTCTCTCTCTCTCTCTCTCTCCTCTCTCTCTCTCTCTCTCTCTCTCCTCTCTCTCTCTCTCTCTCTCTCTCTCTCTCTCTCTCTCTCTCTCTCTCTCCTCTCTCTCTCTCTCTCCTCTCTCTCTCTCTCTCTCTCTCTCTCTCTCTCTCTCTCTCTCTCTCTCTCTCTCTCTCTATCTCTCTGATGGAGTTTTCTAATACTCCGGACAGAAGAAGTTTTTGATATAGAAAGATATGGAGCATGGTTGACACATGGGCAACGCAGGGCATTCTTTGCTACCGTTTGAAATTATTTTACAGCACCACAATGTTCTGAAACCATCATAGCATATGTATCATTACCTATGCCCACATAATTTTCCAAGTCTAGACCAAGAGACCACAATACACGCAGGGGGGGGGGGGCTAAATACTAAAAATGAAAATGACGAAAATGTATTTTTAGTTTCAAAGTCTGACTTACTGAAAGATAAGTTATAAATTTGAATAAGTTGGTACATGAGAAATGAAATTTCTCATGTACCAATGAGACGAAATTTTGAACCAATTAAATTTTGAAAATGGTGAAAATGTTGAAATTTTAACATTTTGAGTTGAAACGAAATTTTTAAAATTTCGTTTTCAACCCGATTTCAAATTTAATCGCCACGCCTACAGATCGCCATGTAAGAATTGCGCACCCTAGAAAACAAATTTAAGCTTTTTTTTTCAATTTAGGACAAGTTGGGCTAGAAAACATTCTCCTTGGCGTTTTTAAAGTAACATAAAAAAAATGTTACTTTGGCTATTCAACTTTTCACATCTCCACAGCATCCACCTTTCTGACTAAAAATGTAACAAGTAACTGGAGTTTAAACCTACTCTCCCACCTTTGACTCTCACAACCTTCAACAATTCTTTATTTATTTGATTAATACTTTTGCGTACGACACTCAAATTATCCGCGGACAACCTACATCTAAGAATGTTTTAACTTGCTTCTAACTCCGTATCCCCGTGCAACCTTTACCACGATACTTAGAGCAAAATCCATAAAAAAAAAATCGATGCTAAATGCAATAACGACCCTTCGTTGGAAATGGATAAGAATATCCATTTCATGTACATCACTAACAATTCTAATATGATAAATCTGGTGTACCAGATAAGGATAAATCCGTCACTAAATGTTTAGAGAAGACTGCCGACCGTTTACAACATTCAGGACTAAAAGGGTCTAAATCATACCCTTCTCAAAAGTTATTGTATATGTTAACAAATTATGAAAAAATTAGAAATTATATTATGTGTTGACTCCTTTCGTTTCCCTTGGACACCACTGGTTTTCTCTTAAAAAATTTTCTGTAGTATCCCAATAGTCAAATAAGTCTTTAAGAAATTCTCTTTTTACCGAAATCAAGCCAGAGACTTTAAATTTACTTTTATCACATTTTGCATCTCCTCCATTGAAAGCTAGTACCTAAATATATATTTAATTTTCAATTAATCATGAACAGCCCCCTAGCCTCTTTTAGAAACGAAAATCTCCTATGGCTGCTGAGATGCAACCCAGCACATGCAGGGGTATAAAACGTTTTCCCGGCTTTCCACTATCACAACCGAGTGTAACGTATTCAAATTACAAAGCCTAGTTTTTACGAAGTTGGAAACGGAGTGGAAAAGACGAGAAGAAACCAAAATCTGAAAACCTATTGACAATATTCTATATCGTCCTCTTTATCGCATCCCATAGGAAAAAAAAACACACTAGTTTGCGATTTTTTAAAAACTGGAAAAACGCAGATACTAGGTTTTGGCAGAGGACCGACGATTTTGTATATGAAAGCTTAAAGAATTTCCCTTAAATCATTAGGAACTTCTCCCTAATCAAAAATGATAACACTTTCTTAAAATCTTCAGCTCAACTATGCTTAAAACCATCTTCACTTTAAATTGGAAATCCTTGTTCATTTCTTTTACTGGAATGGATTCAGGCAGCCCTCCCAATTTTCCACCACGTCAATATACTATATATATTGAGAATGACTATTATGTCTACTATCTATATACTCCATATCCTTAGTAATTACATCCATAGCCTTTCATTTCATATTTCCTAAATTCACAGTTTAATGCCTTTCTTGCTTTCTTTTTGTTTTCAGTGGCACCTTCGGTACCAGTGGCACCTTCTTTTGACCTTCAGTGGCACCAATTCACGAAAATGTAAGGGGGGGCTGATGAGACAAATATTCTTTGATTATTTAATGAATATACAAAAGATGAAGATTTTTTTTAATTGAAGGGGGAAATTTTTGTAATCTGAATACAAAACAAAGGGTTTTTCAAAGTTCAGAGAGGATAATTGCCCCTCCCTTAATTGAAACCCATAGTGGGCTTCAATTCTACCAAATTTAAATTTTTTTTCACACTATTGACAGCTGCTTTTCTGATTTCCCTTCAGTAGAGATGACCCTAAAGCCTCCACGGGGCACCATATATGGGCATAGAGTCCCTAGGGGAAATGGATTTCTGAGAAATTGATTGCGTAATCGATTGGGAATTTGGAACACCTGTGCTGTCAGTCATTAATCAAATTGTTTCCAGGCAAAGTTTAATAATGTCTGACAGGTACTGTCAACATTTCTCCAGGAATAGATCCAAGTCATTAATGTCTTTGCCTCGGAAACAACTCTTTTGGTCGAACTCCAAAAGATATTAATAACCAAACGCCATGGAAACAGTTCTCCAAGAAACATCTTAGCGATGAATTGTTTTAGCGCGGGAATCAGGTTTCTTATTAATTTGAAATGCGTTAGCGCAGAGATGCCAAAAACAAAAGGAACACGCTGAAATTACGTTTAGGGATTATTTGGGCGAAACTGTTTTAGACAGGTTATGGAATTATTTCGGCGAAACAGTTAGAGACATTTTAAAAGATGATTTTTGAAGAGATTTTAGAAGAGGATTTGAGGGTGAAACTCTGTGGTCGTTATAATACACAAGTTCCATTGAACAGTGTCGTGAGGTCCTCTACCCCAACCCCAAAGGGTTCCGATCCCCACCACCCCGACCCCGAAGGAAGCGCCCGGTCCTCAAAGGTCCCCCGGGCTCCCAAAGGACCACCCGGCCCTCAAGGGTCCCCCAGACCCCCAAAGGACCCCCCGGGCCCCAAAGGGCCCCTCCCCCTTGGCCCCCAAAGGGCCCCTCCAGGGCCCCTCCCCCCTTGGCCCCAAAGGGCCCCTCCCCCCTCTTCCTCCCTCTCCTCCCCCTCCCCCTCCTCCTCCTCCCCTCCCCCTCCTCCCCCCTCCCCTCCCCCTCCCCCATCTTTTAATATTTTTTTTGTGCATTGAGACACAGAAGGGTCCCCCCGAGCCCCCCAAAGGGCCCCCGGCGCCCCAAAGGCTCCTGAGCCCCATTTTAATACTTTTTAAGGCATTATTATATCTTTTCAGAACAAATTATTATTTTAGGGAATTATTTCGGCGAAACGGTTAGAGACATTTTAAAAGATGATTTTTGAAGATGTTTTTAGAAGAGGATTTGAGGGTGAAACTCTGTGGTCGTTATAATACACAAGTTCCATTTGATCAGTGTCGTAAGGTCTCATACCCCAGCCCCAAAGGCCTCCGGTCCCCCTAATGCCCTCGAGTCCCAAAGACCACCGGGACCCCCCCCCCCATTTTTTTAAAAATAATTTTTGAATTTTTTTTAACCATGGTATTTTTTTTAACTTTTTTACGTATCTTAAAATGATATGAAATATGCTTACGGCACTACCAATCGTACTCTGTGCGTGTTCATAGACACGACGCGGCTTTCCCACTGGTACTCTATGGCAGGTTATCGACACTACCTAGTTTATTGTGTGCATTAAATCAGTATTTTTTTTCGCAGTGGAAGGATAAACACACAATTCATATCTGTAAAAAAGAGAAGATGAATTATTCGACGAAAGTATGTACACATGAAAAAATCATCGTCGCGTTGAATGCTGACAAGGAGAAATACCTGAACTATGAAACGAGTGCAAGTGGTAACACTATTGGAAATGTGTGCATGCGTTGTCATGACAGTGAGAAGTTAGATTTCTTTGGAGTACCCAAGAATTTCAATCGTGTAAACGGTGGATATGCGAGAGTAACATTACCAGAAAAATTAGTGCTCAAAGAGAATGCAAACTTAAAAATAATTGTCGATGATCGGGGACAACTCCTTGCTACTGTTGCTGGTAACACATTACCTTGTTACATCCTATCAGCATCTTTCCGGTATTAGCATTTTAAAGAGAACAAGAAGAAGACAAGCATACTCCTGCAATAATGTCATTAATCATATCTTGTCAATATGTCAAAACTGCTATCTATGTAAAAATAATGTGACAATAGACAGTGAAATCGCAGGCAGAATAAAAAGGGCATTAGCAGACAATATCATCAATGAATATAAAGATGAATTGACGGAAAGTGAAGCGAAAGTGTACTAATAATGTATAATAATGTATTTAACATATTTTTATATTAATATTCTACATGTCGTTATTTCATTAAAAATATCTTATGCATTATTTGTTAAGTGTTCATTATTTTTAGGGTATGCTAGAACGTCAAACGTTCAGAATATCTATTAAAAAGGTCAGAGATGTAAGAAAAAGAATTTTTAGAGATAAAGATACTACTAGCAGGCTCAATTTTTCATAGAAGATAGAAAAGTTCAAGGTCTCTTCTGAATTTTACCAAAGAACACAATTCAATTCTAATTTCTCCAGAGAAAAAAAAAGCTTACACTTCAGTTTTAAGTTCACCAAGACATAAAAAATTTAAAGTTCAGTTCTAAATTTTTCCGTAGAAGATAGAAAAAGTTATACTATGATTGTGATTATTTTCTATGAAGATAAAAAGTTTCACTTTAATTCTAAATTTTCTTAAATTCAGTTCCGACTTTTCACATAGAGATGAAAAAAATTTAAAGTTCTGTTCCAAATTTTTCATAGAATATTGGAAAAGTTATACTTTGATCGTGAATATTCAAGTTCTCTTCTGAATTTTACCAAAGAACACAATTCAATTCTAATTTCTCCATAGAAAATAAAAAGCTTACACTTCAGTTTTAAGTTCACCAAGACATAAAAAATTTAAAGTTCACTTCTAAATTTTTCCGTAGAAGATAGGAAAAGTTATACTATGATTGTGATTATTTTCTATGAAGATTAAAAGTTTCACTTCAATTTTAAATTTCCTCAAAGAAGTGAAGAAAAGTTCAATTTCGATTCTGAATTTTCTCAATGAAAATGAAATAAGTTATTGATCAATTCTGTTTTCCTAAAATAATATAAAATTTTCCACTTCAATTCAGATTTTTCTCAAAGAGATGAAAAAATTTTAAATATTGTTCTAAATTTTTCATAGAAGATAGAAAAGTTCAAGTTCTAATCTGAATTTTACCAAAGAACATAATTCATTTCTAATATCTCCAGAGAAAATAAAAAGTTTCCATATCACTTTTAAGTTCACCAAGACATAAAAATTTAAAGTTCAGTTCTAAATTTTTCCATAGAAGATAGGAAAATTTATACTATGATTGTGATTATTTTCCATGAAGATAAAAAGTTTCACTTTAATTCTAAATTTTCTTAAATTCAATTCCGACCTTTCTCAAAGAGATGAAAAAATTTGAAGTTCTGTTCCAAATATTTTCCCGGAAAAAGAAAAGTTCAACTTCGATACTGAATTTTCACAATGAAAATGAAATAAGTTATTGATCGATTCTGTTTTCCTAAAATAATATAAAATTTTCCACTTCAATTCAGATTTTTCTCAAAGAGATGACAAAATTTTAAATATTGTTCTAAATTTTTCATAGAAGATAGGAAATTTATATCATGATTGTGATTATTTTCTATGAAGACAAAAAGTTTCACTTTAATTCTAAATTTTCTTAAATTCAGTTCCGACCTTTCTCAAAGAGTCAAATTTAAAGTTCTGTTCCAATATTTCCCCGAAAGAAGAAAGGAAAAGTTATACTATGATTATGACTATTTTCCATGAAGATAAAAAGTTTCACTTTAATTCTAAATTTTCTTAAATTCTGTTCCGACTTTTCACATAGAGATGAAAAAATTTAAAGTTCTGATCCAAATTTTTCTTAGAAGATAGAAAAGTTCAAGTTCTCTTCTGAATTTTACCAAAGAACACAATTCAATTCTAATTTCTCCAGAGAAAATAAAAAGCTTCCACTTCAGTTTAAGTTCACCAAGACATAAAAAATTTAAAGTTCTGTTCCAAATATTTCCCCGAAAGAAGAAAGGAAAAGTTATACTATGATTATGACTATTTTCCATGAAGATAAAAGTTTCACTTTAATTCTAAATTTTCTTAAATTCTGTTCCGACTTTTCACATAGAGATGAAAAAATTTAAAGTTCTGATTCAAATTTTTCTTAGAAGATAGAAAAGTTCAAGTTCTCTTCCGAATTTTGCCAAAGAACACAATTCAATTCTAATTTCACCAGAGAAAATAAAAAGCTTCCACTTCAGTTTTAAGTTCACCAAGACATAAAAAATTTAAAGTTCTGTTCTAAATTTTTCCGTAGAAGATAGGAAAAGTTATACTATGATTGTGATTATTTTCCATGAAGATAAAAAGTTTCACTTTAATTCTAAATTTTCTTAAATTCAGTTCCGACTTTTCACATAGAGATGAAAAAATTTAAAGTTCTGATCCAAATTTTTCTTAGAAGATAGAAAAGTTCAAGTTCTCTTCTGAATTTTATCAAAGAACACAATTCAATTCTAATTTCACCAAAGAAAATAAAAAGCTTCCACTTCAGCTTTAAGTTCACCAAGACATAAAAAATTTAAAGTTCAGTTCTAAATTTTTCCGTAGAAGATAGGAAAAGTTATACCATGATTGTGATTATTTTCTATGAACATAAAAAGTTTCACTTTAATTCTAAATTTTCTTAAATTCAGTTCCGGCTTTTCTCAAAGAGATGAAAAAATTTAAAGTTATGTTCCAAATATTTTCCTGAAAGAAGAAAAGTTCAACTTCGATTCTGAGTTTTCTTAATGAAAATGAAATAAGTTATTGATCAATTCTATTTTCCCAAAATAATATAAAAATTTTCCACTTCAGTTCAGATTTTTCTCAAAGAGATGAAAAAATTTAAAATATTGTTCCAACTATTTCTTAGAAGATAGAAAAGTTCAAGTTCTCTTCTGAATTTTACCATAGAATACATTTCAATTCTAATTTCACCAGAGAAAATAAAAAGCTTCCACTTCAGTTTTAAGTTCACCAAGACATAAAAAAATTTAAAGTTCAATTCTAAATTTTTCCGTAGAAGATAGGAAAAGTTATACTATGATTGTGATTATTTTTCATGAAGATAAAAAGTTTCACTTTAATTCTAAATTTTCTTAAATTCAGTTCCGACCTTTTTCAAAGAGATGAAAAATTTAAAGTTCTGTTCCAAATATTTTCCAGGAAGAAGAAAAGTTCAACTTCGATTTTGAATTTTCTTAATGAAAATGAAATAAGTTATTGATCAATTCTATTTTCCCAAAATAATATAAAAATTTTCCACTTCAGTTCAGATTTTTCTCAAAGAGATGAAAAAATTTAAAATACTGTTCCAAATATTTCTTAGAAGATAGAAAAGTTCAAGTTCTCTTCTGAATTTTACCATAGAATACATTTCAATTCTAATTTCACCAGAGAAAATAAAAAGCTTCCACTTCAGTTTTAAGTTCACCAAGACATAAAAAAATTTAAAGTTCAATTCTAAATTTTTCCGTAGAAGATAGGAAAAGTTATACTATGATTGTGATTATTTTCCATGAAGATAAAAAGTTTCACTTTAATTCTAAATTTTCTTAAATTCAGTTCCGACTTTTCACATAGAGATGAAAAAAATTTAAAGTTCTGTTCCAAATTTTTCATAGAAGATTGGAAAAGTTATACTTTGATCGTGAATATTCAAGTTCTCTTCTGAATTTTACCAAAGAACACAATTCAATTCTAATTTCTCCAGAGAAAATAAAAAGCTTCCACTTCAGTTTTAAGTTCGCCATGACATAAAAAATTTAAAGTTCAGTTCTAAATTTTTCCATAGAAGATAGGAAAAGTTATACTATGATTGTGATTATTTACCATGAAGATAAAAGTTTCACTTTAATTCTAAATTTTCTTAAATTCAGTTCCGACTTTTCACATAGAGATGAAAAAATTTAAAGTTCTGTTCCAAATTTTTCATAGAAGATTGGAAAAGTTATACTTTGATCGTGAATATTCAAGTTCTCTTCTGAATTTTACCAAAGAACACAATTCAATTCTAATTTCTCCAGAGAAAATAAAAAGCTTCCACATCAGTTTAAGTTCACCAAGACATAAAAAATTTAAAGTTCAGTTCTAAATTTTTCCATAGAAGATAGGAAAAGTTATACTATGATTGTGATTATTTTCCATGAAGATAAAAAGTTTCATTTTAATTCTAAATTTTCTTAAATTCAATTCCGACCTTTCTCAAAGAGATGAAAAATTTAATCTTCTGTATTTTACCAACGAACACAATTCAATTCTAATTTCTCCAGAGAAAATAAAAGCTTCCACTTCAGTTTTAAGTTCACCAAGACATAAAAAATTTAAAGTTCTGTTCTAAATTTTTCCGTAGAAGAAGGAAAAGTTATACTATGATTGTGATTATTTTCCATGAAGATAAAAAGTTTCACTTTAATTCTAAATTTTCTTAAATTCAGTTCCGACTTTTCACATAGAGATGAAAAAATTTAAAGTTCTGTTCCAAATTTTTCATAGAAGATTGGAAAAGTTATACTTTGATCGTGAATATTCAAGTTCTCTTCTGAATTTTACCAAAGAACACAATTCAATTCTAATTTCTCCAGAGAAAATAAAAAGCTTCCACTTCAGTTTTAAGTTCACCATGACATAAAAAATTTAAAGTTCAGTTCTAAATTTTTCCATAGAAGATAGGAAAAGTTATACTATGATTGTGATTATTTCCTATGAAGATTAAAAGTTTCACTTCAATTTTAAATTTTCTCAAAGAAGTGAAGAAAAGTTCAACTTCGATTCTGAATTTTCTCAATGAAAATGAAATAAGCTATTGATCATTTCTATTTTCTCAAAATATTATAAAATTTCACACTTCAATTCAGATTTTTCTCAAAGAGATGAAAAAATTTAAAATACTGTTCCAAATTTTCCATAGAAGATAGAAAAGTTCAAGTTCTCTTCTGAATTTTACAAAAGAACATAATTCAATTCTAATTTCTCCAGAGAAAATAAAAGCTTCCACATCAGTTTAAGTTCACCAAGACATAAACAATTTAAAGTTCAGTTCTAAATTTTTCCATAGAAGATAGGAAAAGTTATACTATGATTGTGATTATTTTCCATGAAGATAAAAAGTTTCATTTTAATTCTAAATTTTCTTAAATTCAATTCCGACCTTTCTCAAAGAGATGAAAAAATTTAAAGTTCTGTTCCAAATATTTTCCCGGAAAAGAAAAGTTCAACTTCGATTCTGAATTTTCTCAATGAAAATGAAATAAGTTATTGATCAATTCTATTTTCCTAAAATAATATAAAATTTTCCACTTCAATTCAGATTTTTCTCAAAGAGATGACAAAATTTAAAATATTGTTCCAAATTTTTCATAGAAGATAGAAAAAGTTATACTTTGATTGTAAATATTCTTCATGAAGATATGGAGCTCCACTTTATTTCTAAGTTTTCTCGAAGAAGTGCAAAATGTACAAGTTCTCTTCTGAATTTTCTTAGAGAAGAGAAAAAAAGTTAGCTCAATTCTGAAATTTACCAGTGAAAATGAAAAAGCTTCCATTTCAGTTCCTAATTTCTCAAAGACATAAAAATTTAAAGTTCAATTCTAAATTTTTCCATAGAAGATAGGAATGGCTATACTATGATTGTGA
This sequence comes from Artemia sinica, assembly GCA_027921565.1. NCBI lineage: Eukaryota > Metazoa > Arthropoda > Branchiopoda > Anostraca > Artemiidae > Artemia > Artemia sinica. The sequence goes on from CM051262.1 coordinate 64,843,678, forward strand.
TTATTTTCCATGAAGATAAAAAGTTTCACTTTATTTCTAAATTTTCTTAAATTCAGTTCATTCATCTAACCACAAAAAAATTGTTCCAATTTTTCATAGAAGATAGAAAAAGTTATACTTTGATTGTAAATATTCTTCATGAAGATATGGAGCTCCACTTTATTTCTAAGTTTTCTCGAAGAAGTGCAAAATGTACAAGTTCTCTTCTGAATTTTCTTAGAGAGGAGAAAAAAAGTTAGCTCAATTCTGAAATTTACCAGTGAAAATGAAAAAGCTTCCATTTCAGTTCATAATTTCTCAAAGACATAAAAATTTAAAGTTCAATTCTAAATTTTTTCCATAGAAGATAGGAATGGCTATACTATGATTGTGATTATTTACCATGAAGATAAAAAGTTTCACTCTATTTCTAATTTTTCTTAAATTCAGTTCATTCATCTAACCACCAAAAACAATAGGTTAGGTTTAGTATAAATAAATATTAATAAATAAATAGAAACATTTCTCCATGTTTAAGTTAGGCTAGGTTAGGTTAACTTATCATGAGCGCTCATGATAAGCTAACCTAACCTAACTTAAACATTGTAAAAAGATTAAATTAGGTTAGGTTAGACTAGATTAAGTTAGGTCAGGTTAAGTTAGGTTAGGATAGGTTAGCCTACGTACGCGCGCTTAGGTTAGGTGAGAGACAGGCAAAAAGTTAGGTGTATGACTAGGTTAGGTTAGATTAAGTTAGGTTAGGTTAAGTTAGGTTAGGCTAGGTTAGCCTACGTACGCGCGCGTACGTAGCCTAACCTAGCCTAACCTAACTTAACCTAACCTAACTTAATCTAACCTAACCTAACCTAGTCATACACCTAACTTTTTGCCTGTCTCTCACCTAACCTAAGCGCGCGTACGTAGGCTAACCTATCCTAACCTAACTTAACCTGACCTAACTTAATCTAGTCTAACCTAACCTAATTTAATCTTTTTACAATGTTTAAGTTAGGTTAGGTTAGCTTATCATGAGCGCTCATGATAAGTTAACCTAACCTAGCCTAACTTAAACATGGAGAAATGTTTCTAATTATTTATTAATATTTATTTATACCTAACCTAACCTATTGTTTTTGGTGGTTAGATGAATGAACTGAATTTAAGAAAAATTAGAAATAGAGTGAAACTTTTTATCTTCATGGTAAATAATCACAATCATAGTATAGCCATTCCTATCTTCTATGGAAAAAATTTAGAATTGAACTTTAAATTTTTATGTCTTTGAGAAATTATGAACTGAAATGGAAGCTTTTTCATTTTCATTGGTAAATTTCAGAATTGAGCTAACTTTTTTTCTCCTCTCTAAGAAAATTCAGAAGAGAACTTGTACATTTTGCACTTCTTCGAGAAAACTTAGAAATAAAGTGGAGCTCCATATCTTCATGAAGAATATTCACAATCAAAGTATAACTTTTTCTATCTTCTATGAAAAATTTGGAACAATATTTTAAATTTTGTCATCTCTTTGAGAAAAATCTGAATTGAAGTGGAAAATTTTATATTATTTTAGGAAAATAGAATTGATCAATAACTTATTTCATTTTCATTGAGAAAATTCAGAATCGAAGTTGAACTTTTCTTTTCCGGGAAAATATTTGGAACAGAACTTTAAATTTTTTCATCTCTTTGAGAAAGGTCGGAATTGAATTTAAGAAAATTTAGAATTAAAATGAAACTTTTTATCTTCATGGAAAATAATCACAATCATAGTATAACTTTTCCTATCTTCTATGGAAAAATTTAGAACTGAACTTTAAATTTTTTATGTCTTGGTGAACTTAAACTGATGTGGAAGCTTTTTATTTTCTCTGGAGAAATTAGAATTGAATTATGTTCTTTGGTAAAATTCAGAAGAGAACTTGAACTTTTCTATCTTCTATGGAAAATTTGGAACAGTATTTTAAATTTTTTCATCTCTTTGAGAAAAATCTGAATTGAAGTGTGAAATTTTATAATATTTTGAGAAAATAGAAATGATCAATAACTTATTTCATTTTCATTGAGAAAATTCAGAATCGAAGTTGAACTTTTCTTCACTTCTTTGAGAAAATTTAAAATTGAAGTGAAACTTTATCTTCATAGGAAATAATCACAATCATAGTATAACTTTTCCTATCTTCTATGGAAAAATTTAGAACTGAACTTTAAATTTTTTATGTCATGGCGAACTTAAAACTGAAGTGGAAGCTTTTTATTTTCTCTGGAGAAATTAGAATTGAATTGTGTTCTTTGGTAAAATTCAGAAGAGAACTTGAATATTCACGATCAAAGTATAACTTTTCCAATCTTCTATGAAAAATTTGGAACAGAACTTTAAATTTTTTCATCTCTATGTGAAAAGTCGGAACTGAATTTAAGAAAATTTAGAATTAAAGTGAAACTTTTTATCTTCATGGAAAATAATCACAATCATAGTATAACTTTTCCTATCTTCTACGGAAAAATTTAGAACAGAACTTTAAATTTTTTATGTCTTGGTGAACTTAAAACTGAAGTGGAAGCTTTTTATTTTCTCTGGAGAAATTAGAATTGAATTGTGTTCGTTGGTAAAATTCAGAAGATTAAATTTTTTCATCTCTTTGAGAAAGGTCGGAATTGAATTTAAGAAAATTTAGAATTATAATGAAACTTTTTATCTTCATGGAAAATAATCACAATCATAGTATAACTTTTCCTATCTTCTATGGAAAAATTTAGAACTGAACTTTAAATTTTTTATGTCTTGGTGAACTTAAACTGATGTGGAAGCTTTTTATTTTCTCTGGAGAAATTAGAATTGAATTGTGTTCTTTGGTAAAATTCAGAAGAGAACTTGAATATTCACGATCAAAGTATAACTTTTCCGATCTTCTATGAAAAATTTGGAACAGAACTTTAAATTTTTTTCATCTCTATGTGAAAAGTCGGAACTGAATTTAAGAAAATTTAGAATTAAAGTGAAACTTTTATCTTCATGGTAAATAATCACAATCATAGTATAACTTTTCCTATCTTCTATGGAAAAATTTAGAACTGAACTTTAAATTTTTTATGTCATGGCGAACTTAAAACTGAAGTGGAAGCTTTTTATTTTCTCTGGAGAAATTAGAATTGAATTGTGTTCTTTGGTAAAATTCAGAAGAGAACTTGAATATTCACGATCAAAGTATAACTTTTCCAATCTTCTATGAAAAATTTGGAACAGAACTTTAAATTTTTTCATCTCTATGTGAAAAGTCGGAACTGAATTTAAGAAAATTTAGAATTAAAGTGAAACTTTTTATCTTCATGGAAAATAATCACAATCATAGTATAACTTTTCCTATCTTCTACGGAAAATTTAGAATTGAACTTTAAATTTTTTTATGTCTTGGTGAACTTAAAACTGAAGTGGAAGCTTTTTATTTTCTCTGGAGAAATTAGAATTGAATTGTGTTCTTTGGTAAAATTCAGAAGAGAACTTGAACTTTTCTATCTTCTAAGAAATATTTGGAACAGTATTTTAAATTTTTTCATCTCTTTGAGAAAAATCTGAACTGAAGTGGAAAATTTTTATATTATTTTGGGAAAATAGAATTGATCAATAACTTATTTCATTTTCATTAAGAAAATTCAGAATCGAAGTTGAACTTTTCTTCTTCCTGGAAAATATTTGGAACAGAACTTTAAATTTTTTCATCTCTTTGAGAAAAGCCGGAACTGAATTTAAGAAAATTTAGAATTAAAGTGAAACTTTTTATGTTCATAGAAAATAATCACAATCATGGTATAACTTTTCCTATCTTCTACGGAAAAATTTAGAACTGAACTTTAAATTTTTTATGTCTTGGTGAACTTAAAACTGAAGTGGAAGCTTTTTATTTTCTTTGGTGAAATTAGAATTGAATTGTGTTCTTTGGTAAAATTCAGAAGAGAACTTGAACTTTTCTATCTTCTAAGAAAAATTTGGATCAGAACTTTAAATTTTTTCATCTCTATGTGAAAAGTCGGAACTGAATTTAAGAAAATTTAGAATTAAAGTGAAACTTTTTATCTTCATGGAAAATAATCACAATCATAGTATAACTTTTCCTATCTTCTACGGAAAAATTTAGAACAGAACTTTAAATTTTTTATGTCTTGGTGAACTTAAACTGAAGTGGAAGCTTTTTATTTTCTCTGGAGAAATTAGAATTGAATTGTGTTCTTTGGTAAAATTCAGAAGAGAACTTGAACTTTTCTATCTTCTAAGAAAAATTTGGATCAGAACTTTAAATTTTTTCATCTCTATGTGAAAAGTCGGAACAGAATTTAAGAAAATTTAGAATTAAAGTGAAACTTTTTATCTTCATGGAAAATAGTCATAATCATAGTATAACTTTTCCTATCTTCTATGTAAAAATTTAGAACTGAACTTTAAATTTTTTATGTCTTGGTGAACTTAAAACTGAAGTGGAAGCTTTTTATTTTCTCTGGAGAAATTAGAATTGAATTGTGTTCTTTGGTAAAATTCAGAAGAGAACTTGAACTTTTCTATCTTCTAAGAAAAATTTGGATCAAACTTTAAATTTTTTCATCTCTATGTGAAAAGTCGGAACAGAATTTAAGAAAATTTAGAATTAAAGTGATAACTTTTTCATCTTCATGAAAATAGTCATAATCATAGTTGAACTTTACTTCTTTCGGGGAAATATTTGGAACAGAACTTTAAATTTGACTCTTTGAGAAAGGTCGGAACTGAATTTAAGAAAATTTAGAATTAAAGTGAAACTTTTTATCTTCATAGAAAATAATCACAATCATGATATAAATTTCCTATCTTCTATGAAAAATTTAGAACAATATTTAAAATTTTGTCATCTCTTTGAGAAAAATCTGAATTGAAGTGGAAAATTTTATATTATTTTAGGAAAACAGAATTGATCAATAACTTATTTCATTTTCATTGTGAAATTCAGAATCGAAGTTGAACTTTTCTTTTTCCGGGAAATATTTGGAACAGAACTTCAAATTTTTTCATCTCTTTGAGAAAGGTCGGAATTGAATTTAAGAAAATTTAGAATTAAGTGAACTTTTTATCTTCATGGAAATAATCACAACATAGTATAACTTTTCCTATCTTCTATGGAAAAATTTAGAACTGAACTTTAATTTTTATGTCTTAGTGAACTTAAAAGTGATATGGAAACTTTTTATTTTCTCTGGAGAAATTAGAAATGAATTATGTTCTTTGGTAAAATTCAGATTAGAACTTGAACTTTTCTATCTTCTATGAAAAATTTGGAACGGTATTTTAAATTTTTTCATCTGTTTGAGAAAAATCTGAACTGAAGTGGAAAATTTTTATATTATTTTGGAAAATAGAAATGATCAATAACTTATTTCATTTTCATTGAGAAAATTCAGAATCGAAATTGAACTTTTCTTCACTTCTTTGAGGAAATTTAAAATTGAAGTGAAACTTTTAATCTTCATAGAAAATAATCACAATCATAGTATAACTTTTCCTATCTTCTACGGAAAAATTTAGAAGTGAACTTTAAATTTTTTATGTCTTGGTGAACTTAAAACTGAAGTGTAAGCTTTTTATTTTCTATGGAGAAATTAGAATTGAATTGTGTTCTTTGGTAAAATTCAGAAGAGAACTTGAATATTCACGATCAAAGTATAACTTTTCCAATATTCTATGAAAAATTTGGAACAGAACTTTAAATTTTTTTCATCTCTATGTGAAAAGTCGGAACTGAATTTAAGAAAATTTAGAATTAAAGTGAAACTTTTTATCTTCATAGAAAATAATCACAATCATAGTATAACTTTTCCTATCTTCTACGGAAAAATTTAGAACTGAACTTTAAATTTTTTATGTCTTGGTGAACTTAAAACTGAAGTGTAAGCTTTTTATTTTCTCTGGAGAAATTAGAATTGAATTGTGTTCTTTGGTAAATTCAGAAGAGACCTTGAACTTTTCTATCTTCTATGAAAAATTGAGCCTGCTAGTAGTATCTTTATCTCTAAAAATTCTTTTTCTTACATCTCTGACCTTTTTAATAGATATTCTGAACGTTTGACGTTCTAGCATACCCTAAAAATAATGAACACTTAACAAAATAATGCATAAGATATTTTTAATGAAATAACGACATGTAGAATATTAATATAAAAATATGTTAAATACATTATTATACATTATTAGTACACTTTCGCTTCACTTTCCGTCAATTCATCTTTATATTCATTGATGATATTGTCTGCTAATGTCCTTTTTATTCTGCCTGCGATTTCACTGTCTATTGTCACATTATTTTTACATAGATAGCAGTTTTGACATATTGACAAGATATGATTAATGACATTATTGCAGGAGTATGCTTGTCTTCTTCTTGTTCTCTTTAAAATGCTAATACCGGAAAGATGCTGATAGGATGTATCAACAGGTAATGTGTTACCAGCAACAGTAGCAAGGAGTTGTCCCCGATCATCGACAATTATTTTTAAGTTTGCATTCTCTTTGAGCACTAATTTCTCTGGTAATGTTACTCTCGCATATCCACCGTTTACACGATTGAAATTCTTGGGTACTCCAAAGAAATCTAACTTCTCGCTGTCATGACAACGCATGCACACATTTCCAATAGTGTTACCACTTGCACTCGTTTCATAGTTCAGGTATTTCTCCTTGTCAGCATTCAACGCGACGATGATTTTTTCATGTGTACATACTTTCGTCGAATAATTCATCTTCACTTTTTTACAGATATGAATTGTGTGTTTATCCTTCCACTGCGAAAAAAATACTGATTTAATGCACACAATAAACTAGGTAGTGTCGATAACCTGCCATAGAGTACCAGTGGGAAAGCCGCGTCGTGTCTATGAACAAGCACAGAGTACGATTGGTAGTGCCGTAAGCATATTTCATATCATTTTAAGATACGTAAAAAAGTTAAAAAAATACCATGTTAAAAAAATTTCAAAAATTATTTTTAAAAAATGGGGGGGGGGGGGTCCCGGTGGTCTTTGGGGGCTCGAGGGGCATTAGGGGGACCGGGGGCCTTTGGGGCTGGGGTATGAGACCTTACGACACTGATCAAATGGAACTTGTGTATTATAACGACCACAGAGTTTCACCCTCAAATCCTCTTCTAAAACATCTTCAAAATCATCTTTTAAAATGTCTCTAACCGTTTCGCCGAAATAATTCCCTAAAATAATAATTTGTTCTGAAAAGATATAATAATGCCTTAAAAAGTATTAAAATGGGGCTCAGGAGCCTTTGGGGCGCCGGGGCCCTTTGGGGGGCTCGGGGGGGGGAGGCCCTTCTGTGTCTCAATGCACAAAAAAATATTAAAAATGGGGGAGGGGGAGGAGGGAGGGGGAGGAGGGAGGAGGGGGAGGGGCTGGGGTGGGAGGAGAGGAGGGAGAGGGAGGGGAGGGCCCTTTGGGGGCCAAGGGGGGAGGGGCCCTTTGGGGCCCGGGGGTCCTTTGGGGGTCTGGGGGACCCTTGAGGGCCGGGTGGTCCTTTGGGAGCCCGGGGGACCTTTGAGGACCGGGCGCTTCCTTCGGGGTTGGGGTGGTGGGGATCGGAACCCTTTGGGGTTGGGGTAGAGGACCTCACGACACTGTTCAATGGAACTTGTGTATTATAACGACCACAGAGTTTCACCCTCAAATCCTCTTCTAAAATCTCTTCAAAAATCATCTTTTAAAATGTCTCTAACTGTTTCGCCGAAATAATTCCATAACCTGTCTAAAACAGTTTCGCCCAAATAATCCCTAAACGTAATTTCAGCGTGTTCCTTTTGTTTTTGGCATCTCTGCGCTAACGCATTTCAAATTAATAAGAAACCTGATTCCCGCGCTAAAACAATTCATCGCTAAGATGTTTCTTGGAGAACTGTTTCCATGGCGTTTGGTTATTAATATCTTTTGGAGTTCGACCAAAAGAGTTGTTTCCGAGGCAAAGACATTAATGACTTGGATCTATTCCTGGAGAAATGTTGACAGTACCTGTCAGACATTATTAAACTTTGCCTGGAAACAATTTGATTAATGACTGACAGCACAGGTGTTCCAAATTCCCAATCGATTACGCAATCAATTTCTCAGAAATCCATTTCCTCTAGGGACTCTATGCCCATATATGGTGCCCCCGTGGGGCTTTAGGGTCATCTCTACTCCCTTCCTACATCATTTGCTATTTCAAAAGCAACTTTACTAACAGTGTTCCATCCTCCTTCTGCATTAACAAACACAAATACAAACAGAGTTTGTATCTGTATCAAATTTAAAAGCTCTTATTTTAAAAATTCATAAAAATAATTATTATTTAAGATGGCCACTAGACTTTTACTTAACTTCCTCTTTTAACCCAAACATTGCTTCTAATTCAGTATTCAGTATTATATTTAGAAGTTCTTGTCACCCATGGAGTTATATTCCTAATATTAATTCTAAAAGAAATACTAATATGCTTCTAAATTTCTATTGTGAATAAAACGAATATGTCTTAAAAGGCCTGGTAATATATTTAAGATATAGGTCCAAAACTTAATCATCATTACGGATTATGAATTATCTTACATAACATCCAGTCTAGAATGGTGGATTACGGCAAATTCAGCCCTTACATGTTCAAACCTTAATGTATTAGGGGGGCACTTACATGTTTAGCCCTTAGTGCATAAAAGGGACTAACATTGTAGTCTGCTCTGCACCTTTATTAATATAAGTAGCTTAAAGCCCAAGGCCGTATCCAGGGGGGGGGGGGGTACCCGGTTTGAACCCCCCCCCCCAAATTTTTGACCGACTCGAAAATAAGTCGAAAATTAGTAAAACCTAGGTAAAAATCAGTAAAATTAGTCGAAAACTGAGTAAAAATTAGTAAACCCCCCCCCAAAAAAAAAAGTCAAAAATTAGTAAAAACCCCCTGAACAAAAATCCTGGATACGGCCCTGTTAAAGCCCATTCACAATCAGATTTTACTGATATCAATATTTAGCAAATGCTAATTTACAGCCAATCAGGATTTTCTACGGAATTTTTCAGCTATCATAAAATTCTAAGAAAAATTTAATTGTGTCAAACTAGCTCTAAATAAATCTTGGTATTCTTAAAACCTTATTGTGAATGGTCCTTATATATACATATATATATATATATATATATATATATATATATATATATATATATATATAATATATATATATATATATATATATATATATATATATATATATATATATAATATATATATATATATATATATATATATATATATATTATATATATATATATATATATATAATATATATATATATATATATATATATATATATATATATATATAATATATATATATATATATATATATATATTATATATATATATATATTTATATATATATATATATATATATATATATATATATATATATATATATATACATACATATATATATATTTATATATATATATATATTTATATATATAGATATATATATATATATATATATATATAATATATATATATATATATATATAATATATATATCTATATATATATATATATATATATATATATATATATATATATATATAGATATATATATATATATATATATATATATATATATATATATATATATATATATATATATATATATATATATATATTATATATAACGAAAATAATAACAAACAATTAATTAAAATTAGTGACAGTTGGGTTCTGGAGCACACTGTTAATGTTTTCTCTTTGTGTTTAGTCACGTTTCCAGGAATCAGTGTTTCCACTTTTTCCTCCAGAAACCACTTTTAGAAAGCTGCAGAATTACCAGTACTAATAGTAATAAAAGAAAACAAAAGCCGAAATACTGAAATTTACATATTTGATAAGCAAAATTACTTGTTCTGCAGCAACCAGTAGCTCGTCACAGCATCAGCACACAACAGTGTTAATAAACAATATGATGTTAATGTTTGGTTTATGATTCTGGTTGTATCTGAGCACCTCTGCCTTGTCAAGTCCCCTCTTTACAGTCCTTCACCAATGTATTTAAAATGTTTCTGGAGGTATTTCAGTTGTTCTTATCTGAAAAGTGTGATGACATTGGTAATATACTCTAGATTCCCATTTAGATGTTTCAAGCAATGTAGTATTAATGAGCAATGAGAACTTGTAATGTAAGAACTGTAGAAAGATTCAGAAATGTAACGATCGTAGTTATGGATACACTACCTAGAGTTTAATTTTTCGCAATCCACCTTTTCAATGGTTAGTTGAGAAGAACGGAGCCGTCTCGCTATAGAAAACAAGGACTTGTGATGTGTTACAGAAAACTAAAAGAAGAACCTCAATTCTCCTGTTTTACTCCTCCCAAATCAGGATCACTTTTGAGAGTCAGAAGAAGATACTAAGAGTTTCATACTACCACAAACTTCTTTTTGCCTCGCCAGTTTAGAAAAGTGGAGTCATCTTACTATAGACAAGCAGAAGTTGTCATGTGTTACAAAAACCTTTGAATAAAATCTTTCAATTTATCTTTGTATACCCTCCTGCATCAGCGTCATAGCTGAGAGTCAGAAGTGGATACACTGCCTAGAGCACAAATCTTCTTTGTTTTGCCTTGCCAATAGAAGAGAGGGGAGCTATCTTACTATAGCAAATCAGAACGTTCCATGGGCTACACAAACCTTTGAAAAAAGCCTGTATTTTACCGTTGCATCCCTCCTGCACCAGAGCCATTGCTGAGTAATACTTGATTAATAACAAAAAAATAGTAATGTAGAACTGTAAAAAGGCTGTTTCAACATCAGCTAGGAGTTACCCAACTTTTCTAGTTCATAAAAGTGGAGCCACTTTTGTTGACCTGCCATGTGTTACAAAAGCCTTTGAATAAAAACCTTTATTTTATCGTTTTACACACCAGCATCAGGATCATTGTTGAGCAATATTCAATCAGAAGAGATTTTTTTTTTAAGGCTTCAAATAGGTGTTACAAGCGGAACAAAGAAATATTTTGTCAAAGAAGAGTTTTCAGGCAGTCCGTTAAGGTAATTTTGACAAAGATACTTTAATTTTTTTCTAAGATCTTGTTTAAGTTTCACAGTCAGACGGTAAGCTGCAAACAACTTTTCATCCGATTCATCACTTGGGTAATTTCTTTTTTTCTGGGGGGGGGGGGAAGAAGGTAAGAGGGCTGACTCCCTGGTGTTATTTCTTGTTTTTCATGCTTGTCTTGGCTCTTGTCTGGGTTGACAGGCTCTTTAGCTAGTTTGTTAGTAAGTATCCCAGGCCTTTTCCAAAACAGATATTCTTTGGCAAAACAAAATATTCAATCGAACAAATCGAAGCTTTCAATATTCACCCCCCCCCCTTTTAATATAATATGAACTTGTCATAGAAATTATTCAACGTCAAATATTTCTTTTTCAGGTTATAATACACGAAAAGACATAAGACACAAGAGACTTCAATCTAAAGATGGAACTTCGAATAAAGCAACCAATGTTGAAAAAGAAACAAACCAGTGACAATTATTCTGAAAATTTCTTTTTCTTTCTTACTCTCTAGATACTTTCCATTACGTATACACTTCGCTAATGAATTTTATTTGTCGTTTCTGCTTGTGTTAACATAAATTATTATTATATCTACCCATTTTCTCTAGCCTCGTTTCTCGTTTCTCTTAGGTACAACTGCGCTCGCTCTCCGTCCACTCTCACTTGTCTTTCGTTTGGCCCTAATAGATTTTCAGATAGAACAGCTTTTGGCAATCTATTCTTATTCCGAGATGAGCTTCCTTGAAAATAAAATTTCAGAATTCTCTCTAGGATTTTACAAAAGAATTTCTGATACTAAAATGGGGTTTAAAATTAAACTATCTAAATTGGACGTCAGTTAAAGGCCAAAAATAGACTTTGATGAGAAATTTCTTTACCAAACTTATCATCAAAGTTGACATCTTGCGATACTCTCGAGAATATAGAAAACAAAAATGATAGAATTATCCAGGATTTGACTCTAACGTGAAGTTCAGATCATATATGGAATGAAGTGCATCTACATTGAAAGGTCTGTATTTGCGAATTTGGGATTAGAATTAACGAAGGGAAAACGGATTAATTCTTTAAATCAGACGCTATTGGTGAAATTTGTGCTTAACCAGGCCGTTGCTTAAATACCTCCCGAATGACCGTGAATAAAAAAAAAGCGGTAATATTTACATTAATCATAATTATAAAAAGCCATTATTTACAAATTTGAGAGTGGGGTTTTGGAAGGGACATGTACCCAGGTTCCTTAAATTGCTCCGATCATACAGGTTGAAAACTATCGCATTCTTCAGATTTCAACGAGGTCTAACATGTCCACATTTCCTATTAAAATGTATCTATGAAACAACTGTTTCATGGGGTTCATTTGAACAATTCAGTGTCACTGATGGGACCACACTTAAAATGACACCCTGGATAAATGATGGAACTTTAGACCGTCCTGAATAAAATAGTTGTCTTGAAAATTCTATTCAATGCCATAAGAGGTTGTAGGGACAAATTGGGCGCTAAAGTTTCCTTCCAGTCGATTTCGGCCCTTAAAAAAAGCTTCGGAATTCGCGATCGCATGAATCCTATCCCTGACTTCCCTTAAGGTCCATCGTAGTGTGTACGAAAGCCCCTGCCTCCAATACTGGAAAATGGTTATGTACAACCTTCAAATCTTTGCTTTATTCTCAAAAATCATACATATGTAATTCGGTAAATTTAGTCGAAAAACTTAAAAACGAAAGTATCTCAGAAAATACAATTATAAGTAGTTTTGACACAGTCTCTCAGCATAACAATATTGATGTAACAATATCTGAAGAATTATTAGAAAATAAAATAAACAAAAACTATCATTTAGTAGAAGTTTCGGCAGCAGGAATAGATTGCGAGGTCTCAATGACCTTGCTTAAACTCTGTAAAAAGGAGGCCTATTCAATGCATTGCCAATTCCGTAATTATTTTTACCAGCAAAAAGAGCTGTCGTAATCTCTCTCGTCGATCGTGTCCTAAACATCTGTTCTGGTTCCTACATCACAGCAGAACTAAACTTTATCTGGGACATACTTTTTGAAATGGGTACCCTATTTTATTTATTAATAATGCAATTAACCGTGCACTGAAAAGATATTCCCGTAAAATCAATGGTAGTTTACCATGTGAGAATCCCGATAAGCCCTCAAACATAATTCACCTCCCATACATCCCAAAAATCACTACGAATCTTAAAAAACTCTGCACACAAAATAATCTGCATATAGTTTTTACCAATAGTTTCAAAATCATAAATTTCCTAAATTCTGGTAAAGATAAAACCCCAGTTACTCGCCAGAGGGGTCTATCAAATACCATGCGACTGTGGCAAATACTATGTAGGTAGAACTCACCAGAATTTAGAGAAACGCCTACAATGGCATGAAGATGATATCGATGCATAGATGATATCTACAAATGCATGAAGATGATATAGAAAACCAATACAAAACAATCGATACTTACATTTATATCAAAAACCTCCCACAAGTTAAAAGAGCTTGCGTAATCTCTCTCGTCGATCGTGTCCTAAACATCTATTCTGATTCCTACATCACTGCAAACTAAACTTTATCATGGACCTACTTTTTGGAAATGGGTATCCTATTTTATTTATTAATAATGCAAATTACCCGTGCACTGAAAAGATATTCCCGTAAAATCAATGGTAGTTTTACCTTGTGAGAATCCCGATAAGCCCTCAACATAATTCACCTCCCATACTCCCAAAATCACTACGAATCTTAAAAAACTCTGCACACAAAATATCTGCATATAGTTTTTACCAATAGTTCAAATCATAAATGTCCTAAATTCTGGTAAAGATAAAACCCCAGTTACTCGCCGAGAGGGGTCTATCAAATACCATGCGACTGTGGCAAATACTATGTAGGTAGAACTCACCAGAATTTAGAGAAACGCCTACAAATGCATGAAGATGATATCACCTAAGCTCTAAATTATAATAATGCTACTGCTTCTTTTGATTCTGCTTTAAGCAGCCATTTATTTGAAAATCCTAGCCAAAAAACACTTTTGAAGAACTTAAGATTAATAACAACATGTCCTTAAATAGGGACTTGGGGGAATATTCACTATATGCTCTATACACAAATTTGATTAAAAACGATCTTACAAAACATTTAAAGAAAACCAGTAGACATTAACACAGAACCAGTCACAAATAGAACTTAAAGGTTAGCGGCCAAAAAGGCAAGATTAGCAATAAGAACGTATTTTTAATTATTCTTCTTTAATTTCAATGAATTGCCTTGTTTCATCATACATTATTTATCAGTCCTGGTTGAACTTCGCAGAAGTAAGGATAATGGGACTGTTTTAAAACCATCATCCTTACTTCTGCGAAGTTCAACCAGCAGGACTGATAAATAATGTGTCTTAAGTTCTTCTTAAGTTTTTAATTAATCTTAAGTTCTTCAAAAAGAATTTTTTGGCTAGGATTTTCAAATAAATGGCTGCTTAAAGCAGAATCAAAAGAAGCAGTAGCATTATTATAATTTAGAGCTTAGGTGATATCATCTTCATGCATTTGTAGGCGTTTCTCTAAATTCTGGTGAGTTCTACCTACATAGTATTTGCCACAGTCGCATGGTATTTGATAGACCCCTCTCTGGCGAGTAACTGGGGTTTTATCTTTACCAGAATTTAGGAAATTTATGATTTTGAAACTATTGGTAAAAACTATATGCAGATTATTTTGTGTGCAGAGTTTTTTAAGATTCGTAGTGATTTTTGGGATGTATGGGAGGTGAATTATGTTTGAGGGCTTATCGGGATTCTCACATGGTAAACTACCATTGATTTTACGGGAATATCTTTTCAGTGCACGGTTAATTGCATTATTAATAAATAAAATAGGGTACCCATTTCCAAAAAGTATGTCCATGATAAAGTTTAGTTTTGCAGTGATGTAGGAATCAGAATAGATGTTTAGGACACGATCGACGAGAGAGATTACGACAGCTCTTTTAACTTGTGGGAGGTTTTTTTGATATAAAATGTAAGTATCGATTGTTTTGTATTGGTTTTCTATAAATAGTAAAATTGAGTTTATCTAAGCAACGAATAATTAACACATCTAGAAATGGGATTTTATTTTCAATTTCAAGGTAAACTGTAAACTTTTATCATATGTATTAAGGTCATCTAAAACACCCTAAGTTCATTTCCCCCATAATTCCAAAGTGAAATTACATAGTCCATGTAACGCCCCCAAAAGATATGTTTAAAAAAATACGAGTACAACACCCAATTTTTAATATGTTCTACATAAATATTCGCCAGTAACCCGGAAAGGGGTGCTCCCATCGGTAAACCATTAACTTGCTGGTAAAAATAATTACGGAATTGGCAATGCATTGAATAGGCCTACTTGTTACGGAGTTTAACCAAGGTCATTAAGACCTCGCAATCTATTCCCGCTGCCGAAACTTCTATTTAATGATAGTTTTTGTTTATTTTGTTTTCGAATAATTCTTCAGATACTTTTACATCAATATTGGCGTACTGAGAGACAATTTCAAAACTACTAATAATTGTATTTTCTGAGATATTTGCGTTTTTAAGTTTTTCGACTAAATCTACCGAATTACATATGTATGATTTTTGAGAATAAAGCAAAGGTTTTGAAGGCTGTACATAACCATTTTCCAATATTGGAGGCAGGGGCTTTCGTACACGCTACGATGGGTCTTAAGGGAAGCCAGGGATAGGACTCATGCGATCGCGAATTCCGAAGCTTTTCTTAAGGGCTGAAATCGACTGGAAGGAAACCTACCATCGCTTTAGCGCCAATTTGTCCCCACAACCTCTTATAACATTGAATAAAATTTTCAAGACAGCTATTTTATTCGGGACGGTCGAAAGTTCCATCATTTATCCAGGGTGTCATTTTAAGTGTGGTCCCATCAATGACACTGAATTGTTCAAATGAACCTCATGAAACAGTTGTTTCATAGATACATTTTAATAGGAAATGTGGACATGTTAGACCTCGTTGAAATCTCAAGAATGCGATAGTTTTCAACCTGTATGATCGGAGCAATTTAAGGACCCTGGGTACATGTCCCTTCTAAAACCCCACTCTCAAATTTGTAAATAATGGCCTGTTATAATTATGATTAATGTAAATATTACCGTTTTTTTTTATTCACGGCCATTCGGGAGGTATTTAAGCAACGGCCTGGTTAAGCACAAATTTCACATATAGCGTCTGATTTAGAGAAAACTCATCGTTTAGATTAAATAACTCTCTATGATTTCAAAGTTCCCCGTTAGAAGTTGAGGAAAAAAATAAGAGGAAACACTATTGCTATCCATACAAAAAAGTGATTTTCCTTTTTATTCAAACCAGGGAACTGTAAGTTTCCTGCATAGGGTATTAGGCCAAAACAGTTCCAGTAATGTATTCTTTATGTCGACCCGACGACAGTTCCCGGGGTTTCGTAATATTTTCCGCAAATTGCTTAAATTTATTTTCAAAATAAAATACTACTATCAATATTAATCTATTCAAATTAGTTTATTCAAAGGGTTCGTTAAAATCGAATCCTTTTTGAAAAGGATGTTTGAACTTTTTGTAAAATTATAATATTGGATAACAAATTTTAATGGGTAACTTTAGCGTAATGAACTTTACAAATCAGGAATTAGAATAAAACAGCATATTACTTTGATGCATAGGCCTATATCTTATAACACTTCAACTTTTACTGTTTCGGTTTCTTTTCTTTATCTCTCATTATCTACCGTTTATTTCCATGAACAGCTTCAAGTAAATGATAGCACAAATTCAGGTCAGAGCCACAAAATGATCAAGGAAAGCTTGAATAATCGGTTAATTTTTTACAGCTGCTTTTCTTGTAGGTGTTTTGGCTCTCCTTCAATTTATTCTTGGATAAAAGAATCTGTGTTAAATTGTGTATGAAACACACAAAATTAAGTGTGCGGAAGCATACCAAATGTTCACTGTGGCATATGATGAAGCTACCTTGGACCGAAGCAGAGTTTATCGTTGATATAAAATGTTTTCACTGGGACCGAACAGATGTGAACGACGAAGAGCATGCCGGACACCCGAGCACGTCAACTAACAGACGAAAACACTGACCAGGTGAAGAAAATAGTACTGGTCAATCATCAAATCACCTTTAGAGAAGCTGTGTGAGGATATAAACATCTCGGTTGGCTCTTCCAATCAATTTTACCAGTGATTTAGGCATGAGACGGGTCGCTACAAAATTCATATTAAAAGGAGCACCACATCAAAATTGCTACGGAGCTCTTGGACTCTGTCCGCGAGGGCCCAAATTTGTTCCAGAGGTTCATGACCGGGGAAAAGCATGAGTTTATGGTTATGACATGGAAACAAAATCTCAATTATCCCAACGGGAGGTACCGAACGAGCCAGCCCCAAAAAATTCGCCTTCGGTCATATTTGAATATTTTGCTTAGTTTCGATTACAGGCGCGTCGTGAATCACGAGTTCTTCCCACAGGGTAAAACTGTCAACAAGGCATGCTACCTGCAAGTTATGCGCCAGTTGCGTGAATCAATCGGCCAGAAATATCCACATTTGTGGAAGAACAAAAGTTAGCTTTTGCATAACGTTAAAGCCCATGCTCACACATCACTGCTTGTGCATGAATTTTTGACAAAAACAGCAAACTAGCAGTGCCGTGGCCACCGTATTCCCAGATATGACCCCTGTAATTTTTCTTGTTCCTGAAACTGAAGAGGCACATAAAAGGACGACGCTATGCTACGATCGATGGCGTGAAAACGGCATCGAAGATAGGGCTGAACAAGATCACAAAAATCGGCTTTTAAAGTGCTTCGAGGATTAGAAAAAGTGTATAATATCTGGTTGAGATTACTTTGAAGAGGGCAAAACAGATATTTAAGAATAAAAAAAAATGATAATAAAAACACATAATATTTCTTGAATAGACCTCCTATGTTCAGAAAATTGAAAATGACGAAATATTTCAGACTGACAAAGACCTTTTAATACAACACATTCAATTTTACTAGTAAAACGACTTAAATTCAATTTTTTTTTTTGGAGAGAGGGAGGAGATTCAAGTGTTGATTACGAGTCAGCAGCCCAGAGATACACATGAATTTTAACACGCTGCCTTGCGACCCTCAGCAATGTCTGTAATAAAAAAAAAAAAAAGTTAAGCATGACGAAAAAGAAAATCTTTGTTACATTAGAACCGATTAGGGAATGTTTAGGCAGAGGATATGGAAGTTTTCCTAAGGAAACATGACATTGAAATCATGTGCATGACAGAAACATAGATACCGTCTCCTACCTTGGCTATGATTAACGGGGATTCCTGTTATATTTCCCCATGCTGCCGTACATTCGGAGATCCCATGACGCACGGTGGCGTTGTCGGTTTCTACTGCAAAGAAAACGTACCTCATAGGATTCTGGATGTCGCAGTACCAAAGGACCATGACATCGAAGAATGTAGCTGTGGGCACGACCAAAAGGCGTACCTCGTCAAGTATTGCCATTGATATACGCCACGGTATATTTCCCACAAAGAGGACCATACCGGCGACAACTAGTGGAATACCTCCAACAAAGTAGCGACTTCATCAGAACAAAATATCCATATGCTGAAATCTTTCTTTGTGGGGACTTGAAGCCAAACTGGATCGAAAGCTCTACAGCCCTTCATCAAATAGTTAAAGTGAAAACACGGGGAGAGAACACCTTGACTTGATCTTCACTACACTTGGTGATTTCTACTTAGATCCTTAGGCGGAAGCACCACACTCAACAGTGACCATGCAACAGTTATATTACGGCCAAAGTCAACAATGAAACCCACTAAACCAACCCAGTTCACCTACAGTCCACTTACAGAAGAAGGTATAATTGGCTACAGAGAATGGCTCAAACTCAGTATGCTGGTTCCGCCTTTTCGAAAACAAAGACGCAAACAGAATGACCGAACTCCTCTATGAACAAACATTTGAGAGTACGAACGATTCTTCCCTGAAAAGTGAGTTAAAATTAGGGTACAGAATAAACCATGGGTTACTCCGACATTTAAACCAGCAATGGCAGAGCGAGACATGCTTTATGAGACAAAGCCACACTCTGACGAATATAAACGGAAGAGAAACATAGTAGTTAGACTACTAAAGCAAGCTAGACGTCTGTATGGACACCAAATTTTTGCTTGGTTGTCAGCCAGTGACCCAAGAAAGTTCCAAACAACTGTATGGAAATTAATGGGACAAAGTCTAAATCCATCCTGAGGGACCAGCAAGGAGAGAATTTAACCTCAGAAGCAATTAATGCACACTTTTCAAATATTTGCCACCAACAGCCTCCCCTCAAAACTTTGCCACAGAATGGTCCAATCGAAACCATCCCTATTATCACAGTTTCCCAGGTCCAAGAAAAACTCGAAAACCTAGACATTAGGAAAGCCTCGTGCCCTGGTGAAATTCTTATAAGGCTGATACATGCATGCTCCCCCTTACTGACTACACCATTGGCTATGGTGTATAACCAGTGCCTACTAGAAGGCATTTTCCCAGATAAGTTCAAAAAGGCATTTATCACACTAATTCCAAAGAAAACACCACCAATCTCACCATCCGATCTCAGGCCAATTTCAAAGACGCCCATCATTTCAAAAGTCTTCAAAGATTTTGTTTTACAGATTTTATTGTACATTTTATTTAACATTAAAGATTTTATTTTACACAAAATAGATCCTATGCAGTTCGTCGAGGACACAGCACAACTCATTATCTGGTCAGATTACTTCATGATCTACTAGAATACCTAGAAAATCCTGAGGCCCTTGCTGAAATAATAATATCTGATTTCGTGAAAGCTTTCAATCAGCTTGATCATGAGACTGTAATCAACGAAGCCCGTGCCCTGGAAGTCTCACAGTTTCTCTTATGTACCATCGCAAGTTTCCTTTCTGGTCGTTAATAGTGCGTTAACTCGAAAATGGGGAAACATCCAACTTCCAAGACATCACGTGTGGAGCGGCACAAGGAAGAAAATTAGGTCCCATCTTATTTGTTATAGTCATTAACCGACTGATGAGGCAACACAAACAGAGGTATACATTTGCAGATTTTGCTAAGACTGCTGCAGTTCCTGTCACAAACAGCCAATCAGCTCATACCCCTTGCTGCAGAGCTTCAACATAAAGCTGATCAAGTGAAGCTCAGATAAGCCTTGAAAAAAGCTGTGTAATGCGTGTATACTTCCTCAAGAAGAAAAGCATAAACGAATGTGCACCACCCCAAACAAGGAATCAGTAAAAATACTTGGTATCACATTAAGTGACGATTTCTAGTTTGGAGATCACATCAGACAGATCACAGCAAAAGCAGCTGGTTTTCTAAAATCCTTTGCAAATCTAAGAAGCTTTGAAATGACAGAGCAACTCTTTCTTTCATGCTATAAAACTTATGTACTGCCCGTAATAATGTTCGGTTGTCCTGTCTAGCACCGGTCGCTTACAGAGAAACACAGAGACCAACTGGAAACAATCCAGAAGAGTGCCTGCAAATAACTGTTGAGCCAAGTTATAAAAACTATGAACAAAGCTTGAGCCAAATCAAGCTCCGAACCCTGGATGAAGCGAGTGATGAAATGCTGTTGAATTTTGGAGCTGACATCGTGAAGTGCTCAACATACCGAGATATCCTGCCTCCGTTTACTTCGGAGACCCACGCAAACAAAACAAGGTTGGCAACTCTGACAGAAAGAAAAGAACTGTTGGAATGCCCGCCTACACACTCGACGACAAGATTTTTAAACTCCTTTGTGCCCTACTACGTCAGGTGTTACAACAACAGTGTCCTGAAGTTGAGGTGATGGCTCATCATTTGTGTTTTTTGGTGTTGTGTCTTTTTGTGCTTTTTTTTATGCTTTTGTTTGACGATACCCATGTTATTGCAGTGTGATAAAGGGAACGAATAAAGATTATTATTATTATTTAGTCACCTTACGGATTGAAACGCCATTTTGAGTACTGAACTAGCGCTCGTTAAGGCAAGACATAATTTTTACTTCGTGTTAGTTCTCAACTGTGATATCCAGTTTTATTTCAATTATTGCACTGTTGATTCTGGGGCCCCTTATATTTGGATTTAGAAGAAAGGGGCCCACGCCCGTAAGTTTTTTGAAATGTCATTTTGATGAGTTGAGGAAAGAAGCGAGCGTACTGTATATTTAGCGATATATTAATTATCGATACAATATAATTAGCGATGTCTCTCACGAAAAAGTATTTTGATGAACGTATGGACAACTTAAAACAACTGGTAGAAAAATCTTCGTACGGAGAATGCAGCGTTGAAAACAAGAGAACACTGGCTTGAAATCTGCTCTTGTGGCAGTTAAAAATCAGGTTTTAAGAACTGAATTGTATGTTAAACGCAAGAATCTTCTTATCCATGGAATTCCTAACAAGGAAAATGAAAATATTGAAGAAACCGTTAATGATTTTTTGTCAGAAATGTCGGTACGGAACTACAGGGATATTAAGTTCACGGCCATCTATAGACTTAGAAGCAAGGCTAAAAGTCCCAGGAAACAAAAGTCACATCCGGCATCGGACCCTATTCTTGTATCTGTTCTAAATCTTCGACATAAGGACAATATTATGGCTTGTGTTGGTAATCTAAGAAATACAGGGAAAAGCGTCAGTATTGACCTTCCATTCGAGCTGGCTAAACGTCGGAAAGAACTTTTGAGTACGGGTTATAATTTAAGAAATTGTAAAGTTGCCTCCGATAAAGTGTCTCATACCAAAGTGGTTCAAAAGGGGACTAGGTTGTGGCTAGAATCTAAAAAGACTTCTAGTTCTAACTGGATCAAGGTTGATGACGCATGCTACGACCCACTTACCCTAGTTTTCCCCTCGGTCAATTCTGATTTCGATTCTGACGCATGATTATTAGTGAGTGCTCGCTTCCGCTTAATATACTATATCTTCAAAAAATGTGCTGTTCGTTAATGTTATTTGTCTTTTTGTATTTTTCCCTTTTATTTGTGTTTCTATACCCTCAGTATTTACACCTTCCTGTGCTATTTTACTTGTTATTTTTTTTTGTTTCAGAGCAAAATAATCAAGTTCATGTCATAGCCTTTTTAATTCGGATTAAGAGGTTGACGTCACTGGTGTTCACGCGACTACAGCATGGCTCTCTGTCACCTGCATGGGTAAGTAATTATGGTTGAGACTAATTCTCTATTGGGGATTAACGCTAACATAACACTAGGGAAATTAAATGATTATGAATGTGGGAGAGTTAATTTTAATGAAATTATAAATAATCCGGTTGGTAAAGCCCCCAATATGAATTTATATGAAAATTTTGAGAATATTATTGATAGTGTGTTTGTGGAGGAGCTGAGATTTTGGGACTCCGGAGCTCGGTGGGTTGATGCACTCCCGGTTGTGCATCTAAACGTTCAGGGCCTAAATTGCTCGTTTGATGATATTCAATTATTATGTAGGAATTCGTGCCCTGCAATTATCGGTCTCTGTGAAACATTTTTGAGCGAGAAAAATCAGGTGCTTTTGGATATTCCCGGTTATATGTCGATATTTCTTAACCGCAAGACGGCCCAAAAAGGTGGACTCGGATTTTACATCCGAAATAATTTTCATGCTGTACTAAGACAGGATTTATGTACAAATAATGAAAAGGTATTTGAGTCACTTTTTATAGAAGTCCCAATCAACGCTAAGGAAAGGATAATAATAGGCGAAGTATATCGTTCTCCAAGTGGGTCTATAACCCAATTTATGGAAACATTAGAAGATGTTCTTGGAAAAGTTTTTTCTGAAAAATCCGAAGTTGTATTAATGGGCGACTTTAACATCGACCTTGCGGAACCGTCATCTAGACAGGCTTCTGATCTTTTGTCTTTACTAATTTCGTATGGATTAGCTCCTTGTATAAACATACCGACAAGGATTTCTAACCAGACAGCAACATTAATTGACAATATTTTTTCATCACTACACTCCATTAAGAATGAAGTACTGCTTTCTGATACTTCCGACCATTTGCCAGTTGCAGCCTTGTTTCCAATCCTCCAAAATCCACAAAGATTAGTCCCCCAAGATACACCGAGATTATGTTGCTCACCAGTGGAGCTGGATAAACTGAAAGAAGATCTGAGTACATCTTCATGGGACTTTTCATTACCAGAAAATATTAATTTGGGCAATTATAACGATATATTTGGCCAGTTTTATGACACTGTTAAGGAAAAATTCGCGGCTTATTGTCTAAAAGCTCCTTTAAGGAATCCTCGATCAAGAAGATCAACACCCATAGCTCCCTGGCTAACACCGGGAGTCCTCAAGTCAATAAATAGGAAGCAGAACCTTTGGAAAGAGTACAAAAACAGACCAAGTGATGCTAAATTAGAAGCATTTAAGTTGTACCGTAATATGCTGAAATCAATTATTCGGAGAACAAAAACAGTGTATTATACTAAGAGATTTGATGATTGCGGTAGAAATATAAAGAAGACGTGGGACGTGATTAAGGAATTTAGTCGGCCATCGAAAAAACTAGAAGGTCTCCCTAAGTCTCTTATGGTAGACGATCAACTTATCACAGAAAAAGGCCAAGTACGACATCATATGAACAAATTCTTCGCGGAGATAGGGAAATCAACTGCTAATAGTGTTTCTCACTGCTCGGTGTCTCAGACTTGGAAGCAGTTCCTAGGCCCCCCGTGCTTGAAATCAATGGCTCTTGAGGACGTTACAGTGCAGGAAATTACAAATATTGTTTTGTCCTTAAAGAATTCTTCAACAGGTTTTGACAAAATTTCTGCTAAAGTAATTAAACATATCCTTCCGTCGATTATCACCCCACTTTGCCATTTGATTAATAGGTCATTTCAACTAGGAGTATTTCCTCAACGTCTTAAATTGTCGCGTGTGATAGCTCTCTTTAAAGGAGGTGACCGTGAGGATCCTGGGAATTATAGGCCGATCTCTCTTTTGTCAGTGTTCTCTAAGATATTTGAAAGGCCAATGCTCAAACGTCTGGTAAGGTTTCTTGAAGCTAAATCTTTTTTCCATAAGCATCAGTTTGGGTTTCGCGCAAAGTACTCTACAGAACATGCTTGTAATAAACTTCTTCAGTTTATACGACAATCTTTAGACTCTAATCTTATTCCTGCAGCCATTTTTCTTGATGTAAAGAAAGCTTTTGACAGCCTTACACACAAGATTCTCATTGGTAAACTTTCTCATCATGGTGTGCGTGGGGAAGCATTGTCTTGGCTCTCTTCATACCTTACTGACAGATCTATTGCCATGGAAAATACAGACAAGGAAGTTCCAATTGAATACGGAGTACCCCAAGGTTCTATTCTTGGGCCAACCCTATTCCTGATATATGTGAACGACCTCTACCGACTTCTAAACACCCCAATTCCCAATGTCTGCTGTGGATTGTGTCACAAATGTTACTCTCAGACTATGTCGGCGTCCACATCTGATAGTCGAGAAGAACTGGTATCATTTGCAGATGACACTACTCTAGGTGCTGCAGCTCCGGATGAGTCATCCCTTATTCTAAAGCTTCAAGCAATGACTGAAAAGATACTCAATTGGTTTGACATAAATCAACTAGCTTTAAATGTAAAAAAATCGTACCTTCTTATTTTTTCCCGTACAGGTGTGAGCTGCCCCACAATTACTGAGCTTCCTACACCAAGAGGCTCCATAAGTCGCCCCCCAGATCGATATGTGCGATTCCTGGGAGTTCTTTTGGATGAAAATTTATCGTTTAAGTTGCACGTTCAAGTAATAAGAGTGAAAATTTCCCGTGGACTTGGAATCATCCGTAAACTAAAGCGTTTATTTCCTTTTCCTATACTCCGTCTTTTATATTTCTCTCTCATTTTCCCTTATATATGTTACTGTTCGTCTGTGTGGATGTCTACATTTTCTTCTGTACTTGCTCCTGTTCATATTCTTCATGAGAAAGCGGTAACAGTTCTCCAGTCGACTACACACTCTCCTGTTAATCTCCTTAAGATTAGAGATATTTATGTTATATCTCTAGCTTCGTTGGCATATCAATTCTTCCACGGAGATCTCCCATTTTGTTTTTCTGGACTACTTAAGCCAGTAGGGGAAGTAAATTTTTACTCAGTTCGAAACAGGGAGGATGTTATGATTCCGGCTACTCCCTCGGTTCGTTCAGACTTTGGTCTGGTCGTGACTGTGGGACGTGCTTGGAACTTGGTTCCTGCTGAGATTCGTCAGTCACAAACACTTGGCTCCTTTAAAAGACAGATGAAAAGTTTCTTATTAAAGCTAAATATTAATTAGTTTATAGTTGTTGTATTGTTTTTTTTTTGTTGGCGTTGGATCCTCGATGATGTAGAGAATTTTTCATTTTTGATTTATTTATTTTTTGTCGGGTGATAGGAGGGTCGCTGTTTCGTGTGGACTGTCGGTGAGTTGACTTCTTTTCCTTATAGATTTATAAGTTAAACACTGTTTAGTATTGTTTATGCCAAGTTTTAATATTAGTCATTTATTCTGTGTCGTTTCCCAAATAACGGGCCATTGAGCCCTTTGGGATATTGTTTTTGTTATTGTTATTTATGGAAATAAATGGAACTTGAACTTGAACTTGAACTTCAAGTAACATAGAAACAGATGAAGTGAGCCACTTACTGCAATCAAAGTCAAATTCACGCTATTAACCATTAACATGCATTCAAAACCGAGTAAAAATTCAACTCACAAGATAAAAATTAAAGAATTTTAATGTTGAAAAGGAACTAATTCACAGGGATTTCGAGGCAAAAGACTTAATTTTCACTAAAAAAGTTGACTTTTGGGGAATATAAACTTGCCACCATTCGGAAATATGGCTCTAAAATATATCATTTAATGTTAGAAATATAAATTCGCAAATAATGTATGTGAAACCCTCTTCTACTTATGTAGTTACATATATTGCAATGTTTAAAGTTTCGTCAAGCGATTGAGGACCAAAATACAACAAAAATTTTACATAAAATACACAAATTATAGTCACACTAATGCCATGTTTAGCTTTACACAATAAAAAAAAGAAGAAGAAAAAGAAAGACCAAATTCCACGAGAGATAAAAGGGACATTTCTGAATTTTATAAAAGTCTAAATTTTATGCTTTGGGTAATCCCACCCTGACCCCCCCCCCCCATCCTCCCTTCTTCAACATGGATCTTTTGAAAACAATACAATAAATACAGTGGGTTTTCAACTTTCTGAAAGGAAGATCTCAGCGAGTGAAACTGGAGGGATATCTTAGCAGCAATGAGACAAAAGTCTTAAGTGGATTGGTTCAAGGTAGTGTTCTGGGTCCTTTACTATTCAATATTTACATAAATGATCTCCCAAATAACGTAGATTCAGAGATACTGCTTTATCCAGATGACACGAAAATCTTTTGCGCAATAACAAGCCTTGAAGATACAGAAATACTACAGCAAGACTTAAACAAAATAGCAGAATGGATGAAAGAATGGAGCATGGAAGTGAATACAGAAAAAAGTTGTCACGTTCAGCTAGGCCCAAAACACATTTCTCGGCACTACTGCTTTGAAGGACAACAGATAC
Organism: Artemia sinica; assembly: GCA_027921565.1. Lineage (NCBI taxonomy): Eukaryota > Metazoa > Arthropoda > Branchiopoda > Anostraca > Artemiidae > Artemia > Artemia sinica. The sequence goes on from CM051262.1 coordinate 64,870,416, forward strand.
CTATACAAGAAGAAGCGCGAGACTTGGGAGTGACAATAGACAGTGACACGACTTTCACCAAGCACTACGAGTCAATCATCTCTAAGTCATCACAAGTCTTGGGAATTATTTGAAGAAATTTCTCTCTTACTGACTCAACACTGTTTTCTATACTCTTCAAATCGTTAGTGAGACCAATGATCGAATACGGTCATACAACAACCAGACCATTTTTTCAAAAAGACAGCAATGCAATAGAAAAAATCCAAAGGAGGGCTACTAAATTTGTTCCATCACTTGGACTTGTCATACCAAGACCGTTTGAAAAAACTGTCGCTCCCAAGCCTCTCATACCGATTTTTGAGAGGAGATCTTATTGAAGTATACAAAATATGCAACAGATACTACGACAACATCCCTCCAGAAGAGATATTCAAGAATAATAACCTGAGAGGTCACGAGTTTAAGCTAACTGAAGAACGTTTCAGACGAGATGTTGGTAGATGGGCATTCAACAACCGCATTGTCTCCGAGTGGAACGCACTACCATCAGACACTGTTAACTCAGGTTCAGTCAATGCATTTAAGAACAAGATTAGACAATCATTATAGTGATAAAGCATTTGATTATTTAAATTTTTGTAGATAGAGGCGCAAGCCTGTTTTCGCAATATATTATTATTAATACATGAATAACCTTATTCCTCATGCACGTGTATTATTCCCTCAGTAGAAATGCTTTAATTGACTGGAAAGAGTTCATATTTTTAAACATTCAACTCTGAATAGACACCCAAGTTGGCCTTTTCACAGAGTTTTAGACACAATCGTCAGCTAACCGTGGAGCCACAAAGGGCTAATATTTACTCGGATTTTAGGTATACAGACATATTAATTAAATATAAGGTCTATTAGCTTCTACAGAATTGTCATCTTCAGAAATTTGGTACCGTAGTTTTTCTTTTAAGTCGGTAATAATTTTTTTTAAGTTATGTTAAATGCGTGCTATTATAGCAGATATTGGAGACTACATCCCTGAAGGTGGGAATGAAAAAATAATTCCTTTAGATTTGGGGGGGGGGCACCCAAAGAAACTTGGGGTCTCTCATTGGTATTTTTAACCCCTCCAGTTATGTAATTAGTCCTGGATCCACCATGAATCCATTTTTGTATTTTGTAGTTATTTCTGAAAAACCTGAAAAGGTTTCGAAAAACTGTCTAGTCTAAAATCATATATGGTTTTAACTTACAAATTTATCAAGATTAGAAGCACCGGTAGAAAGAAAATTCTTGGACGGGAGCGAAAGCACAGAAAGGAAACGTTTCAAGCCCCCTTTATACCAAAGGAAGGGGAGGGGCTCCCATCACCACTTTATCTCCCGTCTAAGTTTCTCCATCATGCGCAAAAACTTTTCGACTTCCAGATGGCTACGATGGAGCATTTTTTGAAGCATCTTGCAAAATAGGGAATTTCTAAATTGTAATTATCAAAAATATGCTGTCATATCCTGTAAACCAAGCAGCGTAAAACATTACGTATTATAAGAAGAACTATAATGGTTACAAACAATGTTTTCGTCTTCCTATCAGGGTGAAAAACGGAAAAAATTAAAAACGAACATATTTCAATACACCCTCATTTTCGTTACTATTTTTATTCTGCAAAATCAATGAGAGGTCGCATCAGTAAAACTTCCGTCCAGAAACTTTTGCTATAAAGAAAACAGAAAAAATACATTGTAAAAATAAAAGAGACTATCCAAATTACTATCCAATTACACAACTAATGAAAACTAGCAGGAATATTCCCTATAACAGATAGTTAAAAACATAAGGTAAAAAACAGATAGTTAAGAATTAGTATATTTTGATATAAGGTTGCTTTCCATATCAACTTATTTGCCAAAGCACAATTTGCCTAAAAATTGACAGAAAATTCACAAATCGTAGTCACACTAACAACATATTTTGCTTCGCACACAAAAGAAAAACAGAAAGACAAAATTCTACGAGATATAAGAGGAAAATTTTTAAATTTTACAAAAATCTAAATTTTATGCTTTAGTCTTACAAAAAGCACATACAAAATAAAAATTTTGTGGAAATAGCAAAACGCCTCCTGAAGTCCAAAAACAGGATTTATAGGAAAATTAGTTAAATTTCGGAATAGGAATATCCAAAAAATTGATTTTTTTCATTGCACAGAAAATTTAGCACACACTTTTTGTGAACGAACTGGAAACTAAAAAATTAGAAACTTGAACTCTGAGACATTTTCCAATTTTCAGAACATGCACAGGCAGGGGAGAAAAAAAATAAAGTACATATTGAAATATAAATTACTGTTTACAATTCTTAAATTGAACTTTTATAATAAAACAAAATGACGGAAAAGAAGAAATAAAAAGAAATACGATAAAGAAGAGTAAAAAGAAGTAATAATTCGCAGCAACATAACCAATTTGCTCAATATTAATGAATTCATCAATTTTAATTAATTCATGAACATTATTATTTAGCACGATCTTCGTGAAAAATTATTTTTATTCAATCGATTTTCCGAAAAAAGGAAACAAAAATGCAAATTCAGCAAAACTGAGGGCTTCCAGATTTTGAGAAAGGGCGGAGGGGAGAAAGGAATTCCCTAATCCAAAATCGATTTTTTAGCGACTGTTATGATAAAGAAGAAACAACAACATAAAAATAAAATTTTTGCGCACAACCTATATAGTAAATAATTTATCGAACGTACGAAATACTTTTGCTCATCCAAGAGTGAACTCTGTTGTACATTAAAATCAATCAAGTACCCCTTCCAAAATATAAAAAAAAGAGTAAATGCATGGCTTTTTAACTGGTATCTGTACCGGGTATAAATTGCTTTTTTAGACACCAGAGGGATCTGCCACGCACAAGGGCGGATCCAGGATTTTTTAGGGGGGGGGGGGAGGGGGAGCGCAAAATAGGTTGATCCGATAAACTTGCATCAGGAGCAAGTTTAATTAACGCAAATTTGCGTTAATTAAGTAAATTACACTACTTTAGACGACGTTAGGGGGCGCAACCCCCACCCCCCTTGGATCCGCCACAGGCCACACACGAATCCTCTCGTTTTTTTTTAATGTGTAAACTTGGTTTAGTATTTATACCGTCAGACAGTGGCGGGTTTTTGCCTCTCTTGCACTCCGGGCAAAATCTTGATTAGCCCCCCCCCCCATTCGTCCTGTTTTCCCCAAAAATTGTCAGGCCAAATTTTTACAAAATCATCATTTATTAACAAAATTTATGTTTATTTAAAAAAAAAATATTTAGGAACAAAATTTTCCGTTTATTTAGATGTGTCTAAAATTAATTAAATTCGGTCTATCTACTTTTATTTTCAAGGAACGGTGATGAAGATAATGGAAAAATGAAAATTTTGGATTCGATTTGCTTTTACTTACTGCCAACTGCGCCCTCTACTGTATTTTGATAAAAATTAAATTTCAAAAATTACAATAACCGTTAGACTATTAATTTTGAATTTTGTGGCCTAAATTTCATCAACCGAGGCAAGTGCTCCCTCTCTCCCTTGCCAAAAACCGCCTCTGCTGTCCGGTGAAAGACAATATGAAAGTATAATTGATTGCAACTTTTTCTTAGCCCAAGAGTAAAGAATTTTTTTTGCCTCGAGTTAATACTAGTAAGTTATACTAGTAAGTACGATATCAGACTCGTACACACCAATTTATTTCGGGGATTCCAGAAAAAAGGCGTTGGGCCAAAAAAATGGAAATTTTGAAAAAAAAAAGTATAAAGCTGAATCTTTCAAGGGAGACGTCAGTTTCAATGACTAAGAAATAGCAAAAAAACCAATAAATTGATGTTTCCCAATAAATAAGTCAATTTAAAAAGTACAACAAAATATAAAATAACCACAAGTATACTGAACAAAATAAACACTTAAGTTAGCAAATTTTTCTTTTCATCATGGATCTTGAAATATAATCTACTTCTTATGATATATATATAGATCTATAAATATAATCTACTCTTTTATGATATATATATTATATATATATATATTATATATATATATATTATATATATATATATATATATATATATATAATATTATATATATATATATATATAAATATATATAAAATAGACTTGAATATGCGCCTGTCCTAGCAGTGATCAAGTAAGCGTTCATTGGAAGAAAGAAATTATTACTATTTGATTTAAGGAAAGAGACGACACCCATCGTTTTAACTACCGAATATAAAAATGATAGATATTGAAGAGAAATGCTTTAATCATAAACAGATATCATTTTCAATTAGTAGATGCAAAGAGCTTGGCCAGTAGACAAATTGAACCACATTAAATTTGTATTTTTTTTCATTTACATACTATAACAAGCGAATTGCATCACTGACAGCCCTTTCCCCAGAAGCAGTGGGGGTCATGCCATCTCCACAGGCATGGTCATTGGATCTTTCCACAATGCTGAACAAATGGCTATCTCAAAATTTTTCTCAGATATCTTTGGGAAGAAAGGGGCATTGGAGGGGGGCTAGTTGTCCTCCAGTCTTTTGATTACTAAAGGGCAGTACAACTTCACATTTTTATTTGAATGAACTCTTTCCCAATCTTCTAGAACCGTTGGTTCGATACGATCACCCTTGGGGGAAAACATGCTTCCATGATTCGTTAACCTCAAATTTCTTTAACCCTTTTTAAAGTCGTGACTTGGTGCGTAAGTAGACAACTTACTCTAAAACAGTTTGAACCGAAGAATGAACATAAAGTATTTTCCTTGCTGGAGGTCAGGCCCAAAGCAGAGTCCTACGAACATGACTGTAAGTGTCGTTGCCCCCCCCCCTCCCTATGTAAAAGCTTCCTGACATCTCTAGAATTTTCGTATGTAGTCCTACACATACAACCGTTTAAACTAATAAAAAAGATTTAACATATCTATCTATTTATAGTAGGAAGCAATGGCTTTTGAATATAATAAGATAGAACTTAGATTAAAGACATAGAATTGAGGAAATCCAGAGAAGCCTGCAAAAAGTTCATAGTAAGACGATGAAGAACAATTTTTTTCAGGTGAATTATATCTCGGGTAGGAAAGTAAATGGGTTTAGTGATTGGGCAACTTCCAAAATGGGTATTCTCTGGGCTGCTTGGACAATCAATTAGTTGGAGGTCCTTGGAAAAGCAAAGCTTTACTTGCCACAATAAATGCTCTTTGAAAACCTAAAATGAAACTTGTGCTAAAATAACAATAAATGTAAAGCAATATATAATAATATTAGCATAAAAACAATAACAGATATAAAATATGTGACGATAATCTAAATATATAATAATAGGAATTCATAAATAATAAAATGCACAACTATCCGGGGGCGGGCCAAAGAAGAAAGTTTATTGAAAGGGAAGTGTTGTCGGCTGGTCGGTAGTTTTGTTCTGTGTGTGGAGGTTTGAATGCAAATGTATATCACTTGATATGTGAATTTGAAGAACTGAATTGAATTATTTGGTAGGGAGGATTTTGATTTTGAGTGGTTGGTCAGAGTGTGTGCGGATCAATGTATTATGAGTGTAATAAAACTTGGTACGACTCCTCCGTCTTGCGACGAATCATAGAGCTAGATTCCTGTAATATCATGTAAGGGTTTTTGTAACTTAAGTGTAATTGTTGCTTGTTTTATATATTTTGCCAGGGCCTATAAGCTTTAAGCGCAAATAAATCCTATTCTTTCTTAATGTGCTACAGAGCCTTTAAAGATAGACGAGGGATTCCAAACGTTTTGATGATTCTAGATATCCAATCAGTTGTCTCAGATAGAGTACCGTACACCCTTCACTTGGCTGTCAAAGAAACATCCTTTCCCTATTCATGATTTACCAGTATGACGCTAAATATTGAAGAAGAGATTGAAAGCTAGTTCTAAGAAAAGGAATTCTATATTTGCTCTTCGTGCCCAAAGGGGTACTCCATTTTGAAAGCCTATATACATTTATACCTGTTCCGCCTTTGCCTAATTCATTCAAATTTGTAAATCAGACATTAATTTGACAAATGAGACTTTTGGGAATTCCACCGATTACAAAAAAAAAACAGAAATTTTGGCTCTTAGGTCCTTTGCATTTAACCCATTTTCAAGAACGAGAGCTAAACAACGAAGCCGAATAATCCTGTTTATTTATAACGAGAAGAAATTGTTTTAGAATATAACAAACATGAACTGAGAATAAAGATAAAGAATCCTGAAGCCTTCAAAGTTCATAGTCAGGCGATGACACATTTTATTTCGAGGAAAAATATACACAAATATACCTAATTTCCCCCTTTGACAAATGTGGGTCTTTGAACTTGGGCTCATTGCAAAAGAGATATGAATAAAATAGATAAAGCATGTGTTCTTATTTAGGTTTTTACCCTTATCTTCATTGTGTTTTTGGGTAATCATAGATGGCATTTGCTTGTTCTTTGTTTCTATCAACCCAAAACTTTGAGTTTCCTTTCGTAACAGTTTTTATTACATATTTTTATTTCACTTTTTAAAAGAAAAAAATATGCTCGGATATTTGTCACTAGGGTTTAATTGAAACAAATGTCTCTTAAGCAATTTCGAGCATTTACCTTCGGATGCCATTATCGACGTAACACGTCGATCAATCAGTAACCATATTTTTCCCTAGGACAGCACCGATACCCAAAAATGAGTTTCCCGTTTTATCAGTTTGCCGTACTATTTGCAATTCTAAAGAGTAAGCTCAGATCTTTTTCCACCAAGCCTTATTTCAAAAAAAAAAAAAAAAAAAAAAAAAAAAAAAAAAAAAAAAAAAAAAAAAAAAAAAAAAAAAAAAAAACGCTTAGCCTTTTACGTAATACCGAGTCTTTCTCTTAATCCAGATGCCATTACTTACATAAATCACCTCTTTTTCTCTAGGCCGGCATTGGTATGGCAGGGCTTCACATCTCATGCCTAAATGTGTTCTTTTGTGTAAAAGATCCTTCGGATCGATTTGCAGGGGCTATCTACCCTAACTTCCCTTCATTTAGAGAAATATATATGGTAATCGAAATTCGCTATACTCATCCACTACCATTTATGCAGAGAGGTACTACCGCATCATCCATTACCTTATTTTATTTTTCTAAGGTATCCGAATCAGCAAGCGGCTATACGTATTTTATACACCTTTTGGTTCCAAAATTAGAAAACTACTACCCTGCATTGAGACCCCAAAGAGCACCGACCCGGGTAACAAAGATCTGATTTTAGTGAGAACCTGTATTGTCATTATTGGTGAGTTTCACCTTAGATCTTTTATTGGTGTCACCTTATGTAGTATATATTCCCTTTGGAGGAAACCAAAGTAAATGAAAAACACATTTCGGGTTTTTTTACTCTTACTACAAACCGGTTGTTTGTAGAAAGAAGGATATAAAAGTCTAGGATACAACACAAACGATTGTCTCCTCTTTCCATTGACCGGTCTATAAGATGAACACCCTGTGCAACAAATTCCTTTAAAATACGCACATTAATGTCTAAAAATAGACATTAAGTCGCTAATAAATAATAACTGATGATTTTGTGGCCCAGGGAGCCTGATATAAAGCTGAAAAAAAAACGGTATAATAGACATTTTCAATAATGTTGCCGTAAATCGATAGATCTTTAACAGGAAAGTTTATCCTTTAAATTAATCTTAACAAAAATAATTTACTTGAACCCCCCTAACCCTAAAATATTGATACTACTTGGGACTCCATCTAACTACTCGGTCTTATAGTAGCATCTGAACATAAAACATCAAGGAATGATTAACATTTGTACTATCCTCCAGCAGACTTACCCTGTCATGTCCCCTTTAGGCTAAAGGTCACAATAAATTTAGATAAGTAAATCTAAATTTCTCGAAATAAATCTAGACGCCGGAAATGGGACCCATAAACATTTATTTCTCTTTATTTCACACTTTACTTGAGCATGCTTGTTTAATTCGGCACACTGGTCTATCACAATAGCAGTTTAATAAGATAAAAGCTATTCAAAAGAGGTCTTCGAGAATCAAACAGCAAAAAACACACAGCATTGCGAAAAATAATTGGATTTCTGGAGGAGGGGGGGGGGGTGCGTACGCGCCTGTGCAGTCCCATCCTCCTATTCAGGTTCTTTGATTCTGCCGTTAATTTATTTCATTCCTCTCCTTTTCTGTGTCAAACCCCTAGCAGATCCACTCAAACTTTATTATACTGCCCATAGGTTTATCATATGTTGGCTTTAAACAAATCATTCAAGCAGAACGACCATAATTGACATTTTAGTACATTAATAAATTTGCCATATTTAAAAACTTGGCTGACAAAGAATCGTTTTTCAAAGGATCTAACAAAGGAATCGAATTCAGGAAGTATTGAATACAGTAAGGAAGTATTGAATACAGCTCCGTCCATGCACTATCCCCCTAAACAACCAGGCCCACATAGCTTGGCCCAATATAATACGCTTTGAACAAATCATTCATCAACATTGACCGATTTTACCACTCTAGTAACATTAATAAATTTATATTATTAAAAACCTTCCAAGACATAACTTTTTTTTAGGAAGAGACATGAATTTATGTCGGACATACAATCGCGTCCATGCATCCTGACTCTACTCCCCCAACCAAAAAACTCAACACATACAATTTGACCCAATATGATTCAATCACCGAATAAATCCATTTACCAATCAATCAATCAATTATTTCATTATAACCCATCACAAAAATCTGGGCAGAGCCCAGAAAACGACAGAGTAAAAATCAAGAAAAAAAAAAAAAAAAAAAAAAAAAAAAAAGAAATAAAAACACAAACAAGGGATAAACAAGGGATAAACAAAAATGACCGAAGATGTGAAGACTTCTGGCATTCATTAGAAAAATCACAAATACGCTTCTCAATAACCCCAGCTGGGTTTACCAATTGATAATTTCTTTGCAGAAGAGAGTTACTTACCCCAGTTGGAAGTCCCATTAAATACTTTGCAAATTTAAAACAAGGCGATGAACTTGCTTTCTCTTGCCTAAAAAAAGACCAAACAGGAGCAAGGGAAAGTAAGTGAGAAACTGAGAACGGTGAGCTCTACTCATATACGACACGTTTGAAGCTAGGGAGGCATACGCAGCCCAGATCATATTAGCATAGTTTTTCATTGCCGGGTTTACAGTTCCTCTCAGGTTTACTCCAATAGGCATGCCCATGTAAATTTATTATGACCATTATGACTAAATCTTCAATGGAGGTAAGAAGAAGAGAGGTTAGGAGAAGGAGGAGGAAGATAAGAAGAAGGAGGTAAGATAAGGGAAGTGTCTGGTTTTGACTTGCGTGGGTTGATTCGCTACCGGACTGATATATTAGATAGAATGCAAGTTGAAGTAAAACAGATAATATATCAGTTACGGTTTACCGATGAATTAAACGCAATTCTACGAATACGTGTAAAATTACGTTAATAGTTTACATTCAATATTTTACACAAATACATGGTAAAATTCACACGTACACACTCACATATACACAAAATAAGAACAACAGGTGGCCACTACTTGATGAAAATTGATGTTTACTACATTTTGAAGTAGATTGGACTCTTATGAGCACTCCCCCGTACAATATTACTCACTTTTTCATAGATACAATACCGGCCGCACTTCTAATTTGTCATTGATTCTGTTCATATTTATGATAGGAATAACATACATCAGTTAGGATATCAGTTATAATAAAACAGATAAAAATCAACTTCAATTTATAGCCTAGGTAAAATCAGACGTATGATCTTATAATGGACTACGGTCAGCATATATTTTGGCGAGGACCTTGCGCTATTTCTTCCATGCCACCAGCAAGGTTTCCCAAGGTGTTTTAACAAGTTATTAAGGACAAGTTATTTATAATGGTTTAACCAGTTCTTTAGAACCAGTTCTAACATAAATAGGGGTCTTGGACAAGATAATTATAATAGTATACTTTGTATTTCGACCAGACTCTATTTTTAGGAGTTATGGGCTAAAGTATTTCTTAGTATTGGACGTGATCGTCTCTTGCTAGGTTGCAAGCTACCGCTGCAACCCGGATTTGCTTCTTACGTTTTTTCTTCTATGCCACCATTAAACGATTCCTAAGGAGTTTTAAGCAAGCAAAGCCAGATATTTATGTCTCCTTCTGTATTGCCACCATTGATTGCAACTACTCTTGATAGATAGCACACACCAGATAGACTGTCTATAGGTGAAGTTAGCGAGCAGATTGACTATTCCATAATAGACTACAGACAGTATTCATTTTGGCGAGGACCTTTTGCTTTTTCTTCCGTGTCACCAGCAACGGTTTCTCAACTAACAATATTTTCTATTAATATACTTAATATTAATAAGAATAAATGTTTCCTAATAATATTAAATTAAATAATAATATAAATACAATATAATATACTTCCTTCTGCTTTTTAATATATGTTCGCAGTAAAATTTTCCTAAGGCGTTTGGAGCAAGTCAAACCAGATATTTAAATCTGCCTCTTTTTTCTCACCATTGGCTGCAACTATTCTTGATAGATGCTTGGTGCCTGTTTACATACTCGCGTATTCGAGTGTTTGTATCATCTGATATCTATTCAGGTAACGAATCTACAGTTTACACGCACTTTTACACGTACGTATAAAAGTACGTTCATATTAAGAATTAATATTTTAAAAGAACACTTGGATAATATATACACATAAAAACGTACTAAGCATCGCAAGTAGCCGTCACTTGGTGTATAATAGCATTTCCTGTATCTTATCAGCACCGACCCTTCCAAGCAACATCAAAGACCATAGACTTATTACTTACTTTGTCATAAATACAATCTAATTTAGGCTGCACTTCCAAGCTCTCGTGAATTGCGTTCCATATCTGTGATGCATTATAAGAAACAGAAAGACTGGGTAATATGCCATTGTTTGCAAGAAAATTTGTGATGTTATACTCCGATGCCTAGAAATAAAAGAAAAACTATAAACAACAATTTTCAACAGAGAAATGTTCAACACATGTAACGCAAGAAAAAAAAATTGAGGCATAAAACACAGACTGGAAAAGATTTAAAAACTTTTAAGAACATAGGGATTCATAAAAAAGACGACGTAAGGAAAAGAATCAACAACAGAGAAAGCTATATTTAGTTGTCAACATATGTTTTTTTCATATCCGTAACTAAGCATCCATAACTCTGTATACGAACCGTAGCTAATGACAGCTGATTTGACTTTTAAAAAGCCTTTTCGATTTCTGGTTAGATATAGTTGGCAAATATATTAGAAAGTTCATCTGCTAAAATCTGTTCCAAAAGCAACTTGCAAAGCAATATATGGTCAGCTGCCTATTCCTAAGGTTGGTGAATCATACGAAGTAAGAAAGACCACTGTTGCACATACTACGAAACAGTGTAGAAAAGCGCTGGAAGAATCTTCAGCCACAAACCGTATTGAGACCACTGTAGAGTTAAGACTCTGGAAGAGTGCATTGATGAAAAAATGGTCTTCACAAAGAATCAAGAAGATGAGATTAGTGTACATCTTCAGAAGTTCCAAACGCTCAACAATGGCTTGACACCTAACGATACAAGAAGATTAGCGGCAGCCTACCTTCACTTAATTTTTTTTAAGCAAAACAGCAAACTGTCAATCTAAAAGCCCAAAAACACAGGCAATGTTCGAGCAGCTGGATTCAATCCAGTTGTAGCGGGTATTTTGTTCTCCAAGCTGAAGTCACTATATGGGCGATTTCATTTCCATCCTTATGGCAACGAGAACTGTGATGAAATTCGTGTATCAACTGCTTCACGGTTTCCCAGGTTACATGAAAAGAAATGCTCAAAGCAGGCGTCTAAAACGGTGCATACACAGAAAGGCATGTGACAATGTCAGGATTCTGGTTGGCTATCTTTCTAACGATACTGCCAGTCATCATCCTTTCAAGGATGATCCTTTCAAGGATCAAGTCCATGATTGCACTTTTTGAGGAGGTCCGCCAATTATCATATCTAAGAAGTTTGATGACCTCTCCTAACTTTGTGTCTTTCATGCAGCAGGAAAAACCCCCAAAGGATGGTTCAGTATTACTACTGTTTGACAATCGTGGAGCCACATATTAGTTGAGCTCGAGAAACTCTGCAAAGACCACGGTATCAACATATTTAACTTATCTTCACATGGTTCATATTACCTCCAACCATTTCATATCTCAGTGTACTGGCTGTTGAAGTGTATAGTGAGAGAAAACATGAGCTCGTGGATCCAGCTTTGCCCTGGTCAGCACATTTCTATTCATAAGACAGCTCAGCTTTGCAAAGAGCCAGTTCTGAGCAAACCAAATCTAAAAAATTTAACAGCTGGGATCAAGATGGCAAGGATTTGACCATCCAACAGAAATATTTTCGTAAAATCTGACTTTTTACACAGCTAGGGTGAGCGATAGAGGACACCTGAATATTAACATAGGCGGCACTAGACCAACACAGGCTTAATTTTCGTCCCAAGAAGTTTCAAAACAACAGATAGGGTTTATCGGACTGGACTGAAGCAGTAAGGGCGCACTACAGGACATATATCATTGGAAGGCAAGAACCCTCTTAGAAGCGGGGGAAGATTTCTTATACTCGCTGATATACCTAAAAAAGAAACCCTAACAGTTACTACTCAAGTCAAAAACAAACAGATTGCACCTCAAACCCACAGAAAAACCAAGGCCCACCAAAACTATTAACAGTAACAGCAGTGACAACAACTGCTTGTCAACTGCTTGAAGAATCAGCTGATTTCTTCATTTCAACCAACACGACATCGAAGAAAAATCCGAGCTTTAGCCTAGAGATTTGGTGCTTTATGGTTTGGTGCTTTACAGTTTAAGCACAACAAAAGGAAATCGCACTTACGCTCTGTTACAAATTCCCAGCAAGCAAGTTATGGGAAAACACGGGTAGAAATTTTGTTTTCAGAGCTTCAAGATATGAAGAATGTCCATAAAAAACTTCCGCTTCATACAAACTTGTGGGGGGGGGGGCAGGTCGATCATTTCAAGGGGAAGTTTATGATTTACCCGTTATGAATATTGATGTTAAGCATAGCTTAGGGAAGCAAGCATTGCACAGAAGTTCAAAAGCATATGCTTCATAACACTGTCCATTAAGGATTTAACCATTTTCCTAACATGTCTTTGTATCTGAATCAATTGTTACACAAATTTCATTAAAATATTTGTATTTGATGCTTGTTTTCTGTTTACTCCTGTAAAAACTTGATCGCCACATTAGGGGTCCGAAGTCAACCTTGTCTGTGGAGTTTCACCACTCAGGTGGGGAAAGAATAGGCATTAGACCAGGGTCTACACCCATTAAATGCCTACATAATTTCTGCTGCGAAATTTGAAACGGAATACGCAAGAAATAAGGTAAAAATTAAAATTATTGACTCATATATTTATTCAGTTGCAAAAGAATTAAAGATAATTTACGCACAAATAGTTAATTTTACATTTCTAGACTTTCCTTAATATTTGCTTAGTTTTGTCAGTTCATAATTTTGTAACAACCGAGGGAAAAATCAAAGAAATTCCCGGTTCTCGGGGCCGAAGAGACATAAAATGGAGCCAGAAGGCAAAAAATGTTTTCACTTTGATGTCTTTGGTAATTTAACAATTAAAAGATTAGTTGATTTTGATATCAACTGATTAACTGATGTTAACTGATAAATGATTAAGTATTTGGTTGTATGGTTTAAATTTATTGTTGATTTACTTGTTGAATAATTACATCTATCATTATGCTAACTGATATATTAACTGCGTATTTGTTTGTATGGTTTAAAATTATTTTTGATTTACTTGTTGAATAAATACATCTATCCGCCAGAAGGCAAAAAATGTTTTCACTTTGATGTCTTTGGTAATTTAACAATTAAAAGATTAGTTGATTTCGATATCAACTGATAAATGATTAAGTATTTGGTTGTATGGTTTAAATTTATTGTTGATTTACTTGTTGAATAATTACATCTATCATTACGCTAACTGATATATTAACTGAGTATTTATTTGTATGGTTTAAATTTATTGTTGATTTACTTGTTGAATAAATACATCTATCATTATGTTAGCCAATAAGAAAATCGATTTTTTTTTTCAGAATCACTTTATTTACAGCTCTTTAGCCCAATTTCTTACTCAGTTCACCCTATTGTTTAGAATTTCTGGTCAATGTAATACTTGTACGCAAACAAGTTGCTTCGTTTTCTAATAGACAGTCATATTGGAAGACAATTTAGCTTGTGCCTTACCTGATAAATTCTGTTCACATTGCGTAGTTGTCTTTACGCACAGGAATTTTTCAACCTGCTTTTCGACACCTTTAGCTAAAGAGGTTTAGTCAAGACAAGTGTATTCATTTCATTTTAGCGTCATGTACACGAATTTACAAAAAGCACGTAGATCTGAGGAGCAGCTTTTACATGAGCCTTGAAACAGCTCTCTACGATGCTCCAGGCTATAAATTGACACATCAGTGATGCAGAGGCAAAATATGATCTTCTCGGGTTTTTAAAACGGGAGGCTGAAAGCTTCCAGTTAGGGATTTTTGACCAAGGTGACTAAAATCTGCGCTTTCCATTTCGATCTGGCACCATTTTCGAGAGGTTTCAACCTCATTTAAAATTCCTGTTTTCATTTTGGTTATTGCTTTTTGCTTCTAAGTTTAATAGTCATCATTCCTGAATCATAGCCGCATGGCGATTTTTTTACACTTGAAAAATTATTTAAAAGGCGTTCTTTAACTGTCGATTACTACGAGCTGGGATTCACTATTTACTAGGTTGTGGCTATTACTGCAACCATAATATCTCAACGTCAATGGGCAATCTACGACTTAAATTCGGACTTGATTGATATGCGTTTCTAAGGAAAGATGTCACAGTGCAAATCATGAATAAGCTTTATTCAGGCTCTTTTCTTCTAATGTCTTCAAGAAAAGGTTTTTTTTATATATCTCGTCGAGAAATTTGTACTGTTCTTTTATTTTCTAAAAAACAATTTTTATTCTTTTTTATATGTTCTTTTTCCTCGGAAGGGCTAGCCTGTCACTAAGGAACTACATTCCCTGGGTTGCAAATAAATTTAATCTGGCTGAAATAATTCCAAAGAATCATAAAAAAAAGTGTTTTGAAGATCATCACTCATCGGGACTTATGAATGATAGATTCAAATTTAATTTTGGATTGACTTATATTCACGCTGGGATGGCTTCGGCTCTTACTTTTTCATATTTGTTATGCCTTTTACAGCATGTTTATCTAGACTTTGTATTTTTGTCTCAAATATTTGTTTTACTTTGGGGTTGCTTTCCGGTATGGCAAAAGCTGACATCTGGAGTTCTGTCTGTTGGTCAGGTTTGTAATTTGGTTCTAGTTATCTACATTAAATTATTTTGTTTCTATTTTGGCTTCACATTATCTTTATATTTTCAATTTTTCATCGAGAAGACTTCTTGCTACAGAAATTTTAGATAAGTGTTTGTTTTCTACTGTTTTACTGTTTCATAAAAAAATAGTTTTTTCTTAAACTTTTTAGCTTTTCTTCCTTTTTTCTATATATTTCTGTTTTGGTCGAGAAACTTCTTGCTGCAGAAGTTGTGTTGGTACAAGCCTGAGTTTTTTGTTGCGGTTATTTTGGCTTAATAAATACAGCTTTTCTTCTATTGTTTATATTTAATTTTTTTTTCGCCATTAAGAAACTATATATATATATATATATATATATATATATATATATATATATATATATATATATATATATATATATATATATATATATATATATATATATATATATTATATATATATATATATATATATATATATATATATATATATATATATATACATATATATATATATATATATATATATATATATATATCTATATATACATATATATATATATATATATCTATATATATATATATATATATATATATATATATATATATATATATAATATATATATATATATATATATATATATATATATATATATATATATATATAGAGAGAGAGAGAGAGAGAGAGAGAGAGAGAGAGAGAGAGAGAGAGAGACCATATTAATAGCCACCATATATATATATATATATATATATATATATATATATATATATATATATATATATATATATATATATATATATATATATATATATATATATATATATAGCCCCCGAAGCCGCGCCACGCCGAAATGACGGAGGCGAATGTGTGATTCAGTATCGGCGGCGGCGCGCCACCAGGCGCGCCGAAATTTTTTTGGCGGCGCGCCGCCGATTTTAGACCGGCGGCGCGCCACGGCGCGCCGATTTTTCTAATTAAAAATAATAATAAAAATTCCACTTCACCAAGCACGTTCAACCTCGATTTTAGTAAGGATTTTTAAATGGTTGGCTAAAAACATACAAAAACAATATGACAAAACAAGAATTTTTTGGGCCGTGCGGAAAGTGTTTATGTTCACCGTCGATCAGACCAAGTAGAATTCTCATTCTTAGCCACTAGACCCAGGGAAACCTATGTTGTGTTTATGTTTACATCGCATTGTTCCTATAAAATCCCGTGTTTAGTCATTTCCTTCTTGTTAATGATTTGGGCTAATGTGTGTATAACTTTCAAAGTTTGAAGTTCAAACATCTCCTGTTCATCAAATACATACGAAAAGGAAGTGAAAAAAAAAATAAAATAAATAACAACATCGAAAAAACACTGTATACAAATCAGATACCATGGCTTAACAACACCAACAATTTTAAATCAGCGGTTACATCACTTCAGTTACAATTGATGTAACAAAAGTCAGTTTGTTCACTCTGCCTGGAGCCATTGATCTTTTTGCAGTCACTATCAGTCCTGTCGTGCTAAAAAGCCGTTTAGCTGGGGCACATGTGGCTGGTACAGCCAGAACTTGACGAGCGTAAACTGCCACTCGCGGGATCTGATACTAGTACTGGACCTTGGGGTCCCACAGAATGCCGCAAATGGGCTTCTTCTTTGTATCTGCTGAAATAAGTTGTTTTATAAGGGAGAACAAACCTGCACCTTCACCATAGGGCTCCTGCGCACTAAACTACAGGAGGAACTAAACTGCACCTTTACCCTCTTTTCTTATCAACACGGAATAGCCCTCCGAAATTCTTTTCTGAAAGAAGTGGTCAATATATAACGTTTCAAGTCAAAGTTTAAGGCTACTTCAACTTCAGTGTGCTCTGCTAACTGTGCAAAAAAATGTAATTCATTTCTATAGATATTTCTATACTAGCTCTAGATAATCTACCAAGCGGAAAACTACCGCAAATCAGCATCGATAAATAAATGAAACCCAAAACGAACAAAAATAACAATAAATAACTGAGTCAAACTCAAAACGAGCAGAAATTAACATAAGTTGGGCTCAAAACCCCTATGCCTTCCCAAGGCCAGAACATAATTTTCACTTTACTGAAAAAATATAAATGTTTTTACTTTTATAACTTTAATAAATCAAATAATATTAACATTTTGATTACTAAATATCAGTATATGTATATTAAAACTGACAATGCATATTCATTTGTATTTTTGTCAGTAAAGTACAAATTTATGTTCTGGCCTTGGGAAGGCATAGGGCTTTTGAGCCCAACTTATGTTAATTTCTGCTCGTTTTGAGTTTGACTCGGTTATTTATTATAATTTCTGTTCGTTTTGGGTTTCATTTATTTATCGATGCTGATTTGCGGTAGTTTCACGCTTGGTAGATTATTTGACTTTAATTTTGAAAATTTTTGGTTTAATGGAGTTCTTTACTTTTCTTTGAAAAAACTTATTTTTTGGAAACAGTTTTTTTAATTAATTTCTGTTCGTTTTATATTGAAATAGTCTTTTCAGGGAAAAAGAAAATCATACTTTAAATCTTTTCGTTTTTTTAAGAATTTATAGTTTGGCCTGCTATTTGTATGCTGGAAAACAATTTTCAGCAAAATTTAACAACATAGACTCTTATAAAAATCTGGACACAAATAATAGTGTTTAATTTAGTTTCATACCTCCTCTAGTTGACCTGAAATGGAAATCTTGATAACATTCGCAAACAAATTTGTTTACTTTCTTTGATAGCTTGGATACACTTACGCTATTTTGATTTGGTCAAATTTTAAGAGCAGAAGAAGCCCTGAAAGTTTGAACATAATACCCTCAGTCGTTCTTGGGATACTGGTGAGATGCCTTATTGGGAATTAGCATAAACACAGTACATTTTGATTTAATCTTAAGGCAACATTTACTTTTTAAACATAAAGGCAAATGGGAGGGTGGGCGTGGGAGGGGGATTAGTTTCCCTCCAATCACTATCGACTATTAAAAAGGACATCAGCCCTTTCTATTTTCAATCGAATGAGCCCTTTTCGAAGTTCCTACGACAACTCCTTCGATACGAAGTGCCCTGGTCTAAACAACAACAACAACAAAAAATGATACATTATACCCACATCGACCTCTACTATAAAAATGTCAAGCCTTCCAATCACTTTCGATTATTAAAAAGCGCACTAGGCTTTTCGATTTCCAAACTAATGATCCCTTTTTGAGTTTCTACGACAACACTTTCTATAAACACCGTATATGCCCCCAGGGCATAAATTACAACCCTTACCCTAAGGACTGTGAGGGTGGTTGTCTTCCTCTAAGACCTAATTTCCAGAACTTTCAACTACGTTAAACAAAATTTTGATTGTATGTGTTTCGGGAAATGGTGGGCGTGGAAGGGGTGTTAGTTGCCTTCCAATCATTTTCGGCTATTAAAATGGGCACAAGCCACTCCAATCTCTAATTGAATGAGCCCTTTTTCGAAGTTTCTACGACAACTTCTTCGATATGAAATGCCCTGGTCTAAAGGAAAAAATAATAAATAATACATTGTGCCAACATCGTTCTTATATACCTCCAGGGCATAACTACAGAACCCTTGCCCTAAGGGTTGTGGGAGAGTAACATCCTCAAAAAACATATTTTCTCTCTGGAAATCAGTTACTCTGAACAAAATGGCTATCTTAAAATTTTGATTGGATCTGCTTGGGGAAAGGGTGGGCGAGGGGGGGGGGGGGTGGGGGGGGGGGGTGGGGGGGGGGGGGTGGGGGGGGGGGGGGGGGGGGGGTGGGGGGGGGGGGGTGGGGGTGGGGGGGGGGGGGGGGGGGGGTGGGGGGGGGGGGGTGGGGGGGGGGGGGGGGGGGGGGGGGGTGGGGGGGGGTGGGGGGGGGGGGGGGGGGGGGGGGGGGGGTGGGGGGGGGGGGGGGGGGGGGGGGGGGGGGGGGGGGGGGGGGGGGGGGGGGGTGGGGGGGGGGGGGGGGGGGGGGGGGGTGGGGGGGGGGGGGGGGGGGGGGGGGTGGGGGGGGTGGGGGTGGGGGGGGGTGGGGGGGGGGGGGGGTGGGGGGGGGGGGGGGGGGTGGGTGGGGGTGGGGGGGGGGGTGGGGGGGGGGGGGGGGTGGGGGGGGGGGGGGGAGGGGGGGGGGGGGGGGGGGGGGGGGGGGTGGGGGGGGGGGGGTGGGGGGGGGGGTGGGGGTGGGGGGGGGGGGGGAAGGGGTGTTAGCTGCCTTCCAATCACTTTCGACTATTAAAAAGGGCACTAGTTATTCCAATTTCCTTTCGAATGAGTCATTTTGAAGTTTCTACGACAACTCCTTCGATACGAATTGCCCTGGTATGGAAAACAAAAAAAAAAACAAAAAAACAAATAAATAATTACACTGTGCCAACATTGTTCTTTACTTAGACATCTCGATTGCGCTGTCTATGACAACATCCTGAATTGCCTAATGTTCTTTTACCTACCTCTTTTCATCCGAAAAATCAGAAAGAAAAATGAAACAGAATTTTAAAGTGGAAGGTAGAATTTTTGTTTCAAGAAAAATTCTTCTTCTCCTTCCTATGAACCGATATACATGGCGAGCCCAAGATGACAGTATTTATTTTTAAGAAACAGATTAGCCGGGATGACGGTTGAAGCCCGGAGGTCGATATCGATAACCAAAAAAGAAAAAAAAAACGGCGGCGTATTAGTGACGCCGCCGCCGATAGAATCAGCGGCGGCGTCAGCGCGCTGATGCAAGCTCGCGGCGCGCCGCCGATTTTCGGCGCGGCTTCGGGGTCTAAATATATATATATATATATATATATATATATATATATATATATATATAATATATATATATATATATATATATATATTATATATATATATATATATATATATATATATATATATATATATATATATATATATATATATATATATATATATATATATATATATATATATATATAATATATATATATCTATATATATATATATATATATATATATATATATATATACAAAATGAAACATTTTCGTCTTCTTCTTCTTAGTTGCATTATTATGGAGACGCTTTCGCACAATCTCATCACCGGAATCAAATTTCGGTTCCAGTGGCGAGTTGCAGCAGCTGAGGCGAAACTCCAGGTCCCTCATTAAAATCAGATATCAATTCCACTGCACCATCATATGACAGAATTTTATTTAAATCTACCGTAAAAATTTTTCTATCCCATAGCGTTCAAATTGAGACTTCATCTTCTTTTTTTAAGTTTTTGGATATTTTTTTTTAAGAAAGCGATCTAAAATATGTCTTATTCAGAGAGAGCAAGAATATACCAAGTTACAGAGTGATCATGTTGGCATTTAAACAAAAACCAGCTGTATGGGTAGTTACCCCATATCCCCGATAAGAAACCACTAAAACTTTAAATAGAAAGGATCTAGTTAGTAACCCTTACAAGAACTGGGGAGCCAGTATCTGGCAGCATTCACCATGCTCAAGCTCTACAGATAGTCACCACTCCTCGGCGGCTCATGGGAGTCAACCATAGAGGGAGCATACCTATCATTACAATAAAACAGCTCTTCTAGAAAGAGACACGTCCAAATGTTAGGATGACTACTTTCAGCCAAGCGTTCACACAGGAATATATTCCACTGAAAGCAAATGTTTTTGGGCCGGAAAGGGACAGGGGTCCAGAAAAAAACCGAAAATAGATAAATTACACGGAAAAATTAAGAAAAGGAAATTTCGATTTCTCGAGAATTTATGTATCGGCTCGAAGGCCCTTGCCCTGTTTACAGGCCTGCTCTTGGCTTACCATCCTAGAAAAAGAAACAACAAAAATATTAGTAGTAAATTTACTAGGTTTAGTCCTGAAGAAAAATATTTATTCTCTCCGCCAAGAGTGGTGGACCCTCAAAAGGATTGAGAGCCGATTAATGGCGGCATTCACCTAATCAAGCTCTGCGAAGTCACCACCCCTCGGTGGCTGATAGTCAACCATAGTAGCAACATACCAATTATTATAATAAAACATCTCTTCTTGTAAAGCGCATATCACGATAAGAAAAGAAAACAAAAAACGCCTCTACTAGCCAATAGATAAAATTCTGGAGAAGAAGCAACACATCCAAATGTTATAACGACTACTTTTAGCCAAATGTGGACAGAGGAATGCAATCCAGTGAGGGCACAATACTTTTGGGGACGTAAAGGGATAGAGATTCGAACAAAATCTGAGAATAGATAAAACATATTGAAAATTATGAAGGAAAATCCAATTCTCGAAACTTTGTGTATCAGCCCGAAGGCCTTATGTACTCGCTTGCTATTAGCTTGCCATCCTAGAAAAAGAGACGAAAAAAAAATATCAGTAAAAAGCTTACTAGGTTTAACCCCGAGGAGAAATAATTATTCTCTCCTCCAAGAGTAGGGTGTGATATTAAACAAGTGCCATGCTTATTCCATTCATGTTCCCATAAAGAGGCTTCAGTAAAATTTTCTCTGATATTTGGCCAATCATTATCCAATGAAATTATTATGCTATCAACATCTTTGGTATCAAATTTTGCGCTGTTGTTGCAGAACTGAGGCCCATTGCTTGAACTTCTTGCTGGCCTTAAAAATAACATATTTTCAGTAGTCTATTAATCTAATTTTCATAGCATTTCATATTTTAATGAATTGAAATTTTATTTTTGAAAAAAAAAACGCTCAGGTTTTTTCGATGAAATATTTTTCTTTTTAAATTCATTCCACGTGTAAGCAAATTAGTAGAACAGTAATGAAAATTTCACTTCTGACATGGTATTTTAAGATTACTTCAATAGTGTCAATTCAAAGTATACACTTTTTTTTATATAAAACCTCTAAGTTATCCAATTCCTCTTTAAATAGATTTTTACTTTTACTACAATTGACTGCCATGCAGAGCTATTATTTTCTTTAGAAATTAATCATGTCTATTAGATATAATAAATTAAAATTGTTTATTTACAAGAAGGTTTAATCACATCTACCTTTATAAAATAGCAATGTCAGTTAAAATTAGTTAAGATTTAGCCTTCAAATTATAACGCAATACTATTAAACGGGTAGCAAGCGCCTCTAAGTCTAAAGATACAACAACACTAAACATAATTCTAAACCGTCAGTTGGTTCTCTTTCTCCAGCTCAATAATATAACCTTAAGTGTCATTTTGTTTCTTTTAACCACATTAAAAGTATTTTTGGGAATAATATGTTGGGGAATAAGTTCGCAGTGTTTTCGTATTTTCTTTACAATGCAACAATTTCTTTTATTTTTTGACGAAGTGTATTATCTCTTACCTGTCATTAAGGAACAAATCTAGACTGACTACTTCCTTGCAATTTCTCAACAAGCAATATTATGCTGCCTGGCTGCATTTGGTAAATCCTTGGTAATTTTATCAAGAGCCTTCATTTCATGCATCATTAATTCGCACTTTAATGCATTTTCTACTTCCCTTACTTTCCTTTACTTTTTTTGTACCTAGAGGGGGGAGGGGAAGTTAAGGGGGTTTGAACCTCCTCCCCCCCCCGAAATGTTTGTCTGACTCGTAAAAACGTAACAAAAATGGATATAAACAAATTTTTTATGTGTTTTTATAGTTTTTTTGTGTAACCCCCACCCCGAAAAAAAATATTTGAGTAGCCTCCGTTTAACTTAACCCACGTTTAACTCAACCCCATTCAACTCAACCCACATACAACTTAACACCCAATTAAGTCAATCCCATTCCATTACAGGAAATGCAAAACAACAGTGAGCATTAAAATAAATGAAGTTTATATGACGTACTACTATCCTATTATTCTATCTACTATCCATTTTTCAGACACTTCGGTACTTGTTGGTTATTGGAAGCACACTCAAGAATTAGGCTACTCTCTATAATACAAAAACCTGTTTGCCTATATTCAGTTTTCAATATATAGTGATAAAGGTTACTGTCTAACCTTGAGTGTTGAAATGAAGATTTGGAATTTGCCAAGGACTGAAAAAGAGGCAATTAAATTTGTCCAGGATAAGGTGTTGTTGCCCAAAACAAAACACCAACTTGATTTAAATTAAAGTCTAAATTGATATTTTGGTTAAAATTTAAGTTAGAAATGAGTTTATTAAATAGTCAAGAATATGATACTGAGACACATCGAGAAGAAACGTCAGCCATTTTCAGAAGTAATGTTAGCACCAACCATCACTACACAAGAAGACACTCGAAGAATCTGTCAAAGTTATGCTCCCAATCGAGAACCAACCAAATTTGCTTCTTAAGAAGAGTCATAAACCACTGGACTCAACTCAAATGTCAGCGATCCCTCCACCCAGTCTCTAAAATGTTATCTTGGCAAGGAGTGGAAGAAGAGGCAGTGGTAATTCGACTGAGAGTCATCAACTCAACAGCCCTATATGTCTAGTAGCTGAATAATTGTCAGCTACAAAATGAGCCATTACCTAAATCAGAAACAGGTACATTCACCACGTTTTTATTGTCTGGGAGGGGTTGGAGAATACCTGACAACTCCTCCCGTGTCAGTGAAGAGCCTTGAATCTAAGACACAGATATTTTTTATACTTAGCATGTTATATGTGTATGATAGCTAGGACAAAACAATAGCTAGGACATATTATCACATTCGTAAGTCAAACATTCGTTCTAATCGTAGTCCAAAGTTCAATAGTAAATAGCCTACAAAAAGGATAAAAATACCAAATTCCATGTATTGTCCAATAGTGGAAGAGGTCATTGGTAACACACAAGTTGTGCTGATTCATATCCTCCCACAAGACACAACTGGAAGCTGGCCATTGCTGTGTGAAAATTATGATGTCAAAAGTATTATTCTTGCTAAGATTACGGACTTGTCCAAAGTACTGACAGCTTTTAAACCTAGAAAACATAAAATACCTTACTCAGGTTTACTATAGAAATAGATGCATATTTGTATTGAAATCCAAATGTTCATAACACAGTTACAGAACTTACAAAATGTAGATTTCAGCACTACTTACAAACATAAGAACACTAAACAACTTATTTTATTCGAATGGTTAATTCTTCCTTATTAATTTTTCCTAATTGTGTAATTACATATATTTGTAGATTTCTGAATACCCAGAACAGGTCTTTACCCCCCCCCCCCAAAAAAAAAAAAAAAAAAAAAACTTAAAGACCGAAACTCTCGATATGGGCAAAATGGTAAGAAAATCATTATAATCATCACTGTACACGGGAAGAATGGCACGTCTCTAGATCATGGGTTCCACCTAAGAGTGTCAGGGTAAAGATGCCCTCCTCTAGGAAACAACAAGATATTAAAAAATATAAAAATAATAAAATGAGAAATAGTCCCATTAAAATTCTTTTACAAACCAAATTCCTGGTACTACTTGCCCCATCCCCCACCCGGAGAAATTTTGTTGGTGATATGCACCTTCTTTTTAATCAGCATTTTTGTTCAATGGAGTGGTAAGCAATTAGTACATAGCCTAGTTGTATCCAAATTCTTAGATTTAAACTATTAGCTTATACTTAAATTGAAACCTTCCTTTAAAACTTCTTTTTTTTTTCCATACCAGCTGTATCTCCAAACTCCCAATAATAGCACTTAATTACATGTATTATAAAGCCTGTTCTCATAATGTTGTTGAGCTTGCCATCTATTCTAGCTGGATGTTGCTGCTCAATCGTGGTGTTTGTATGATCAACCCGGGTTTATGGATAAAAATTGTTCTTGGAAATGGTCAACCATCGAAATGCTATTTTACAAAACTAAAATTAGAAAACTTTGATATTAAACAACACACAGAGGAAGTAGAACTAAGTTTCCAACATATTTTGATGCACTGATGATCCTCTCGAAAAAAAGTAGGTGGATTGGCGACAAAAACCGCAATCGACCCAACATAAGCTACCAAACATACAAAGACTGTAAAAGATATCATGTACAATCATGTTCCCCCATTTAGACCCCTGAACCCTCTTCTAGCAATCATCAAGAGCATCATTCTCGAAGAAGAATTATGATCATCCATAAGCATTCAGAGCCTTTGCAACTCTCTCACAATCCCCCTATCCTCTGCTTCTACTTCCCTTCTAGCTCTGTCAAATCATCTCTTGACCTTTTAAAAAATTAAAAAGAAATTTTTTAAACTAAATGAAATAGCATTACTACTTAAATGGGAGTCAACTCCAAACATTCCTCTCAAGTTAATGTAAATAGATATAGCATAGGTCATGGGCACAAACGTCCAGTAGGGAAAAGCGGTTGTAGTTTTGTGCCATCTATACGCTAGCTAATTAAAATACCAGATCTAATTTACTTTTTTAAAAATTTTGTGGATTAGAAGAAGATTGAAGTACTACTATATGGATTCGATGTCTTACAATATTAATTTAAAACGAGCAGCAATTTTTCAACCAACAAACGGACAAACAAACTTTGATGCAATTTAAACTATCTTGAAATTTTGGCTAAACATTTCTTACTTTCAGCCCTGGGAGAGAAAAATCAGTTTTCCTTAAAAGTCAGTACCTCATCATAGCGTTAGAAATTATTAACACAGTATCTCAGATCAGTAATTTTAACCTATTACAGATTAATGTCTCCTTTAATTGGAGTAAGGATTTATCATGAAACACAGAGCAACATTCTAAAAACCAAGAAACCCCTTGAAAAATCCAAATTTAATTTTTATTGACAGGCGTTGCAGTTGAAAGAACAAAAATGTTAGACTGATAATAATCAGTTTTTTAACCTTGTTCTAGAAATTCAAAAGTTCGGAGTTTTAAGGTTTTCGAGCTCAAAGCTCCCCTCCTCCTATGTTCGTACCAAAACGAATACAGGCCTACTTATCTTTTTTTTTCAAAAAAAAAATGGCTGCTAGTCCGTTTTAAACGTCCTTCTGAAGCAAATACTATTCCAACAAAATTATAATTCCTTTACATTCAAAAGTAGTGTAAGCTTAGAATTGGGGCTATTGAGAAGGAAACATGTTAAGAAAATAATTCTTACTTCATAACATGCAGTTGAATACATTCCAACTACTTTTTAAAATATACTTTGCAAATTATATATTTCCCACGTGTTTTTCTGTTTCTTGATTTCGTCAGTGTTGATTCAATTTAAGTCTGACCAGGTTGAAACAAGAGTGACTGATGGCAAAATGCATGGAAAACAGGGCTGGATCGACTAGGTGCGGAGCCCGATTGATGTTTCTTCTGCGGGCCTCCCTCTACATATCAAATTTTAAGTAAAATTTT